>JAVSEF010000015.1:0-549956 GCA_032927745.1 Schwanniomyces capriottii | reverse complement strand
TCCTACACACCATCCTACACACCATCCTACACACCATCCTACACACCATCCTACACACCATCCTACACACCATCCTACACACCATCCTACACACCATCCTACACACCATCCTACACACCATCCTACACACCATCCTACACACCATCCTACACACCATCCTACACACCATCCTACACACCATCCTACACACCATCCTACACACCATCCTACACACCATCCTACACACCATCCTACACACCATCCTACACACCATCCTACACACCATCCTACACACCATCCTACACACCATCCTACACACCATCCTACACACCATCCTACACACCATCCTACACACCATCCTACACACCATCCTACACACCATCCTACACACCATCCTACACACCATCCTACACACCATCCTACACACCATCCTACACACCATCCTACACACCATCCTACACACCATCCTACACTCCATCCTACACTCCATCCTACACTCCATCCTACACTCCATCCTACACTCCATCCTACACTCCATCCGACACTCCATCCTACACTCCATCCGACACTCCATCCTACACTCCATCCTACACTAAAATATCCCTAATTCTCCAATTCTTCTTAACACATGGTCCTTATTTACCACCCCTTCCGGTATTGCATATAGATTAACTTATGGAGTTTCCCTTTATCCAATTACTTTTAATATCACTAACTCTTAATACTCCCGCTCAATTCCTACAATAATTCCTCTTCAAAATATACTCCTTTCTAATCATACCTATTTTTCTCTACTTTCAATTTTACTTGATATTGATTACTGCTTTTCCAATATATTATCACTATTTTTTTAATATTTTACAATTTTCTGATTTATTTTCAATTAACAATTAAATTAATTTATATCTTCCTACTCTTAAATATCACAAATCTATTCCTATACACAAAACTCTATACTCCCTCTTGAATCTATAGACTTATAACAATATATACACAATCTTTCTATACACCTTCCTGAATCTATACATTTATACATTAGAAATACAAATCTCTATACGCCCTCCTGAATTTATTCATTTATAAACAATCTATAAAAAGTCCTTTACACCATCTTGAAAAGTCTACTCATTTATACACTTTAAATATAACCACTCCTTATTTTTTATCAATTCCTCGATCTAAATACCAATTAGACCTTCGACTTTCCTTCATTTACTTATAATATACCTAGCTTTATCATTTTCCTTATTAAATACTTCTATTTATTTTCTAGCTTTATTCGCCTCGTGCACGACTTTCCTTTTTTATACCATCAGCTAACGGCACAAATAATCCGTCAATCAGCTCCTCCTTGAAGCTAGGAAATCTACTACGCTCAACGTTTCAAAAAATATACCTAGCTTTTTAGTTCACCTTAAAAAGCTCTCAACACATGGTCCTTAAATACCACCCCTACGAGTACTGCATATAATATATCTCTTAAACTACTACTAAACCTCCTATTTTTCCACCAAAACTTTGAATTACTAATTCCTTCAAACCATAAATTCTAAGAGTCCTACGAAATAAATCTAGCTTTAAAATATTATCTTTTTCAGTTCCCTTTTTTTATTATATAGCCAATTCTATACACCATCCTGATTCCTAATAGAGATATTCCTATTTTCTAGCTTTTAATAAAACATTCTAGTTGACTAAATTACTGGTATTCCTACAACCCAGAAAATATACTATGCCTTATTATCCCAGAAATATACCTAACTTTCTTCTATTCCTTATAAAATGGTTCAATTTATCCTCTAGGATTATTTACGAGGTGCAGGACTTTACTCTAATTTATCATCATCTATCTGCCCACCACGTTCTTCAATCAGCTCCTCCTTAAAGCTAGGAAATCTACTACGCTCAAAGTTTCATAAAATATACCTAGCTTTTTAATTCACCTTAAAAAGCTCTCAACACATGGTCCTTAAATGCTTCTATTAAGCGTACTGCATATAACACAGCTTCTCTTTTACCTTACCAACTCCTATTACTATGTACTAAATCCCCACACAATGCCTGAATTTAATCATCATTCACAACATATATTCTCCTATTAATTCACTTTTCAAAAATATACCTAACTCTCATATTCTTCAAAATCTGCCATTTTTATCATGGTCCTCTTTTACCTCCCTACGTGGCCTGCTCATAATCTCTTTCTCTCAATATTAATCCCACATTATTAACACAAAACTGTCCACACAATACCTCAATTTACATATCATTCGCAACATATACTCTTCAATTTATTCTCTATCCATTAATATACCTAATTTTCATATTCACCTAAAAATGCCATTTTTACTATGGTCCTCTTTTATCACCCCTATGCGTACTGCACATAATACGTCTTCCTAATCCCACTTTACTAACTCCAAACTGCTCACACAATCCGCAAGACCCAATACACGTCCCTATGTTATGTCTCCTATTTATGCTCTATTCAATAATATACCTATGTCTTACATTCTCCAAAAACTGCTATTTTTTACATGGTCCTCTCTTACCACCTGAGCGAACTGCATATAATATATTATCCTACTCCCAATTTATTAACACCAATCTGCCTACAGAGTAGCTTAATTTACAAATCTTTTTGATATTACATTCTTCCATTCATTCACTTTTCAAATATACACCTAACTCACACATTCACCAAAAAATGCTTCAAACACATGGTCCTGTTTCACCACCTCTAAGTGGTCTGCATATAAGACATCTTTCCTTCCTCGACATTCATGTCATTTTTATATCCAAATTTTACACGAAACAACATCTTCACCACCTTTATCGGTTAATAATTACACTTATACTACATATATCTCTACAATATCATCAAGTTACCCCCCTTTATATCTCCTCTTCCATCTTATTACAATTCATTCACTTTTTCTAATTTTTTTTTTATTCTCCAATTTCTTCATTTTTTCAGAAAATTTTTAATGCACGCGCTTTTTTTCCAGTTTCTCGATTAAATCATTATTTTCACTACACTCTTATTTACCTAAAGTCTTATATTTTATATATTTCTAATTTTTATCATATACTTTTTATTTACCAACTTCTCATAATACGAATAACTCAAGATCTTAATGGTAATCCCTTATGGCATCTTACAAATATCGTCACTTTCTTTTCAAGCGCCGGACTGATATTAACCTCCCTAAATGGAATTAATTTCATCTTTTCAAATATTGGTCTATACTTGACTTTATTCTCGATAATTTCCATCAAAAGCATCAATACTTTTCGACTTATCCCCCATTTACATATTAATCTTTCTAATGCTGGTATCCCTCCCTCTTTCACATATAATATACAATGCTAATGCTTCAAGGGTTAGACTACATCCTCTTGCTGGACGATGGCCAGGATCAAGAATTCTTCCATCTTCCTTAGAAAATAAACATCCATTACAAATCCCTTCTTCAACTCGATCTCCTAGATTAATCACCGATCGGAAAAATGCTTACTATCGCATCCTAATTCTGCTCTAACACTTCTATTTCTATGTTTTAATCCCAACACTTTTAAAAGATTGAATCCGGCTTCTCGAAGCTGCTTCCAATTATCAACAACTGACTCTGCTTCCTCTTCTTCTTCTTCTTCTATTTGAACTTCAATTCCTACAATTTCCTCAATGGTTTTAAAACGCTCACAAATAGAACATGAAACACATCCTAAAGATAAACAATCCCCATCAATCCCATCTAATCTCCGTGATAATACTCCATTAACACATTTGTCACTATCTACCCAATGAATTATTTCAACTTCCAAAGGTATAATGTAACTCTTTCCTACTCGGTCTTCTGCTCGCCACATACGTCCAACAACTTGCTGGAACTCAACCACGTTTCTGATTTTACCAACTGCTGGAACTCAACCACGTTTTTGATTTTACCAACTGTTATAACATGACTAACCTTTTTAACATCTACCCCATGACTGAATGCTAACGTCGCCACAATTAATGCTTCTCCTTCTTCACTAAACTTTTGATAAGCTAGGTTCATACACTTCTGCCAGAATTCACAGCTCGTTCATCTTAGCTTTAATATCTTCCAATAAACTAATAAATGGGCATACAACAAATAGTAATTCCTTCTTCTTTTCCACAAGCACCGGCATCTTATAAATATTACTTTTCCCACTTCCTGTAGTACTAACAACCATAAGATCATTTAATGAAATAACCGAATCATATACAGCTTGTGCCTGACTAATCGATCCAAACTTAAACTCTTTATAAAGACAATTGCCTACTTCATGAATCTCTCTCAGCCCAATCTCTTTATACATCAATTCCCTTTTTACACTTAACCTAATATTATCTTGAGGCTATCAGCAATGGTCGGAGATAAATTTAATAATTCATGCCACGTCATTGATAATGCCAAATGAATATTGGCTTTGGCTACACTTTGGAGATACCTACTTCTATTGGTGACTCCATACTGCTCGTCCGCCGTTCGTGATGAATGCCCCGATGCTTTGTCTACACTTTGAAGAGCAAAAATTCCACGTTGCTGCGCATCTACAAGATGAATACGGGTGAAGAACACCAACGCCTGTCGCAACAATCGGATACCGTTTATTTACATGGGCAATGCTTACTTTACGTAAATACATCGAAATAGAATTACTTCGAAGAGGTCCGTTGGGTCCCATAAAGAACTTGGTACTTAGCTGTAGCAATCTAGCTTCTCTACTCTTAGATCTAGTATTACCAATTCTTCAGATTCGAATACTTCATCGTTGTTGTCACCATCACCATCATCATCACCATCACCATCACCCTTTCTTTCTATTGACTCCTCATCCCATGACCCATGCTTCTTGATAATAACAACTTCTAAATACCTTATGATTTGAATATAATGAACTATTATTTTACTACTTCTTCTGGGACATATTTCGCATCTTGACTATAAGACATAGAATTATGCGTATTCTTATTATAGAATATATTCAACTCAAAATACCCACTTCTATAATTCATCGTACGATACATTTCGGTTGGATTAGCAAACGTCAACTTGAGAACTTCATTCACTCGATATGGTGCTCCACACGTAAGAAGAATACATATACAAATCACCTTATTCAACTCACTCATACCTCGATATATTGCTCGCATATATTTATGACCTTCCCATTTTTCTTTCTTCCATTTACGAAATTGATCAAAACTTGCCCTCGAAATATTGACAAGCTTTTCATTACTGAAAAATATACTATGATCAATTTCCGTACGATTGAAATCTTTATGGGAAGAACATAAATATACCCAATCAACACTAATGGTATCGTTAGGTAAGACTTTTAATACTTGATTTCTATAATCATCTATCAAACATCTCACTAATTTAGTAATATCTGAAATACCATAGGTGACATCTTGAATTTTGGTATTTTCACCATCATCAACACTGAAAATAAATGAAGGTTTGGTTGAACTTAAATCCTTATGCTCTGCTAGCATATGATCAAATGAATGATATACTAGGTTGCACCAATTAGAAAGGATTTTCGTATTACCCTTTTTCGCCATGTAATCTGCAAGCCCTAATTTAAGTAAATAATTAATAGCATCAATATATTTAGCACGGGTTGGACTTGCCTGGAACAGATTATCATCCTTTAACATCGTCACATACACTGAGCTCATAAATCCATTGATATCTTCCATTACCAGAACATATTTTAACATCATTTCAAAGATCGCCTTTTCAATATTGATATAAGACCGGTCAATAATAATATTATGAATGACTTGATTATCACTCATCATCGCAAATGTATACATAAACTTCCCAGCATAACGTGCATATGCCATTTCGGTATCGAATTCATACTTAATTTTTAACAATTCCTTTTCACTCATCTTTTGGAAAACAGGATGACTAGATGATAAATGAGGACGTATCTTTATCAAGTATCTTTTAATGGCCCCTCCAACTTCTGAGCTAGCTTCAGGGTTAAAATCTGAAAGATAACGTGAATATGCCTTGCCATAATACTCTTCTGCTCTAATATATCTTAAGAATTGATCTTCAGACTGATCATATTCACGTCCCTTAACTAACTTATCCCCCGAAATATCACTTTCCTGCACCTCCCTTCTATACAAATAGAAATTTCCTTTCTTTAAATTAGGAATAGAATAACCTCTGGTGGTTATCGTATATTGGGAAAAACATTCGGTTACACTATGACTATCCCAAATGACGATAAATAGAAGACTTTGAACAATGATTATAACACTTTTCACATACAAATAACTTACTATCTTTCACTCGAGGCAGCTCGTCATCAGAATTTATAGAAATTACCCATTGACTTTCATAATGCTTCTTAGGTTTCTCTTCAAAATGGTTCAATATTTCGGTAACAATATCTTTATTTCCAATAATATTGCTTAGATATTTAGATTTTCGTCAAATTTTTGAGGAGACTGCATAATATAACAGACTGCATATTGTCTCGCTTCAACATGCAGAACATCAGAAGATAAAAATGAAAATTTTGGAAGATAGAAGACTAGCACGTAAATTAATTTTTTACGCAGGCGGCAAGATTACGAAAATTACTTACAATCTGCAAGAGCCAATACACGTCCCTATCTACTGTAATTACAGATAACAAGTTTGTCTTAACCACTTGGAATGAGGCATCTTTCAAGTGGTATTATGTCGAGGGAAAGAAAAGAGATTTATTCAACTTCTAATTCTACTTCGTCGGGACGTCATATTTTAGAGAAATTGACCAGTGCATCGATTTTCACTTCAGTTGCTTCATATAAAATTTCCATTGTGTTATTTTTTGATTTTTTATATTAATTAAATTGAATTAATTAAATTGGAACAGTTATGTATCCTTGATATTTAAAAGAAAAACGAATTAATGGAATATTTATGGTAGAGGAGAGAGAGTAGGGCTACCCCCTTCAATATAATTTATACTTTGGAATGAGATATAATTAGACATAGATTAGAAATTCTAATTTAGAACTACAATTCATTCTAATTAGAATGAATTGTAGTAAATTCTATTAAATTCTTATAGAATAGAGCTAATCACTATCACTAGTCATATGACTTTAATGGGCCAAATCATAATTTTCAGACATATTGTGAATGCCCGAACCAAAAACCTTCTCATTTCCACTAGGTAACTTCACTATAGCCCTTGTGTTGAGCGGTACTGCAATTTTTAATATAAACTTATTTTCGATAACTTCCCACTCACTGGAAATTTTTCCATAAGGAGATATATGAAAAGTAGAACAGGACGTTACATCGGAACCAGGACTGGGGGCAATTAAAAATTTCTTATAGCCTGGTTCGATTATCTTGATTCCTCCAATAACTTCATGCATAAAATTTGCAACACTTCCAAGAGCGTAGTGGTTAAATGAGGTCATGTCACCAGGATTAATAGTTCCATCTGGGAGCATACTATCCCACCGTTCCCAAATAGTGGTTGCTCCCATAGTAACAGGATAAAGCCAGGAAGGGCATTTCTTTTCTAATAACATAGAATAAGCCTCTTTCTTGTGACCTGTCTGGAATAATGCATGAGTAACAAAAGGTGTTCCTGCAAAGCCGGTACTTATTTTGAATTCATTAGCCTCAACAATTTTACTAAGCCTATCACCAGCAGACTTCAACTGAAATTCATCATCAAATAAACCAAAATAAATACACAAAGAGTAAGCTGTTTGAGTGTCACTTACTAACAAGCCCGATTTAGTAAAATACTTATCCTGAAAATCACTTTTACACTGGACCAACATTTTTTCATACTTGTGAAAATCTTCCTCGTACTTTAAAATTTTAGTTATATCAACAATAAAAGTCAAAATTCTAAACAAGAATGCATTCATGACTAATCCTTTGTCAGTTGACGCTTTAAAAGGATCATCAGGTGGAGCAGAAGGATCTAACCAATCTGCAAACTGAAATGAAGCTATGGTTTCATCCCATAGAATTCTGTTTTTCAACTTAGGGATACAATTGATCCAACTAATCATACTAGAATATTGCTGTTTTAAAATGTCTTTAGTTCCAAAAGAGTTGAATAATGTCATTGGGAGTATCACAGTACAATCTTGCCATACTGCACAGGCAATATCTCCAAAGTCATTCTTTGTACCTTTAAAAATATCAGGAACCACGACAGGAGGTAAATAGGGAAATTTTTCATTATCCTGATTTAGTAATTGCTCCTCCCATACGTCTTTGAGCCAATTTGAAAGCATTGGTATAGTGTTGAACAAATAATTGACTGTGGGACCAAAAATACTGATGTCACCTGTCCATCCTAATCTTTCATCTCTCTGAGGACAATCAGTTGGAATACTCAAGAAGTTTCCTCTAGTACTCCGAATGACATTTGAATGAAGCTTATTTAAAAGATCAATATTACACCTAAATCCTCCAGTCTCTCTCAATTTAGTAGATAGAAATAGTGCTTTCACATGATTCATATAATCAAAATTGCTGTCCAAACCTTCTACTTGGCAGTATCTAAACCCATGGAATGTGAACCTAGGGCAGAAACTTTCTCCATTCTTGTCACCCTTAAATGTATAAACATCAGTACATTTAGCATGTCTTAAAGGACGTATTCCCAATTCTCCATTTTCTAAAACCTCTGCAAATTTCAAAGTTACTTTATCATTTTTTTTTCCAAACATGTTAACTAATTTGACCAATCCGACAATATTTTCACCAAAATCAAGTATAATCTTATTCGATCTTGAAAATAATATATTTTTTGGTTTTAATTCTTGAATGTTTTGGACAGATGGAAATCCTTGAGGTTCAATTCTTGTTTTAACATTATTATCCACTTCGACTTCCGTCCATTGGGAATCATCAGAAAAATCTGAAACTTCTAAATTAGCATCGTACTCTTCACCGTGATACAATTCAGCTGAAATAATTGGCCCCAATTTTGATTTCCAACTACTATCAGTAATAATTTTTTCCTCTGTACCATCGGAGTACTTAATAAAAACGACTAGACTGATCTTTCTTTTGTAACCATAGAAATTGCTTACACCCTCATTAATTCCTACATTTCCACTGTACCATCCAGCTGCTACTCTACAGCATAGAATGTTATTATGAAGTATCAAATCATCTGTTACATCATAGTATTGATGCAATAGTCTATTTTCATACGTAGTCCATCCCGGATTAAAATAGTCGCGTCCTATTTTTTTATGGTTAATCTCAATTTCGTAAATTCCTGCTGCAGTACTAAATATTTTCGCTGATTTTATTTTCTTCTCCACAAAGAGGTTTCTAAAAAAAAGAGTTTCTGGTGGTCTCATATTCTCTATCTTTGGTTGGCTCTTCAACGATATAAATGGAGCGGGCCATTTTTCATGCTCTGGAAGAATACCCACTTGAAACTTAAAAAAAGAGCTCCATTCTGAGAAATTATCATAGCTTTTCGATCCTGATACTTTGATAGAGACGAGAACTTCATCTCTAGATTTTAAATTAACACCAGGCCAATCTTGAAACTGCGAATGGGATGAATTAACCATTTCATATTCTGTAAACTCGTCATGCCCATTGTATATTATCCTTATCTGGTAAGCTGTTTGAATCCAGTCCTTTTCCTCTCCTTCAACAACCCAGGAAATCAGCGGCAGGACCGAATTTACAAGTCCATCAAGACATCCTGGCTCAATTAAATCCAATCTAATAGTAGTGACTTTCATAATTTTTATTCTTCCTTAGATGTTCTATTAAATATTCAAAATTCATAGCTATTTCTAATATTTATAATCACGATGTTACTCATTCGGAATAATAATAACAGTAAAAATTATAAATAATTACGGAAGAGGGGTATAAAATAATTGTGTAAATTTGCGGAGTAAAATTGTGACTGTTCTACTGAAAATAAATATTCTCATGGAATTTACGGAGATGTTGGTGTTCTAGCTTAAAATAAAAGATAGTGCGCGACACAAAATCTATAACAAAGTTGAATTGATGCAAAAGTAATCATCAAGGCATCTGGATGATGATGAAGAGTCATTTCACAGACACTCGGCACCAGCATGAATGTATTAAATGAATGCCAGAGGTATTCGAAGATCATATCCAATAGCTGAATGAATTCTAATCAGCTCATCGCTGTTTTCACGGCACTGGTAAAATTTTCACTATGAATCATCACCAAAATTGTCTATAAATATGAGCTAGTTTGTACAGATTCTGTTTATGATTTAGATTGAGCGAATTACAATAAACATTGTACCCGAATTAGTATTTAACTAAGTACTATCCTATTGATTATTCAAAATTTTGAAAGTTATAAAATATATCGTCAAAATTGAAATCAAAATTTCCAGTGGGGTTTTGTAAATAGTCCAAAAAATCGTCTCTGAAACTGAAATTTTCATCTAAAAATGAAGACGAAGACGGTAAAGGTCTCGGATAATCCTCTGCGTTTGTCCAATGTTTGGGAATAATTGAATCGCTAAGCTCATACCTAAATACACTATAATAGCTTAAATCTTTTCTATGTACCCCATTAATCGTGTTGGCTCTATAATATTTTATTAGTCCGCTCCTCAATACATCATTTTCAACTCTCAGATCATCCCCACTTAAATAACTTTCACTAAAAATATTAATATTGGAGCATAAAATATATGGTAACATGGTTTCAATTTGCTTTATGCCATTTTCACAAAGTGGAGAATATAATTCAGCCAGCGAACTGTAAATCCGAAAACTATTATTACTCATCCTAGACGAAAATTCAGTACTAAAAACCACATTATATAGATACTTATGAGCCTTTACAATTTGTAATGAGTAACAGTACCAAGATGATAATAACGAGCCCAAAGATATACATAAAGATGAGCAAGCTTGTAAACTATTGAAAAATCTCAAATTGCACATATTTCTTTCATTTTCATCTCTAACAATATTATTTTCTAATCCTAAATATTTTGCTCGAATAGTAAATGACAACAATATTATATTTACCTTTTGAATCGAACTTTCAACACTTGGAATAATAAAAAAGCTTATAAATCTATTAGATAATATAATACCATAGAAACCCATGATTAGATCAAATGTAATAATTGATAATGTTTTCTTCATAAAAAGATGACACATCCTTTCAGATTTTGCTTCTTCACATTGTAGAAACAATAAATAGTTTATGCACATTAAACATGTCTTTATTTCAAAATAAATAATTGTTTTGATACTTCTAGTCAAAGCGACATTGGATATAATATCCAATTTATCTATTTCAGAATTAATTGCCAATGGAGAATATAAATACGAGGACTCAATTTCGGATATAAGAAATAGAATATCTTCAACACTAGATTTAATTCTGATATCTATCAATAGCACAAGAATATCTTTTAAGGGAAATACTTGCAGCCAAATTAATTCTAAAATATTCACTGAGCTCTTCTCAAGATTTATATCCAATGCATTAGTCGCTTTATTAAAGGGGTCAGGAAATTTAACATCATATTGACTAGAATCAATAATAAAAAGACTACCAGATACACATGTTTCATGTATGTCCCAAATTACCAAAATATACCATAACTTACGAATCAAGTGACAAAAGTTCTTATCATCCTTAAAGCTAGAGAATATAGTAGGCTCTCTATTGATCCCCAAAGATATTGCCATTTGAACTATTGAAGAAAGAGTGATATCTGAATCGCACTCATCAACTCCATCAGAATTTTCGGGGGCATATCTATGGTAAAATTTGTATACCATTAGAAGTTGAAGAACTTCGATACTGGATCTCCTGTTTATACTGAAATGACTCATGCATTTTTTAGCTAAGATAATATGTTTATAAGATTTCAGTACTTCTTCTTCATGTATCCACCTGGGTATTTCTCCTTTAACAACCCCCCTAAAGCATTCTAAAGGTGATATTTCATATTGAAAAGAAAACGATATTCTTAACAATATTAATAAAATACCAATAACAGCAATATCAGTATTCTTCTCAATTTTGATTTTCCATTTTGTACCTTCTATTTCTTCTTCTCTCTTAAGTATTCTCTCAATGTTATTTTTAAACTGCGATTCATCAATAATCGGCAATAAGGGATATATGCTTTCAAAAAATATATTTATTAAATTCCAAGTCATTTCGTACAGCGGCAACGCATTACCAAGTTCCCTAGAAAAATCCATTGATAAACTATTCTCTATGTTTGAATTAATGGTTTTATTTGTATTATGTTCTTCTTCTGTAGGAGTGATGTTTTTCAAATCTTTCAGTAGTTGTCTATTATGATCTTGTTCTAAGAAGCTTTTCGATTTCACTATTTGTAAATCAAAAAAATTGTTCAACACATATTGTTCAAGTGATGTTAATATGGGATCAGATTTCATCATACTTATCCATGTAAAGGGTCCACAATTCATTTGCATAGACTCTTACGTTTATTGAAGAATATTTTTCATATATATTAAATTTCGGAATATTATGCTTATAAGTCTCATTATTACTACTATTTGTTAATATCCGATTTGGTAAGTTATTCTTCTGATAAATAGCCTGAATTTTAGTTTTAACTATACTATGTTCAATTTTTAGAGATTCTTGTGTTCTCGTCTTCTTCAGGGTATTTTTTGAATCTTGGTATTCACATTTAACGCCAGCACTTGAGCATTCACCACATGGATTCTCTCTACTGCATTTCTTCTTCCTCTTTTTACAAAATAGACAGATCTTACTTCGCCGATTCCTTGTTGCTCGATTCATAGTTCTTGGTTTAATTGACCCTTTGAACATTAATATTAATAAAATTCAAACGGTATATACAGGAAAATTATTTATTACTCTAGTCTGTGATAGCAGAAAATGTTGGTGTGCTAGCTCAAATGAAATATAATGCGCGACACAAATTTATTATAACTAATTCGGATAGATGCAAAAATGATCATCAAGGAATCTTGTTGATGGTGAAGAGGCAATCACGTACACTCGGCAGAAACCTAAGGCTATTAGATGAATAAGTTTCAACCAGCTTGTCGCTGTTGCCACGGTACTGATGAAAATTTTCATTATGAATCATCATCAGTGTATTCTATAAATATAACCTAGTAAAATATAGATTCTATATATGATTTAAACTGAGCGAATTACAATGAACATATTGTACCCGAATTAGTATTTTCAAAAGTACTATCCAATAGAAAATAGTATTTCCCAACTTTACTAGTAATTTGCATTCGGCATTTCGGAATTCTTAAATGCGACAATACAATTCTTAAATGCGACAATACAATTCTTAAATGCGACAATACTCCTGGATTCTTAAATGCGAAAAGTCATGTGTTCGAGTACTATAAAAGCAACATGGATAACACGGGTTAGTAATTAATTAAATTGAAAATACTAAATTTGGTAAAATAATATTAATTAAATGATCTTGACGTCTTACTACATAGTTAGACATTATTTTATCATCATTTATTCTACCTACACCTAAAATTACTACTGACCATAGTTAATCAAAATAGCCCACATCGGATTATAAATATTAAATTTCATTTGTGTCACTAATATTAGTAATATATGCCATATATAACCTGCTAAGTTTCAGATATAATCTGTTGTGTTATTAAATAAATTTTTTTGCAATAAATGACAGGTAAAAATATCGTATTCCGCTCCACAATAGGTGAAAGCTTTCAAGATATTAAAAAGTTCGAAGAAGCAATCCCAGAAATTGATAAGCATGAAATTTTAGTTAAGATCAAGGCTGTTTCTCTCAATTATCGTGATTATGTAGTTGCTAATAGAACCTATCCATTCCCAATTAAAGATAATGTTGTTCCGTGCTCAGATGCAGCTGGTGAAGTAGTTAGAGTTGGATCTGACATTGATGGCTTTGCAGTAGGTGATTTTGTTATAAGCACTTTTGATCCTACTAACTATTATGGTGTTCAAAGAACATGGAATTATGGATTTGGTGCTCCCAAAGATGGTTTTCTTCAACAGTACAGGGCTTTAAAAAGTGACACTGTAATTAAGTTACCGCGTGATACACATTTATCTTTTGGTGAGGCGGCTTCTTTAGTCTGTACTGGAACGACAGCTTGGAATAGTCTTTATGGTGGCGAACGTTACACTGCAGGACAAACTATTTTATTACTTGGTACTGGTGGTGTATCTATTACAACATTAATTTTAGCTAAAGCAGCCGGCGCAAAGACAATTATAACCTCATCTTCGAACGAGAAATTGAAGTTCGTTAAGGAAAAATACGGTGTTGATTTTACAATTAATTATAGAGAAACACCTGACTGGGAAAAAGAAGTTTTGAAAATCACTGATGGTGAAGGTGTTGACCATGTTATTGAAAATGGAGGAAGTGGTACGATTGAGAAATCTATTCTTTCTACAAAGAGAGGAGGTAATATTGCACTCATTGGGTTTTTATCTCAACCAAAGGAACTTCCAGATGTATCTGCGTTAGTTCTTGGAGGAAGTGTTACTTTGAGAGGCATAGCTGTTGGATCTAAACAGTTACTAGAGGATCTTGTGAGATTTGTTCATGTTAAGAAATTACCAATGCCAGTTGAAAAAGAGTTTGGATTTACTGAAGAAGAAGTACATTCAGCTTTTAAGTATTTAGAAGGCCAATCGCACATTGGTAAGATTGTTATTAAATTAGATTAGTATAATGAACCTGTCACATTGAAAGTTGTTCGAAAAACTATCACCTAAAATTTCATCAAAATCTCAAATAGTGTATTGGATAGTACTTTTTAAAATACTAATTCGGGTACAATATGTTTATTGTAATTCTCTCAGTTTAAAACATATACAGAATCTATACAAATTAACTCATATTTATAAACAAATCTGATGATGATTCGTATTGAAATTGTTTCATCTAATGCCATACAAACACCGATGAGCTGATTAAACTCCACTCAGATATTCGATAAATTGTTCACTTCTTTCTTCATTTGTACAGTAGTTTCAATCTGATATCGATTATCTGTAATATGACTATTCATCATCATCAAGATACCTTTGATCAGTTCAATATTAAATTTGTGTCGCGCATTATTTTTAATTTTAAGCTACCACACCAACAAATTATATTTATATATTTCCACCTTGCATTATTATTAATATAGATGAAAGCTACAGGTATATATATATGGAATATTGGCCAAATATTTTGTGCCCTCAAATTCAATATATACGACATTTTTCCAATGACCATCCATAAATTCAAATGATTCCACTTTCAATCTGCCTTGTTCGTTATTTTCATTGATCCATTTTACCGACCCCTTAATATCAAACGCATTACTAGTCAAATATGCTAACCAACTGTGTGCAGCGATAAATCTTTTGCCGGACCAAACGATTTTCTCATTATGATCGGAAAGGCGCCATTCGCTAACTTCAGAATTATCCCCAATAGTTCCATCATTATTATATTCAGCAAATATAGGTCTCACGTCCCGTTTATAAGTTTTATTTCTAAGATCCATGAGTTCCTCGTCTAGCCTTATTTCAATTTCCCATGGTAAATAGTAAAACCTTCTATTTACAGGATCATCATCAACGTCATCTTTTGTAATGATGGATTTAATATAAGCATCGAAATCTTTTACTGCTACCACATCAAAATTCCCGTCGAATTTTGTGTTTCTCGTAATTTTTTGGCAATATCATATCGATATATCGTTGGTATATATCGAAAATCATCTATTGTCTTGGGAGCATCTTTAATTGTAACGTCATTCTCATTCAGACCAAGTAATTCATGAACTTAGACTTTTTTAAGATATTGCTTCATGTAAACTTCATTGTTACCCACACCAATTATCCCAAAATATTCTCTGTGATAGAGGAAAACCTTTTCTCCGTTGACTGTAGAATTTGTACTCTTGATTCCGTGTTCAATTAGATATTTGAGATATCTAATTCTGTCATACTCACGATCTGTCTCCTCATAAATAATTTGCTTTCCATCTTGGGAAACACTAAATCCTTTGAACGAGTCAGTGAAGCAATAAAGGATGTTAATATGATTTTCTATTGGAAAGTACTTAGTTAAATACTAATTCGGGTACAATTGTTTATTTTAATTCGCTCAGAGTAAAATTACTCCTAAAATACATACTAAAAACTACCCTATTTATAGAAAAACTTGGTGACAATATTATAGAAAAATTTTACCTTGATGCCGTGCAATTAGCGATGAGCTACCAAGATCTTTCCATGCTATTGGATGCTATTCCAATATCATACTTTATCATTCAATTCGCCTTATGTCAATGCCGAATAGTTGTAAAGTGGCTCTATTCACTTTAGAGTGAATTTGCATCAATCCAATTTTGTTGCACAAAATTGTGTTGTGCACTAGCATTTAGCTAGTTTAGCCAACATAACCAACATATACTTATAATAAATCTGACAACAATACCAACAACAGTAAGCTAATATCAAGAGGATATCCTATCATTGTGTCAAAGATCGTCTTCTTCTATATTAATTATGTAAGATATTATGAACTCAGATTAATAGAACAATTGAAGCAGACAGATAGAAATAAAGACAAATGGGAAAAATTACAAGAAAAATGCACGAGATATTTATTTGTGGATATTGGAAGTGGAATTGTTCAACAAGAAGATATGTAAGCACTTTTTATGTCAATGAGTACCAAGTTCATCAAGAAAAGGTTGAGAATAAGAGACTGGAGGCAGATCTTTGTACAATTTGTTAAAAAGAATGTCTCAAGTGCTAGCAAGCTAAGTTCATTATTAATCTATTTCTTTCGCGACAATTTTTGCAAACTGGCTTCATCTCGTTACGATTAATTATCTGGTTACAATCGAAGCAACGAAGTTTGTTTCACTTTCTTTTCTTCCTCTATGTACCCTTATAGCACATTGATTTTCAAGTGAGTTGCCATTTTTCAAATTCTTATTTTTTTTTTGCCTTATTTATACTTGACTATATCGACTTTCAAATGATGAAACTCTAATATATAATACTCATGCTTCAATTGGCTTTCTCAGGGAAAGAAGATTTTTTCTTTCTTTCTTCGCCTCGCGATTGCTAAAGGCACTCACCGATAAGAAATGTTCAGAAATTGCTGCCAAATTAGGTAGTACGAGAGATTAATTATTAATAATTCATTGTAATCATTCAAAAGGCATATCAAGATTATTCAGTATTAATTTAGAATGTGACACGAAATAGAAATGCCCGGATGAATGGATCTACCCCATACAACGTTTAATTAGCAAACATTATGAATATTTTGAATTCAATTTTGCGAATGAAAATATAATTGTTCTAAAATTACGTCTGGGAATTTTAATCTTGTCGTAAAATGTTGTATTAATCTCAACTTGAAAACAAACAGAAATACGGAAAAGTCATCATGGGAAGTATCAGATATCAATAAACTGATTATACTTGATAGTTACTAGAAAAATCGTGAAAATAGTATTATTGATAATATTCACGGCTCAGTTAACTCAGGAAAAGAGGACCTTTAAAACTTAAGAAGTTACAAAGCAATGATAAATATAGATTTTTGACTTATTTGCCTATGACTTTTTGGTACTACTCCAAATATACTAACTAAAACATAATTTCTTAAGAGTACTAGTTAGTTAGCGTTTTTCAAAGTTGGATGCATAGAAGTTTATGTTTTTCGGCAGATTTCAGCAAATATATGAGATCAACGAGTACATGAAATATTTTCCTTGAGTTTGAAGTCCATATTGCTACCCAATAGCAATTTCCAATTCTCTCTTTTATAGACTACTTTATGGAAATCGACAATTCCCAAGCAACCCAGAAGATTATATGTGAATATTCAAGGCATCCGACCAGTATACTCTTGAAGCAATGAGTCATTCTATCCCAATCTAATGATAAACTGTTAGTATTTGTGTTTAAAAATATATGACCAGCCAAAAATCGAAATAACGGGTTTGATAAAAAAAAGCACTGTTTGGAATGATTATATTGCTCCTTTAGTGAGTGGCGGCTCTCTAACTAAGTAATCTACTTCAACTCAAATAACTGATTTGGATCTCTGACGTTGAACTAAAGCATACAAATCACTTCACAAGAAAAGAGGGTGAACCAAACTGACAAACCGACGACAATAGATCTTGTGATACTTGTTATTTTCTTTAATTATATCCCCATGTGGCTGCTTTTAAATTTGTTTAAAAAAAATTACGACGAATAACTTTCTGCAGAGCAACCCTTGACACATTATGAGCAAGCGTTACTTTTCCATGCGAACAGATCTTCAAGATCCACATATTATTGCTTATATGTGATATCCTAATATTATTTCGATATACGCTTACCATGTGCATCTGTCGTAAGTACAAAATTTGCACATTTACAAGAGAATTGCTTCATAAAATAATGAGAGTAGTCCTTGTCCCAGTTAACTGTGACTGTTTTTGCTGGCTTTGAACATTTTGCAGTCGAACTACTACACAAAAACTAATACTCCGTTAGATATATTAGTTACATAGGCTTGGTAAATACTCTTTTCTCATATTGCCCACAGATTTGCTAAATTTTTGGCCACACTTAATCTTGTATGGGGAAATTCTCAAGGGCCCACTTCTACTTTTTCTATGCGCATCTTAGATTCAAATACTATTGTATATTGCGCTAAAGCTTATATAAGCACTGTCCTTTAAATTTATTTGGGCGACAGTCTTTTTAAAAGGGTCCGTATTATAATATATGGTGAAAATGAAATGTCACTCGCAAGAATTAGAGATATACAAACCATTATTAAGCTCATTTATTAAGAAATATATAATAAGTATGAGCAATAGAAATTCCCATAAAGTTTTAAGATACTTGAAAAAATATCAAAATAAATAAAAGGAAAGTAATGCGATCACAGACAAAAATGACCAGCCACTCTTAGACGACTTTCCTTCGTAAGTTTGTACAGTAAGGTTAGAAGGTTTAGCTCCGGTTGAATAGCTCAATAATTTTGAAAATGACGAAGATCTTAAAGTGGAGTAAGAAATTGAATGTGAAGGATCATCATTATGACTAATAGCACTAGTAGAAACCAAAACTTGTACTGAGTGAGTTGAGGCAGCATGCTCAGAATTATAAGAAATAAAGAGATCACCAGATGAATTATCCAAGGAACTGCTGGAATATTGGTATATCAGTGAGTTAATATGCCCAATTGACGTAGCATAACTTCCACCTGAAGTTATACTTAAAGTAAGGTCGACCAAACCTGTAGAAACTGTTAAATCATAAGAGCTAATAGAATTTGGAACTCCCGTTGCTGTGGCAGATTCGTGAGGAATAGTTATCAATTCTGTTGATAAATAAGAAGGTTTAGGCTCCGATTTGGAAGAAGAAATAGCTGAACTTAATGGGACGTCTGGAGTTTGTAAAGAAATGACTGAACTTGGTGAACTATCCGATGTTTGTGAAGAAATGACCGAACTTAATGGGACGTCTGATGTTTGTGAAGAAATGACTGAACTTGGTGAACTATCCGATGTTTGTGAAGAAATGACTGAACTTGGTGAACTATCCGAAGAAATGACTGAACTTGATGGGACGTCTGATGTTTGTGAAGAAATGACCGAACTTGGTGAACCATCTGACGTTTGTGAAGAAATGACCGAACTAGGTGAACTATCCGATGTTTGTGAAGAAATGACTGAACTTGGTGAATTATCCGATGTTTGTGAAGAAATGACTGAACTTGGTGAACTATCCGATGTTTGTGAAGAAATGACTGAACTTGGTGAACTATCCGAAGAAATGACTGAACTTGATGGGACGTCTGATGTTTGTGAAGAAATGACCGAACTTGGTGAACCATCTGACGTTTGTGAAGAAATGACCGAACTAGGTGAACTATCCGATGTTTGTGAAGAAATGACTGAACTTGGTGAATTATCCGATGTTTGTGAAGAAATGACTGAACTTGGTGAACTATCCGAGGAAATGACTGAACTTGGTGAACTATCCGATGTTTGTGAAGAAATGACTGAACTTGGTGAACTATCCGAAGAAATGACTGAACTTGGTGAACTATCTGATGTTTGTGAAGAAATGACCGAACTTAATGGGACGTCTGATGTTTGTGAAGAAATGACTGAACTTGGTGAACTATCCGAAGAAATGACTGAACTTGGTGAACTATCCGATGTTTGTGAAGAAATGACTGAACTTGGTGAACTATCCGAAGAAATGACTGAACTTGGTGAACTATCTGATGTTTGTGAAGAAATGACCGAACTTAATGGGACGTCTGATGTTTGTGAAGAAATGACTGAACTTGGTGAACTATCCGAAGAAATGACTGAACTTGGTGAACTATCCGATGTTTGTGAAGAAATGACTGAACTTGGTGAACTATCCGATGTTTGTGAAGAAATGACTGAACTTGGTGAACTATCCGAAGAAATGACTGAACTTGGTGAACTATCTGATGTTTGTGAAGAAATGACCGAACTTAATGGGACGTCTGATGTTTGTGAAGAAATGACTGAACTTGGTGAACTATCCGAAGAAATGACTGAACTTGGTGAACTATCCGATGTTTGTGAAGAAATGACTGAACTTGGTGAACTATCCGAAGAAATGACTGAACTTGGTGAACTATCCGATGTTTGTGAAGAAATGACTGAACTTGGTGAACTATCCGAAGAAATGACTGAACTTGGTGAACTATCCGATGTTTGTGAAGAAATGACTGAACTTGGTGAACTATCCGAAGAAATGACTGAACTTGGTGAACTATCTGATGTTTGTGAAGAAATGACCGAACTTAATGGGACGTCTGATGTTTGTGAAGAAATGACTGAACTTGGTGACCCACCTGGTGTTTCTAGAGAAGCAGTAATTAAGCTTGTAGAAGAAACAAAATCAGAAGCAACAACACTCGAAGTTAATAGGGAAATACTAGAAGAATAAGCACCCAAGTCTGAAGTGGATAATAACGTATTAGAAGAAATAGTTGAAGTTTCACTAAGAATTGTGTGAGAAATATCAACACTCGAGTTTCCATATGGGGGACGCAAGGAAGAGTAGATAGATGTGGTGGATAATACCGAAGTCGAAATTAAAGAAATAGTCGGCACATAAGATGAGGTTGCAGTAATAGCAGAGCTTAAAATAGACGATTCAGGTGATTCAACAACAACGAGAGTTTTAGTTTCAGCTTGCCCATTACTATTTGTAATAGTGATTTCACTGGTATAAGTTTCTGTAACACTACCAGTCCATGGCTGAGTAGTAGTCGGGAATGGGGTTTCAACAATGACAATGATAGGATCACTTGGATTTGATGGGTAAACGGTCGAAGTGACAACTTCACTACCAGTCCATTCTTGAGTAGTCGTAATACGGGTCGCTGGAGTTTCAACAACAACAAGAGTTTTAGTTTCAGCTTGCCCATTACTATTTGTAATAGTGATTTCACTGGTATAAGTTTCTGTAACACTACCAGTCCATGGCTGAGTAGTAGTCGGGAATGGGGTTTCAACAATGACAATGATAGGATCACTTGGATTTGATGGGTAAACGGTCGAAGTGACAACTTCACTACCAGTCCATTCTTGAGTAGTCGTAATACGGGTCGCTGGAGTTTCAACAACAACAAGAGTTTTAGTTTCAGCTTGCCCATTACTATTTGTAATAGTGATTTCACTGGTATAAGTTTCTGTAACACTACCAGTCCATGGCTGAGTAGTAGTCGGGAATGGGGTTTCAACAATGACAATGATAGGATCACTTGGATTTGATGGGTAAACGGTCGAAGTGACAACTTCACTACCAGTCCATTCTTGAGTAGTCGTAATACGGGTCGCTGGAGTTTCAACAACAACAAGAGTTTTAGTTTCAGCTTGCCCATTACTATTTGTAATAGTGATTTCACTGGTATAAGTTTCTGTAACACTACCAGTCCATGGCTGAGTAGTAGTCGGGAATGGGGTTTCAACAATGACAATGATAGGATCACTTGGATTTGATGGGTAAACGGTCGAAGTGACAACTTCACTACCAGTCCATTCTTGAGTAGTCGTAATACGGGTCGCTGGAGTTTCAACAACAACAAGAGTTTTAGTTTCAGCTTGCCCATTACTATTTGTAATAGTGATTTCACTGGTATAAGTTTCTGTAACACTACCAGTCCATGGCTGAGTAGTAGTCGGGAATGGGGTTTCAACAATGACAATGATAGGATCACTTGGATTTGATGGGTAAACGGTCGAAGTGACAACTTCACTACCAGTCCATTCTTGAGTAGTCGTAATACGGGTCGCTGGAGTTTCAACAACAACAAGAGTTTTAGTTTCAGCTTGCCCATTACTATTTGTAATAGTGATTTCACTGGTATAAGTTTCTGTAACACTACCAGTCCATGGCTGAGTAGTAGTCGGGAATGGGGTTTCAACAATGACAATGATAGGATCACTTGGATTTGATGGGTAAACGGTCGAAGTGACAACTTCACTACCAGTCCATTCTTGAGTAGTCGTAATACGGGTCGCTGGAGTTTCAACAACAACAAGAGTTTTAGTTTCAGCTTGCCCATTACTATTTGTAATAGTGATTTCACTGGTATAAGTTTCTGTAACACTACCAGTCCATGGCTGAGTAGTAGTCGGGAATGGGGTTTCAACAATGACAATGATAGGATCACTTGGATTTGATGGGTAAACGGTCGAAGTGACAACTTCACTACCAGTCCATTCTTGAGTAGTCGTAATACGGGTCGCTGGAGTTTCAACAACAACAAGAGTTTTAGTTTCAGCTTGCCCATTACTATTTGTAATAGTGATTTCACTGGTATAAGTTTCTGTAACACTACCAGTCCATGGCTGAGTAGTAGTCGGGAATGGGGTTTCAACAATGACAATGATAGGATCACTTGGATTTGATGGGTAAACGGTCGAAGTGACAACTTCACTACCAGTCCATTCTTGAGTAGTCGTAATACGGGTCGCTGGAGTTTCAACAACAACAAGAGTTTTAGTTTCAGCTTGCCCATTACTATTTGTAATAGTGATTTCACTGGTATAAGTTTCTGTAACACTACCAGTCCATGGCTGAGTAGTAGTCGGGAATGGGGTTTCAACAATGACAATGATAGGATCACTTGGATTTGATGGGTAAACGGTCGAAGTGACAACTTCACTACCAGTCCATTCTTGAGTAGTCGTAATACGGGTCGCTGGAGTTTCAACAACAACAAGAGTTTTAGTTTCAGCTTGCCCATTACTATTTGTAATAGTGATTTCACTGGTATAAGTTTCTGTAACACTACCAGTCCATGGCTGAGTAGTAGTCGGGAATGGGGTTTCAACAATGACAATGATAGGATCACTTGGATTTGATGGGTAAACGGTCGAAGTGACAACTTCACTACCAGTCCATTCTTGAGTAGTCGTAATACGGGTCGCTGGAGTTTCAACAACAACAAGAGTTTTAGTTTCAGCTTGCCCATTACTATTTGTAATAGTGATTTCACTGGTATAAGTTTCTGTAACACTACCAGTCCATGGCTGAGTAGTAGTCGGGAATGGGGTTTCAACAATGACAATGATAGGATCACTTGGATTTGATGGGTAAACGGTCGAAGTGACAACTTCACTACCAGTCCATTCTTGAGTAGTCGTAATACGGGTCGCTGGAGTTTCAACAACAACAAGAGTTTTAGTTTCAGCTTGCCCATTACTATTTGTAATAGTGATTTCACTGGTATAAGTTTCTGTAACACTACCAGTCCATGGCTGAGTAGTAGTCGGGAATGGGGTTTCAACAATGACAATGATAGGATCACTTGGATTTGATGGGTAAACGGTCGAAGTGACAACTTCACTACCAGTCCATTCTTGAGTAGTCGTAATACGGGTCGCTGGAGTTTCAACAACAACCATTACTGTTCCGCTAACATCACTAGGTGTAACTGTATATGTGGTTTCTACAGTACCGGTGTATGGTACAGTAGTAGTAATAGTGGGAATTGGTGTTTTTACTATTATACTAATTGTTCCACTAGACTCTGTCGGATATATAGTTTCAGTTGTAGCTGTTGATCCAATCCACGGTTGGGTAGTTGTCACTCTTGGGTTTGGTGATTCAACAACAACCACTGCTGTTCCACTAACATCACTAGGTGTAACTGTATATGTGGTTTCTACAGTACCGGTGTATGGTACAGTAGTAGTAATAGTGGGAATTGGTGTTTTTACTATTATACTAATTGTTCCACTAGTCCCTGAAGGATATACCGTAGCTGTTGTCGTTGTTGAGCCAGTCCATGGTTGTGTAGTTGTGATACGGTTGAACGGTGTCTCTATGATAACGCTCGCAGTATCACTTGCGCCACTTGCAGATACGGTATATGTGGAAGCAATAGTCCCAGTCCATCCAACTGTGGCAGTTACCGTTGGAGTTGGAGTTTGTACCACAATACATGAAGCAGCTGTTCCACAAGCAGTACCCGAAGTCGTATCCGTTCTTGATGTAGATCCTCTAACAGTTGTAATTGGGTAGGGTATTAATGTTTGATAATACGTCGTGGTAACTGTTACATCATCTTTGTAACACCATGTAGATTTGGTAAGAGTACAAGTCAAACATGGTGTTACCTTTGAGGTAGATACGGTTGACCCTGAACCAACTTTAGTGGAATATGAGACCGATACTGAAGTTGTAGTACCTGAATAATATGCAGATGTCAATGTTGACGTAGTATCAGAATAAACTGAAGTCGCCGACGGAACTAAGTAGATAGGATTGTAGCCAGTATTACCGCAAGAACATGGTGTAATATGGTTTAACGTGGTGGAAGAACATTCATATCTAGTATATGTTGTTGCTTGTACTAATTGAAAAATTAGTAAGAAATAGATCCAAAATTTCATTAACGATTACTGAAAAAATCTTGATACATCGTTTTTAGTTCCTCAAACCTTATCCCCATATATATATATATACATTTTTTGCTAGATATTATTGATAAATACTTTTAAAATTTTGCTGTAAATGCTTAGTCGTAAATTGGGAGGTGAACAGATGCAGTAACATTCGCCCAACTCCTATGCATAAAAGTGCCCAAAACTTCACATCTAAAGAAAAGCTAGCACCAGTGCCTCTAATTTCTACTAAATGAATTCATAGAAGAATAATTGAGTTCTAAGACTAAGGATACATAAAGAGACTCGTTTCTTTTGCTTCTGACTTGTAACTTTGCGAAATCCTCATCCTCTTCATCTTAGCAATGTCAGCATGCAGTTTTAGATTCAGTATCAATATTTTCCTACATGATATCACAGAGCAACAAAAAAAATAGCAAGTAGTTTTAATGATATATTGAAGTACATGATGATGCACGGGTGTCCATCGGATAGACATTTGATATAGGAAGTGCTCATATTTTGGGAACGCAAGACGGCTCAATATTGTGGTAATTATTTTATCTATTTCCGATCGACATGTTAACCCATCTACATGCTAACCCATCTACTTAGTAAACAACCTATATGTCACATTCAAAAATATATAATATCCTTTAAAGTTACCTTCGAAAAAAACATTCATATTAAAAATTAGTAACTGTTAAAATGTAATTTAAGTAAATATGTATTTCTAACCGAGCTATGCAATATAAAATATCTGCAAATGAATAGCAAATTGAGGATTGCGTACGACAGGAGCTATCTTGGTGAAAATACGTACATTCACGTTATCTAAATATAAGGTTAATACGTGCAGTTAACGTATAAAATAATTATGACGCATAGAGGGTAAAGACCCAATTTTTTTGCAAGCTTCCTTAGGATTGGATGGGGAAGTACTTTCCAGGCGGTCAGGTGCAGCAAACCTGAGCTATGTTTTTCTAAGAGCTCTTATATGCCTATGTTCTCATTTTATAGTGCCTTCTTAGCATTATGATTATTATTACCATAAATAATAAATAATTCTAGAACTGTCTTGTGGAAGCTTTTCCGAATAAGAATAATGATAATTATTCTGAATCGTAATTTATTGAAAATAAATAAACTAGTGCCACAGGATTCCACATTATATGGATATGAAGGTTCACAAGCTAACTTGTTTGTAATGACAGTTTTATTGCAATAATTTGTACGAATACCTGTAGAGAACAAAAAAAATGTATCCTTGCAGAAAATTTTGCCTGCGATCTAAAAATACTTTCGAAATATCCCTTTTAAGATTAGCGAGAACGAAAAACATTATTTGTTTTCGCATTTACGCATGCGCTAAACTCAATAAGAGATAACATAGCCATATAATTCGAGCCTCGGTTTCTGAAGCGATCGAAGTATTCAAAGCGGATATTTGAGCATTTCCAAAAAGCTTAGCGAAATCCAGAGTTTGCATCACAGAATTCATTGCTCTTGATTTATTGCTGTTTTTGTATCTCAGGTTACTTGAAACTTACAGGCCATGCTTATGGTCATTTCGCCGTTATTTATGAATATAGTGATAGAATGTTGAGTGTTAATGCGTAAGTGGATGCCTAACCAGAAATGCTTCTTGGTTGTAGACATAATTTAGTTTCTTCAGCTTATTGTGTGGCATTCTTGAGTTTAGTAAATACTTTGAAGAAGTTCAAGCTTCATGGGTCTGTTCAATTATTAGAAACTCCAGCTGAAAAGATCCTCAGGAGTAAATGTATGTTATAAATTAAAATGTCGCATAAAAGTGTATTTGTGCGTGTGGCTCATGATTATATGACCATGATCATGATCTCCAAATATCAGTGCTAAGGCATTTCTAGAGTACTATCTGATTCAATGCAAAATTAATTGGAGCCTTTGTGAATACCTCCACATTTCTATGAGAAATTAATATTTTATTTGTTTTGCTTTATCTCTTGAGTTTATGAATCAATTTTTATACAGTAAATAAAACAAAACCACATAAGTTTTAGATGTTTTGGAGATGAGCCCACAGTTACTGATATATATCCATTCATTTCCAGTATTGTATGTGAAATAGTTGTATTAAAAATGAAGGGACGAGTCTGCATTTTTTGCATCCATAGGTACAGGATGTTCTTATAAACTCCAGGGTATTTCTTATACTCCGATATGGTTGATTTTTTATTCTTGTTTTGAGGCATCAAAGGAAATTTTTGAATAAAAAATCATGGCTATAAGGTTTGAATCACGAAAATTGATAAAGTGGTGTATCTCGTTCAATAAAGAAGTGGACTTATAATTTGAATACCTTCTCTTACCTATATAAAAGGTTAAGATTCTGTTAATTGACAGTAGTTAGGAGAATTATTGAGTATAGGCATAAATGGTGTAAGTATGCTATCTATAATTCGTTACATTTGAATAAATTTCTGAGACTTTGGATAAACATCTCTATATTCATACCAAAGAAAATAGTGTATTTTTCCTGTAACAACCTATATCCATCCGTCATTATTATCAAGATTGATATAATAGATTTGTTGAAAATTAGGTTTAAATTCTGATCCCCAGTATTAACCCAAACAGGATAATCTCTTGAGAACATCATATTAATGATTAGATTCTCTCATTTTGCTACTTATATAAAGATTAAAGTTCCATGTTAAGATTTGGATTTGAAATACGATTGTAAACAAGGAGTCTCCTCAAATAACTTGAAATTTAATTTTTCTACTAAGCGAAAAACCGAGGAATTTAAAGATGAAGAGTTCCATATTTTAAAGTTTTTCGTTGCAAAACCGAAGAAAGCTCGAAAGATATTGCATATATTGATCAAGAATAAAGAGAATTTCGTTAATTTTTTTCGAAGCCTTCAATATAAGTAACTCAAATGATCCTAATTTAAGAGATGAAAGAGTTTATATCTTAAGTGAAATTCAAAAACTTCCAGATATAGAGAGAATTAATTAAAAATATTGCATCCGCCTAAATATATTGCTATACGAAATTTAGTACGTCATATAAAATTTTTAAAGTATCATAAATAATCAACGCATTTGTAAAACTTATTGGGCAACTCTGGACCAGTCATTGTACTCTTCCCGGCCGTATTGTATCTTATTAACCCATTCAGCAACAGTCTTGGTTAACTCACCAGTGTTACCAGCAGCAAGAGGGACTTCGATATCTTGTCCCTTCCAGCTAATTTTCTTAATTGGAGAAACAGTAGCAGCAGTACCAGCACCAAAAGCTTCAACCAATTCACCCTTAACAGCTCTGTCCTTGACTTCATCGATAGTGGAAATAGTCCATTGATTAGCTGGTAATCTTTCTCTACATAATTCTAAGATGGAATCTTTAGTAACACCTTCTAAGATAGTACCATCCTATGGAGCAGTGGCTAATTCTTTCTTGCCGGAGGCATTCTTGAAGACGAAGAATTTGTTCATAGTTCCGACTTCAGTGATATAACCTTTGTCACCGAACAACCACAAGTTTTGGTCGTAACCTCTAGTGGCAGCTTCTAATTGTGGCTTGATACATGGAGCGTAGTTATTTAATGATGTTTATAGGATGAGAATTTGTAGGAGTTGTATCTTATTTATTAATTTCATTTTTGCACCCAATTTCTTGTTACCAACACCACCTGGCCAAGCTCTAACAGCATAGTCCGTGGCTTCTAAGGCAACTGGCTTGAATCCACCTTTGTACTATGGACCCACTGGAGCAGCAATGACATACAACAAAGCCTTGTCTGGAGTACCAATACCTAAGGAAGCAGATGAACTAATCAAAGTTGGTCTCAAGTATAAGGAGTAACCGTCACCAGATGGAACGAAAGATTCATCAACTAATAAGAATTAGTAAATCAATTTCAAGAGTTCTTCACCATCGAAAGTTGGTAAACGTATTCTTTCGGCAAAAGAGTTCATTCTAACCATATTCTTGTTACCTCTGAAGGTTCTGATATTGTTATCGTTATCACGGTAGACCCTCATACCTTCAACAATTCAAAGGCAAAGTGTAAGACGACGGTGGATGGTTCTAAGTTCAATGTGTGGTATGGTGAAATTTTTGGAGTGCCCTAGCCTGCTTCTTTGGTCCATTCGATTTCCAACATGTGGTCAGTGAAGGCCTTACCAAATACCAACTCGTCATTTGGCTACTTTTCTTTTTGGGGTAGTACTCTTGGAGATAACCAATTTAGAAGTGTCTAAAGGATCTGACATTGTCGAATTAAACCTGATAATGTTAGTACCAGTTCTCATATCTCAAATACTATAAGTCCCCCGAAAAAATGCATTCCAATTTATAATCTATAATTATGCTGCTGGGATTATTGAAATATCTTTATCTATTAAAAAAATACTTACTGAAGTATGTATTTCGTGCTATTTGATCTATTAATGGCTGCCAATTATTTAGAATATATATATAGGTTCCAGAAGACGTACGGGATGAATCTATATTCGAGGGTAGGCCCCAGCGGCTACCAACGGTCGTATTTCATTAATTAGAGACTCTAAGTAGAGAAAATTTATTTACATAGAGTGGTTCGAGAATTTTTTAAAATTATTAGATTCATCTGCATCTATTTCTATGACAGTAGCATGGAAACTTTCAATTGCCGTTCGTTCAAAATTCATATTATGTTTTAAAAGATGTAATTCTGAACTTCCACAAAACATGCTCGGAATATGTATAATTTATGTAATTAAATATTCGGAAGATATTACACGGTTGTCCGATATGTTTTTCATGAATTCTGATGAACGGAAGATATTACGCAATTATCCGGCTTGATCTATTTTCTCTCTATGAGAATTTTGGTTACCAATATTTGATTAAATGTGATCCAATGATGCAAAAGGAAATTTATATCTTAGGTGCTGGTGCGATTGGGTGCTTACTAGCACAAGCATTTGCATCTGCCAAAGATGCTCCTGTTGTTAATTTAATATTAAGAAACGACAATCTGGTGCAAGAGTTTGAATCAAACAGATCTGAGATACGTCTTACTAAAAGATTTCTAGAGCAATCCCCAACTTCTAAAGTAAGAGTTAGATGTTGTACTGTTGGTACAATTAAGGTTCCAGTTATTGAAAATTTAATAATTGCTACGAAAGTATATCAAACGGTTGATGTATTAAAATCATTGTCAAAATATTTGAATGCGGATTCGAGTGTCATTATTGTTCAGAATGGTATGGGAGTTTATGATATAGTTCAAGCGGCAAACATTTGGCCAAATGAACCTGAGCCTAAATTCTACCAAGGTGTTACCACGCATGGTGTTGTAAGATCGTCAGAAAACAAATTTCACATATATCAAAACGGGTCGGGATATTTAGTTTTAGCATCTATATCATGTACTAACTTGAAGCCACCAATAGTTGATATATTAGAGACGTCTGATGGAGTTTCAGGGTTTGAAAAAAATGAGCTAAATATAAGTTTCTTGAGTAAAGAAGAATTTCGTATAAAACAATTTGAAAAACTAGTTATCAATGCTTGTCTAAACCCTCTTTGTGCCATTATCAATTGTGTAAATGGTGAATTACTAGAACTTAATGGAATCAAACAGATTTTTTCTAGTGTTATTGAAGAAGCATTGTCTGCATTTTTATTGGAAATGGGTGATGTAATTGGCCAAGAAGATATCAAACTTACATTAAATTCTGATACGTTGTATGAAACAGTAACCTATATTTGCAAGGCTAACGCTAAGGATTCACCATCTATGAGAGATGATGTTTTAAACTTAAGGGAGACTGAAGTTGATTTTATAAATGGCTACATAGTTAGACTTGCACAAAAACATTCTATACCTGCTGTTGTAAACTCTACATTAGTTACTTTAGTAAAACTGAAGTTAATCAAAGGAATAAAAGATTCAATTTCGACCGAAAACTGCACTTCAACAGTTTGCCACATCTAAGTTATTTCGATTTACAATCAAAATTTAGGGTAATTTTTATAGAAGATTAAATAGAGAATAACGATATTTTAACTTATTAAAAGAATAAGAATATTTAGTGCTATAATCTTGTGAATCCCTTACAATCTAGAAAGTCGACTCTTCAATAACCTAGAGTATTTTAGTAGTTGAATATACTTGAAATCGTGGTAATAAACGTACTAACTTGGTTCCTTTTAAGGGATTGTCTATAATGTGTATGAAAAAGAATATTAAATTGGAATGCTGGTTTTATGATTGTGTGAGGATAAAATACTTACAACATAGCTGTATTAACACACAATGCGAATTCAATTGCACATAAACTTCGAATAAATTCAAAAAATCATAAATAGACTAATAAAAGCTAACTAATTACGGTATCAGAAAGATAATTGAAAACTATGGATTATTTTCATTTGAATCTTACATTATAGAAACTGCTCTAAAAAAGTAGGTGTTAAGAAAAGATCTTTTTCATCACTTTCTTTTCCTATAAACCAAAAAGAAGTAAATTAGAGATGACCGCATTTAATGACAATTCTCACTTATATTATGAGCCTAGGTTTCTATGGTCCTTGAATAAGAATTCCTAGCTACAATATACTAGTTAGATGGGCTATGGCCATAATTTCTAGGATTATAAAATATGTGTACATCATACCATTAGATCCTCCACAAATTCTTATTAAATACCGAATAATAATAATATATTAAAAATCCTTAAATATACCTTCTTGATACCTTAACGTAATTAATATGGCTTATGCATCATTTACAATAAAAAAATACAAACATATCCACCTCAATCAAGCATAGATTTAGTTAAAATAACAATGCTTTTTTCAACTTTGAATGACTAAAATTATGAAAATAAATAATCATAAGGAAGACAATCAAACTGGAGTATAATATCATCGTTCAAGAGCGGTGGGGATATTGGGTCATCTTCTTTATACAAATATGTGTTGTCATAAGGTACATTCATGTTTTCGATATTTGATTCAACTATCACTGTATTCAACAAAGATGCCATTATAGTAGAAAGGGTAGACAGAGTTCCCTTAAGCTCCTTGTGAGATTTACTATTAAGAACTTTAATTGAGAGCAACTGATCTTGTATCTCTTTCTCGGTAATGCCAATTTTTGAAAGTGCTGATATCAAATCCATTGATTCGTGTTGTCCCTTTATCAGTTACATCCAGGTGCAACTGGTTATTAAACACAAGACAAAGTGATAAATAAAAAAAGTATCAGGACTAAAAACCCCATTCAGATATTCTCTTTCCTTTCTTAAATTCACGAGATGATATATACGATGAGAGGAAGATATTGATGCCTTTATGAGTTCCAATAAATCTCACTCAGAGGACTCAACCGGACTTGGTGCTTCGCCAAAACCAATAAAAAGGGAAATGTTAAAGAAAGGATATAATAATGATACATCATTGTCAAGTGGGAGCCGTATTTATTGGGATTTTCGTTATCAATATACGGCAAAGATAAAACCATTAGGAAATACGCTCTTTTATAGATATAGCCCTTTTTACAGTTTCATCGTTAAGGAAGTCCTCAAACCCCGTCAAAGATCTACCAAAGCTTAATACAGAGTAACACTCCTTACTCATATGGATTGATTCAATCCAACAAGCTTTAAATGGTGTAGGATCTAATCCATCCATTGAGGGTATATCCATAGTGATCTCATTAAGCAGAAAACTTGAATAACGACCCATTTGGTTATTGAACCTCAAAGTATGCTGGAATAATGTCCACCAGGTTCTTTTCAGTTCCTCTAGAAGAATTTCATCACCGATGTATTCCTTCAGCGAGATTCTATGTAATCCCATACTTTGAGCTTGGCAAATAGCAACATCTAATAAAATATATCCACTTTCACGATGACTAATATAATCAAAATACATAGAAAGAAGCATCATACATCGTATACTATCTAAGGGAGGTGATACTAGCATTTCAGGTATAAATTGCTGTAAAGCAATTTTTGGAAAATGTTTCGTCTGCATCATTAACTCTACTCAATCGCTCTCCTAATATCCAAACCAAGTATATTAAACATACTTTACTCTTCTGGAGTTTTATTCGTTTTGAACTATGTAATTGCATTGCGTCCCAAAATTCAGCGTATTATGACATAAACAGATGCTCTAGAATGCAGTAACAAAAAGGATGTATCTCTCTGAAAAACACTTCAACGTAACCATCTGCAAGAGATTTTGACACTAAAAAAGGATTCAAAAATAGATCTAAAAAGAAATCGTTGTCTGCATGTTCTCCAACCGAGCTAATAGGATGCTTTGATCTAAATAGTTTCTTACAATCTTCGACAGAGGAGCCACATATAGAAGTTTTATTGGATATCATGTTTTCAGCTACCATCATTACGAATGTAGGAGCTCCAAAAGGGCCAATATAATGTCTATTGCCACCCGCATCAATATAATGAGTGTCTGATATTGAAGAATGATTTATGATGTATGACTTTTGAAAACTAATTTCATTTTGACAATCATTTATCGAAGTGGATCCGGGATTATTCTTCAATCTTCTAGATGAAGTTAAAACGTGTGCTATATCTTTCAAGTATTGAACTTCACTTTCTTCTAGACCTTCTCTTGATGGCATATCTATATTTAAGCTTTTACCTAATTCTATCAAAACATCGATATTGTTAACATTTGTATTTGGAAATAACTTTGTTAGCAAAGATAACATACATTTATAATGTAGGCCAATGTTTTCAATCGGAACGACTTTTTTCTTTCTATTTACATTTGTTTGACACTTCAGATTTGATTTCTTACATGCGTGACAGGGTACTCAAGTATCAAACTTATCGCTGCTATCTCTTTGACAAGCAATCTTCTTCGTTTTACAGCGATCACAACTGAACAAAGCTCGTTTCCTCTTTCCATTTGTCTCAGAGGAGCTCGTATATTAACCATATTGTACTCTAGATTTAAAGTTCGTATGCATAAATTTATGTATTTAATATGGTGATAGAAGCAAAAGGCTGGACTAAAAAAAATGAGTGAGTAATCTATTTTATATATCGTAAGAATATTGAATACCGTATGTGTCGGAACTTCAGGAAAGCTATATCTCTATGTTCATTGAATTATGTATTATATATGCCCAACTAGAAAATAAAGTGATAGTTATGTATCATAACATAGTGTTGTGAAGTGAAACTGTAACGTACTTTTTCAAAAACTACTTACTTCATTTCAATAATTATTGAGACATATAGTTATCTAGTTACCATACTTAGTAGTCATTCCATTATAATAGTTAACAATATCTATGTAAAAGCATTATCAGTGTCTTGTTGACTATTTCTATTAGAAAACTTTAGGCGTATTGCATAATATATATATTGTATCAGTAAATTTATATGATCCGCAAAGCTTTCTTGCGTTAACTCTTATAGCATATTCATGATATAAGCATCGCATTATCGCAATCCCACTTCTGTTGATATATACTATGATATCTGCAAAGGTTCATGGTTGTTTGTTATTGTAATGGAGCTCGAGGAAATTCATATAGAACAAAGAGGAATATAGAGCCATTGAAACTCCGATTAGATATTACTGCGAATATTTTAGGTATAGCATATATAAGGATGTTAATATGTCAAACTATCAATTTGTAACTCCTATATTAATATATCATTCGTATAAGAATAAGTAGGAAGCAAATTTTTAAAGTTACTTTTGGTTATTTCTATACCTTAGCCATGTTTATGATTAATGATTTAATTGAATATAAATAGGATAAGCTAAGGGAGTCTTTATCGTTACAATATACCTTCACGCTAAGGGACCTTTCTACTCTTACATAGTTTATAATCTATTTGAATTGTATTGCATTGCAAGGATTCTCGTTGTGGTTGTAATAAAAAAAAAAGATCAAAATACAGGTCGATTGCCCTCGAATATTAGAATTTCTCACCTTGTTTATTCGATACCAATCATAATATCTAGCAGTTTTTTTTCAAATACTAAAGATGTGCTATGTCAGGCATCAATAATCATTTTCTTTCCAAAGAAATCAAAAAATCAACAAACAGGACAAGATTTAGGGTACCTAAATCATGCTCTCTGTGCCGAAAAAGAAAGATTAAGTGTGATAGGCAAAGACCATATTGTAGCAGTTGTATAAAGGAAGGATCTATCGAATGCTGTAAATATGAAACCCTTCCATGGCAGATCGTATCAAGTACTGACCAAGCAAATAACATATTGATGAAAGAAGTTGAGCATTTAAGATTAAAAGTGAAATACTTAGAACTGGAACTTGGGTCAAGTAACAATAGCATTACGACAAATACTGGGATACTGAGTAAACCATCTACTGATGCTCTGCTTCAAAAAGAGTGCCAACATGAGTCTTATAATACTTCCTTTGATGATACCCTAATTGATTTAAGTAGAGACTTTAGTGGATTAACAGTAAAGGATTATAAATTATTATACATCACACCCACATCTTGTATATCATTGATTATGAATGATGAATATGCTAATCGTATGTTTCAAAAATATAAAGATGAACAATTGAGAATATTTAAGAAGCATAATCCACTACCTCAAAAGAATACATCACAATGTGGAAATCTTAAACTTTTAGAATCTGATAAGAATTTTAATTCCAATCCAGATGATATACCTAACGATTTACCACCCTGGGGAATAATTTCACTATTGCTTGAAAGATTTTTCTTCTTTTGCTACCCTTTTGCTCCTTATGTAGATCAACAAATATTCATGAAAGAAATTTCCTATATATTGGTTGATGAAGGTAGTTATACGTCAATTAATGCCAGAGGTAGAATTCAATATGGGGTAATAGCCTCGTTGTTAATTATGATGAGATTAGCGTTTTTGACTCTTCCACTAAAAGACTATTATGCTAATACGCTAACTGGTGAGATTTATGATTTAACACATGAGATTATTAAATCGAGAATAAATATTTCTTCATCATACGTGAATAGGGCTACGTTTTTGATATATTCTTCTAGTTGCTTCAAAAATATCAGTCTTTCTACAATTCAGGCAGCTTTACTTCTACGTATTTATAAACTGTATTGTCCCGAAGAATATGAAGGTGGCACTGATTCCGGTATTTTGGTGGGGATAACAATCCAAATGGCAAGATTTCAAGGTTTGCATAGTGATCCTTTTCAATATCTGACATCCTTAGTAGACGATAAGTCTGCTCTCCTTTGGAGGAATATTTGGACTGAATTATCCTACTTAGATGCATCTCTGGCTTTTAATGTTGGAAGTATTTTAGTTATTCATGGTGAAAACATGGAGCAACCTGATACTGATATTAACCAGTATGATATGAACGAAGACCACTTGTATATAGTAGAGCAATTAGTCATTAAGGCAGCCATTACCAAAGCAACTAGAAAAATAGTAAGGGTTGTTGAAAAGAAAGAAAGAAAAATAAAAAGAACAGATGTGATTGAATTTGTATCAGATATAAGGGAAATATTGTTTAGTAGGATAAGAACCTTTGAGCAATTGTATAAATCTGACACAGGGCTGTATGACAGGCACGTAAATGAGAGAGCACTGGAATTTAAAATTAGATTGGACTTGATTTATAAATTATTCTGTTCTTATACCATTTTATATAACTCTGCATCTGAAGAAACAGAGGAGGTGTTAATGAAGGATTACCTTTCCTCGGCACTAGAATGTGGTTTGATTATATATAGAATAGCGTCAGAATTTTCAAAAAACTCGTCTGCAATGTTTGGATCCGAATTAGAAACTATTATTTGTTCTAGCATCTTGCTTCCTTGTATGAGAATAACAATTAATGTTGGGAGTATTTTAATGAGAATGCTTAACGGAGAATTTTCAATGATCGAAGCATCCAAGAGCTTTAAATCTCCAGATTCACATGGTTTGTTGGCTTGGTTTAATATGGACTATGAAAATGATATTGCAAATGCTAGACAATTGTACAGGGTGCTCAAGGAGCTACATGTTAGCTCATATAAATTTAACAATAAATTCCTCTTGTCATATATGTTTAGTGCATATTTGAAGTATGTCCTAAATTATTTAGCAAAGTGCTACCCTGAGACTGAAAAAGAGACCTTTTCCAATCAAGATGAGATTGTATCAAAGGATTTTTCGGAAATTGAACAGTTCTGGAATAATAAACTCAATTCTTATCCACTGGTAAGTTTGGATTATGTTTTTTCGAATTTCGATGATGGATTGGATACTTTTTTAAGTGATATTCCCGATGATCTTAAAATTTTCGATTAATTAGTATTTTGCTTTGTCTTTTCATGATTCAAAAATACTGTTTGATGATATTATTATTACAAATTTATTGTGAATGAAGCCTGGTGAAATACTCCGTTAAAGTTAAACTTTATATGCTATCCTCTTATCTATGAAAATGTACTTTTTTATAAATCAGTCGATCTTTAAATGGTTAGAATGATATAGAATCATTTAGCTGTAAAGTATATATCAACTCAAAGAAGTATGTCCTAACTTTCACCTTCTTTTTCCTTCGAGTAATATTCACCTCTCCAAACTATTGTATCTTTATGGATATTCTTTGCCCCTGGAAATAGTTCGAATAAGTCTTTACACGGTTCTGGGAACTCCCACACCCTTCCTGACCATTCTTTTTCTACTATAGGTTCACCCTTTAGCTGCTTAGCAACAAGTTCACAACATTTCCATACCCTCAATAAGTTTCCACCAATTAAACCTTGAATTTGATCATCCGTAGCACCTCTAGCCATACACTTATAGATTAAATCTGGATATTTAGAAACATCTTCCAATCCTCTAGATGTATATTCAATTCCATCGAAGTCAGAACCAAATCCTACATGTTCCCAACCAGCAACTTCTGCAATATGAAAGATATGGTTTACAGCATCATCAATGGTTGCAACAGAGTCACCTCTTGGAGAAATGAAATCTGGAAAAAAGTTTACTTGAACTACACCGCCATTCTCCTTTAGTTCTTTCAAAACTTCATCTTGTACATTCCTTAAATGATTAGTCATGGTGTATGCAGATGAATGAGAGAAAATAACTGGAGCCTTCGTAATTTTCAAGGTGTCTTTCATGGTTTCGTAACTGACGTGAGATAAATCGACCATCATTCCCAATCTATTCATCTCCCTCACACACAGTTCACCATATTTACTTAATCCTTTGTCTTCTAAACCATGCTGAACAGATGAAGCAGCGGTGGCAAAAGGATTGTCACAATTATGTGTTAATGTGATATATCTAACTCCAAGCTTAAAATATTGACGCAATACAGCCAAGGAAGTATCACATTGGTGAAGACCCTCAACACCTAGGGCCACTGCTATTTTCCCTTTCTTATATGCCAGCATAGCATCATCAGCATTGTCAACATGCTCTAAGTCGTCAGAATAACGATCTACAACACGACCTGTAACATCAATCTGTTCAAGTGTATCTCTAACCATGGTATTTTTCAAATTGAAATCTTGGTACAAAAGGTTTTCCTCGGGACAATCCAAGTAACAGCTGAAAAACTGAATGCCTACCTTGCCTTTTCTCAATTTCTTTAAATCTGTGTGTGAAGTTAATCCTTGAGAGAAATCGAAGTCTTTCGTGTTTATTTCATTTTTTATTTGTAGTCTAAGTAAGTACGGAAAATCATTGTGAGTGTCTACTATTGGAGTTTCAGTCAACAAATTCTCCAACCTCTTTTCATATTCCAGCAAATTCCGAGCCATCTCTAACTTATTATCAATTCGAGAATTCCAAAATACCCAAATAAAATAACTCTTACTTCAAACTTCCAGTGTATCTTGTGAAGCTTTTCAAGATGATTGTACGGCACGAAGATCAAAGTATCATGTGGTTATTTTCATTGTTATATGCAGTCGATATCAAAACAAAGTATGAAACATCTATTCATTACCCGGTCTACATTCAGTATTACTTATCAGGTGAAAAGATACGGCCTATCTCACAGATTTGCTGCTCATGAGGTGAAAATCGGCATTTGCAGTTTGATAAAGTGTGGCTTTGTTAGGCGCAGTAAAAATTCAAATGAAACATGGAATATTTTTTGTGAGCTCCCTTAAATCCCCTATATTCAGGAGAATTATTTACGTTGCGTCTAACTGTCAATAGTGCCAATAGTGTCAATGGTGGCAATAGTGTCAATTGTACCAGTAGTACCAGTAGTACCAAAAGCATCAACAGTACAATAGTGTCAACACCACGACTAACACTAGTATCACATATTGCTTTATCATACCTAAGGATCTTGAGTTGATATCGAATTTTGCAACCTGATTGAATGCGGCATTTGCAGGGTGCCCTTTAACGGACGGCAACAATTTTTAATTGTTTTGCTTTATTAGGAATGATATGCTATATTCGTTATCTACTGAGATACTGATGTAATCTTTACAATAGATCAACAGTGCCAAGCAGTGTAATAAAGGAGCCTGATATTTGAATTGAGCTCTATATCAATGGCCCGTATATATAGTGGGAGATCCAACTCCTTCCTAGAAATAAGCATCAAACTTTGTATTGAATAATGTCTAGTCAAAGTAGCATTCTGCCTCAGTCGGAAAAAAATAATTCTGGAAAGTTGGTAACGTTGCATGATAAGGGTAGTTTAGATTCGTTATATCATGAGGACGTTAATCATGTATACTCCGCGACTTATATAGATGAATATAATCCTAATGGATTAAGACAACCGACTCCTGAGGAACAGAAGACATTGAGGAAAGTTTTATGTCGACTTCTGTACTCTTCATACTTAATTTGTTTGGCTGAACTTGCAGAAAGAGCATCGTATTATTCTGTCACAGCTGTATTAACAAATTGGATTCAAAGGCCATTACCAGAAGGAAGTAAAACAGGTGCTCCTGTCAGTAACTCACTGAGTGAATCTGCAGGTGCATTGGACATGGGATTACAGGCAGCATCAGCGTTAACGTTACTTTTGACGTTTCTTGCATACCTTGTTCCATTATATGGTGGTTTTGTTGCTGATGCAAAATTAGGAAAATTGAAGGCTATATGGGTTGGAGTCTTGGCTGGGTTTATTTCTCATATTTTATTTATAGTTGCTGCCATACCTAGTGTTATTTCAGAGGGGCATGCAATTGTTCCTACTATTCTTGGGATTCTCTCTTTAGCTGTTGGAACTGGTTTTATTAAACCAAATCTATTACCTTTGTTAATGGACCAATACCCACACGAGACCGACTTAGTGAAGGTATTGAAATCAGGAGAATTGGTCATATTAGATAGACAAAAATCTCTTCAAAGATTAACTTTAGTATTTTACTGGGCTATCAATATTGGTGCATTCTTCCAGTTGGCTGCGGCGTATGCTGAGAGAAGAATTGGATTCTGGTTGGCATTCTTCTTCCCAACTGTGATATACATATTGTTGCCATTTATTTTCTATTATTTGCACAAGAAATTGGTACTTCAAAAACCAGAAGAAACAATTTTATCTAACTCTTGGAAGGTTGTTAACGTGAGTTTTAGAGGAAATTGGATAAAGAGAATAAAGGATCGTACTTTCTGGGAGTATGCCAAACCTTCTAGAATGTTAGAAAGAGGTGAAGAATTCTATAAACAGAAGAAAGAATCTCCAATTACTTGGGATGATCCTTGGGTTTTAGATATTAAACAAACTTTTAATTCCTGTAAGATATTTTTGTACTATCCAATATTCCTTATTAATGATGGTGGTATTGGCTCTATTCAGACTTCACAAGCTGGTTCAATGACTACTAAAGGTGTACCAAATGATTTATTCAATAATTTCAATCCATTGACAATAATTATTCTTATTCCAATTTTGGACAATTTGGTATATCCAACTTTGAGAAAATTTAACATTGAATTTCGCCCAATTCAAAGAATTTTCTTCGGATTTTTCTTAGCAGCTATATCTCAAGTAGCAGGTGCTGTTATCCAATATCAAATATATCAAACATCCCCATGTGGATATTATGCTACCGACTGTGAGGCGGGTGTTTCCCCATTGAGTGCCTGGAAGGAAGTCTCCTTATATGTGTTGCAAGCTGCAGGAGAATGTTTTGCAATGACTACTGGTTATGAATTAGCTTATACTAGATCCCCTGAAAGTATGAAAGGACTTGTTATGGCTATTTTCCTCTCCATGTCTGCTGTATCAGCTGCTATATCAGAGGCTTTGACTTCTACTTTAATTGATCCACATTTGATTTGGCCATTTGGTGCTATGGGTATAATTGGACTCGTTACTGCCGTTATCTTTCTCTTCCATTTCAGAAATCTACACATTGAAATGGAAGAGGAAAGAATTACTAGGGAATTCCAACTAAATGAAAAGAAAAGTAATCAAGGTAATATTGAAATTACCGAAGAATAATTTCTTATAGTCTATTAGTCATCTTCTTGGACCTTTCCAATAGACATTTTATGTTGTTAGTATTTTAAATAAATACCGCAAAGAATAATGAAGTATGGAAAATAGATTTAGATGATATTAATGAAAGTTTTAATTAAAAAAATTAGTCGTAGTATTTCATTCTAAGAGAATTATTTATTCTTTCATTATGAAATGCTAAAAGCATTTCCTTAACTTAACTTGATTTAACCTGATATAAGCTACTCAATGATTTAAGAAAATTCAAGTTCGTATGACATTCTCTGATGCATTATGAATTCAAAAAAATGGCGTCACAGACAGGATTCGAACCTGCGCAGGTAAAACCCAACGCCTAAACTGCTGTATGATAGCAGGGCGTCGCCTTAACCACTCGGCCACTGGGACCCATATTGATATGCAGGTGATATTTAACTGAGCTATAAGGAATATAATATAAAAAAAATATACTATTTTTATTTTTTTATAAATAGAACTAGAATTGCTTCCAGTTGTGACTTGTAGCAAAGAGCTACATACTTAAATATATCCTTTACTTTTTATACTAATTCTAGGTAATATGAAATAATTATTTGTTAACTTTTAATTATTTAGATCCTCAAAAACAATACTCTAGCAGAACCGAAGGATTCTAATTCATTAGTATGTTTTGAAAGTTCATTACTATAACGCCCTTTGGAAGTAGAAGAAATATAGACGGATAATATTTTAAGTATAATGATATTTTTAACTTATGGCTAGGATAAATCCAACATAACGCTTATATTTCTTAAAACTAAAATAAGCTTATTTGACAGCCATCCATTAGCCTTATTGTAGCATTGGAAGTAAGTCTAGGTGGGTACTCTGAATTATGGGAAATTAAATCTGGAAATTCTTGAGCAATACGAATAGTGATATAAGAAGCTTCAGCAAGTGCAAATTGTTGTCCTAGACATATCCTTGGACCACTACTGAAAGGCATGAAAGCCCATCCAATATTCTTAAGATCTCCCCACCTTTCTGGCCTGTACGTATCAGCATCCTTTCCATAATGCTCTTTAGATCGGTGACAGCTATATATCGAGAGAACAACCGTCAGTCCCTTCTTCACAAATATTGGTTCATCTTGATTAGGGCCGCCACCTTTAGGCAATTTCAAGTCCTTTTCGGCCACTCTCATATTTACCAGGACAGGAGGATACATTCTTAATGCTTCATTTATCACCCATTTTAAATAAGTACACTTTTTCATACATTCAAATGTAATATTATCGAAATCAACGTTATCACCTTTACCAAAAGAGTTATAAATTTCATTTTTAAGCTTTTCCCACACAGTTCTATTATTTGCCAACTCAAAGAATAGAAATGACAATAAGCTAGCGGTTGTATTTCTGCCCGCCAACAAAATACTAAGAGATTCATCTTGTAACACAGTCGTATTCCTAGTTTCCTTTACTAACTCATTCAAAAAGATATATTGCCCATTTGAACTTGCTTCTAACTCTTCTTGTGTTAAACTCAATGCCCTGTTTACATAATATTCAGCAAATGTCCTTACCTTTATATTAGCGTCCCTAAATTTCTTATTATCAACTAAAAAATAAAAGTCTTGAGCAAGAAGTCTCAACATTAAATATTCTTGCGATATATTAAAGGCACTTTCAAAGCCCTCTTGAAGGTATCCTACTGTTGAATCATTATCACCATATTGAGCCAGTAGTGACCCTAATGATTCTCCGAATAAGAATTCAGTTGATGCATCTAATGTCAAATATTGAAATAAAGGCTGTATATCAAAACATTCACCTCTAAATTTTCTTATAATGTTAAAGAATACTTGCATATGTGATTCCAAATATTTCACGCGTACGATTTGCTCTCTCTTAAATTGTGGTCTTAACATTGTTCTTGAATGCTTCCAACTTTTACCCTCTGAGGCAAAAATCCCATTTCCTAATAATGGAAAGAAGCATATATGTCTTTTTCCAATACTAAAGTCTTCAAATTGAGTTGCTACTACGGATTTGATAATATGAGGACATTTCGTTAAAATTACCGCCTTACCAAGAATTGAAGAAGCTAGCGTATGCGCTTTATTCTCAATGAACCTTTCCTTGGTAAATTCCGGGAATCTTCCAGCTCGTTTAACGTTTAGAAGTTCGTAGACTTCTTTTATTTCTTGTATAATGTTCTTCTTATGACAAGGAATTGGTGCGCAATTCCATTTTTTTGCTAATCTGTTTCTCCGTAGTGTCAAGGACTTTTTATATATTGCAAAAGTCAATAGTAGCCATAAATACCACTTTACTGAGGTAATATCTATATCAAATAGAACCATTTCCTGGTATTTAGCTAATTATCTAATTTTAAAGCAAGCGACTAAAGAGGAGAAGGTCAATTAAAATATAGTATTATTTAGTCTTCCATGTGACACCCGATCATCCAGTAATAAATACAATAGGGCACTGAACCTTAACATATAATTTCCAGTATAAAGTATGCATATGATTATATATTAGTATCACCATTATAGACAATACGTGTGTCAATAACATCATATTGTTCAAAAAGTCCTAAAGTTTTTGACTTAGGATAGAACTCAGCAGCACATATTCATGGTCAATTGGTGATAGAGGAATTTTAAAGACTTCTTCAGCTTCTACATTGATTATTCATAGAATTTCAGGAAATAATACATTTTTGCACCAAGTCAAGATTGAAAATATGTGTTCTCTATCTCAGTAAATTTTTTTTAATCGCTTTACAACATACCTATTCTTCGTTCTAAGCTTTGCTTTTTATACAATTTTATGCTCGCTTCTAATTATACTACAACTTCATAGTTGACTCCTTTAATATATTTTCTTAGTTCTATCGAGCTACAACAAATTCATATCTTTTGAGATCTTATTATAGAGATCTATTCTTTGAAGTACACTTTAGTTGTACTTTGTTTTATCATTAACTCGTCGATGAATATTAAGATACCTGTATGTGGGTGTTGATCGTGGATGTATTAATCAATGCAAAAAACATAAGGAAATAGCGAATGTATTTTTAAGTAATCTTAATACAAGGGATATCTTGTTCAGAGTGACATACAGGAATACAAAATAACTTCATTTAATATGGGCGATAGTAGTTTTGTGGAGTACCGAGAAACAGTATCCTTATTATAAGGCTGCTTATATTGTATCACTTATTTTAACTGTCTTACAGTTTCCTGTCACTTACTTTTTAATTATATAGTTAACAAGGAACTACCAAAAACATTAAATTACAAGAGCTTCGATCTGAACAGTCAGTATGTTCCATTATTTTACAGTCAAGTTTTTATAGAGAATTCTAGATTCAGTATTTAATAGATTATCTCTTCTTTAGTTATCTTCTAAGTATATTGTATTTTTCATTGTCTATAAATATGAAAAGCCTTAGCATAGCATTTATTTTTTTAATACTCATTAAAAACCTCACTATCCTCCACTTGCCAGTCGTATATACCATTTTCGTATCATATTGAAACACTATATAGACCCGTAGAGCTCACTTTACTGACCACCGTAAGCCTTGCACAAAAATGCCTTAATGATGGAACATCTTACAATATTAGATTAATGTATTCGGCGTTTATTGAGAAGATTCGAATAAGTCCGGGCTTAGTCATATTTTTCGAATTATAGAGATATGAATACGAATAATGATATTGAAAAGTAATTTTAATCTGTGGGTTTAAGTTTAAAGTCGTATGTCTACGTTCTGCCAATATTTCAAAATAGTTGATGCTAATTTTTTAATATTGCAACTTTCTCCAACAAGCGGTTTGGTATATTAGGAAGGAGATCCGCTCGATACGGAATTTAATACCTGTTCGAGATGATGATAGACATCTTTCAAAATCAAGCGATTTTTTGCGGTCACATATGAACCAATGAGATGAAGGTAAGGACGGAAAGTTCAAATAAATCGTAGAGATTAGGATTTGATTTAATGTAGAGAAATAAAATGATGTTTCGGTGGCGTATCTTATCCGATAAAAGATGAACATAGGTTATTTAGGATATTTAAAAAGGATTCTTGCATTGTCGTTATAATCAGACATTAAGAACATTGAAAGTATTGAGGGCATAATACAAGCAATAATATGGGGGATATATCGAAAAATATAACACAGTCAAAACTGACAGACCAAATTTCAGTGTCATCATCGCTCGGTCAAGGTGAAGAATTGAAGAAGAGGTTCAGTTTATTGAGTACATGTGCTTTGCAATATTCTTTGATTTGCTCGTCAATTGCTATTGGTTCCTTCATGAGTACTGTTATTGGTGTTGGGGGAGCACCTGTCTTAATATTTGGATTTATATTGGCTGTGAGTTGTGATTTGATAATATGTTATTCAATGGCAGAATTGGCTTCGGCATATCCTCATTCTTCGGGTCAAGTTCAATGGACCTACCTTTTAGCACCTCATAAATATAAAAAAATACTAAGTTATTTTGTTGGTGTGTTAACTTGTGCTGGATGGATCTTTGCATGCTTTTCCGTAGCATATACTACTTCAATGTTTTGTACGGCGTTGGTTGAAATCTATCATCCAGATTTTATTCCGGAAACCTGGCACTATTATATCTTTTACATTGTTATTGCATTGAGTGGATTTTTTATTAACGCCTATGCTGTTAACCTTTTACCCTTAATAAATTATATTTTAGTTGGTATTATTAATGTTGGTACATTATTCATAGTTGTAGCTTTGTTGGTAAGATCAAGCCCGAGGAGAAGCGTAGACTACGTCTTTAAAGATATTGTTAATGAAACTGGTTGGTCTTCAAAAGGTCTTGTATTCTGCTTGGGTTTATTACCTAGTATTTCTACAGTTTCTATGTTTGATGGTGCTTGTCATATGACTGACGAAATTCCATTGCCCGAAAGAAACATTCCTTTAGTAATGGTAATAGCAAATTCTATTTCTGGTATAGTGGCATTTTTGGCATCAATCGTCTATATGTTCTGTATTGTGAATCCTGATAATTTGTTTGATCCAGTTGGTGGCCAGCCTTTCATACAATTAATGTTTGATTCGTTCCAATCTAAGGCATTAACTACAATTGGTACGTTGGTCTTAATTGTCGTCTTTTATGGCTCATACGTTGGATATGTATGTTCAACTTCACGCTTATTTTGGTCTTTTTCAAGATCAAATGCTCTACCATTTTCAAATTATTTTAGTAAGGTTAATGATAGATTCAAATCCCCAATGAATTCTTTACTTTTAGTGACCTTGATAACTTTAATTTTGGGATGCATGATCTTTGGTTCTTCTACAGCCTTGAATGCTGTTTTAGGAACTTGTATGGTTTGTGTTTGTTTATCATATATAATACCAATTATTTGTCTTTTGTTTACTTCGGGTTTTTCATTTTCTCCACACAAAAGGTTTCCGCTAAATCAAAGCCTTGGATTCTTTAGAAAAGAAAATAAATTGCCTTATTTCTGTTTGGGCAAACTTGGTTTACCTTTAAATATTATTGCCGTAGCATGGACTTGTTTTATTATGGTTTGGCTTAACTTTCCTACTTACTATCCTGTCACAAGTGATTCAATGAATTATGCTTGTGCAGTATTAGGAGTAACGGTTTTTTTGGGTGTTTTTCTATGGATTTTTTATGGTAAAAAACACTATGAACATGATTCAACTGTTGAAATGTTATAACTTGTAAGATAGTATTTTTCTTTAATATAGGAATAAAATCTTATATTTCTATATATATTTTGAACAAAATTTTTTCTTCATGAACCCTCAAATTCGGTTAACTATAGTTATATTAAAATCAAAAATGAATATTAGAAAAAAAATATATTACTACTCGAGAGCACTTCAAGCAAGGAAGGGCTTTTGAGCAATTTCAATTAATAATTCGGCCTTTTTATCACCATTCACGTTTGGACCAATAGTAGTACCATCTAAAATTTTATTTTCATCTGTGATTACCTGATAAGCATAGGCATAATTCAATCCCAACTCGCCCTTTATATATTCCGCAATACTCGAGATCACTTCAAGCAAGGAAGTCTGGATTCTTGTATATTTCAAACTCCAAATCTGGTTGAAATTCAGAATATAATGTTTCTGGATCACCATCCATATGTTGAGTATATGCTGCTTCTTCTTCTCCAATGATTTTCTTTGGCTTGTTATCATTAGAGGCAGCATCCACTAATAATTGAGCCTGACATGTTCTATCCATCAAGGTAAATAAATAAGCAGCCTCGTCTATAGTAGTTCCTACAGTAAGAAGACCATGGTTTTGCAAAATTGCAGCGGTACTATCACCAAGAGCAGCAGCGATTGCTTTTCCTTCTTCAGCTTCAAGCGCAACACCTCCAAAATCTTCATAAACAGCATGGTTGTTGTAGAATGTGCAAGCATCTTGGTTAATCATATCAAATTTCTTACCAAATGCAGAATAAGCCTTACCGTGGACTGAATGTGTATGACAAGCGGCATTAATATTTGGTCTGGCTCTATGTAAAGCTGAATGGATAGCAAACCCTGCAGCGTTAATAGCGGCCTGGTTACCGTCTGGTAAAATATTACCATGTTCATCAACATGGACCAAATCATTGGCCTTGATGAGGCCAAAGTGCTTACCCAATGGGTTAATCCAAAAAGTGTTTGGGTCAATAGGATCTCTAACAGATATGTGGCCAGCAGAACCCTCAGTAAAATCCTTTCTTGCAAACACCCTGAATGCACCTGCAGTGTGGTTTTTTATCCATTTACGTTCTTCATACTTATCTTCAAATTTAGGAATTGGATATGGATGTGGCAAACCATGGGCAAGATTGTGAGAGCCTCTCTCAGCAATAGCATAGTTTCTAGAGTTAGTTGGAACAACACGCTCTGGCACGCTAATAGTATCTTGAGTGGTTTGTGTGGCAGTACTAGACATTTCCAATAGTTAAGTTTTCACAAAGTCAATGAATTAATTTTTTATTTAATTCTCGCATTGTAGTTCTTTATATACGATACATGTCTGTATTTTCCCAAAAGGGTATTGTTCGCTACTTTCTGGATTGGGAAATTTAAGCGATAAAGACACTTAAATGCTTCTAACTTCAGTAGAAGCCGAACTACTCCAATGGGTCATGTTTAAAACGGCAGTAGTCAATAGACTTCAATATTTGATTTGCTACTGAAACTAGTTTGTTGACGTACTCATATATAATGCTTCTGATGTTTATCTTGATGTGAGTAATACATTAATCATCAACTAAATAAAGGTGCTAGCTGGTGGAGATACTGAAAAAATTGATATTGATAAAGAAATATTATATTGATTAAATTGGCTAAACATTTATAGAAATTATTTACTTCATGTATTCTTGTAGATTAATAGGCTTTTCTGGAGTTGGAATAGGACGTTCCTTAGGTAACACAATTAAGTTCTTACTTTCCATGGTGCGGTATTGCTTAACTTTTAATAATTCATAGACCACAGCAAGATATGGAGTGCTGACACCATTTTTGTTAGCAATTCTGAGAGGGTTGCCCACGATTACTTCGACTTCAATGCAATTGCCTTTTTTAGTGTCGACCAACATGGAAGGTTCGTACCAATTATCTTCGTCTGATCTAATCATGAACTCTTTGATAGATACATCTAAAATGATATCTTCTGATTTAGCAGCAGCAATAATTTCGTCCATGACATGACTGATAACAGTGGCTGTTGTTCCAAAGATCTCTAATCTTGCAACATCTGTCCCTGTTAATGCACAGATGGAATTTAAAGCAGCATTGTAGATTAATTTTCTCCATCTGGTGTATCTAACGTTTTCGTCGTACTTACAATCGATGTGTTTGTTGTCGTAAATTTTAATAAACTCACGAGCAACATCTTCTTGTGCCTTCTCCGATAATGCTTTATTGTTGAAGTAGCCAATCAACAATACATCCGAACCCTCATGTTTGATCAGACCATTGTAATTAGTGGATGAAATCATAGATGTTCCACTTAAGACTATGTTACCAGGATATTCCTCTAAAACTGGAACCTCGATATCAAGCCCATTTTGAATTAAAACTACAACGGTGTGGTTAGGAGTAATCACAGGTTTGATCAATTCAGTGATTTTTAAAATTTCAGGAACATTTTTAGTTGTCACAACTACATACTCAAATGGACCATAAGCCTGAGCATCTTCAACAGTTTTCACAATGTTTGTAGAACGAAACCTTGATATTTGACCATAATCGCATGAGTCTATGTTGAACCCATCGGAAATCACTTTATCGTAATCCGATCTAATGACTGATGTCACCTCTGCCTTGTTCTCAAATTCCATTGCATAGGCTGCCATGGTACCAACACCACCAGATCCAATCAATAATACCTTAGGACTCATTCTATAATTGTTCTTTTTTCTTAACTTAATAATGTTTGGCTTTTATCATTATTTTTACCAAGAAACTAGCCATTTTATATTTTGGAAAGCCTCGTGTTCCGTATTAGGAAGTAACCGATCTATTGCAATACCCGCGGGATTCAATACTATGGTTAAGATATTAACAAACTAAACTGATATAGTCGTAGCAGCAATAATTACCTGATAATCTATTGTTGTTGGTTCGTGTGTATATTACTAGGTCATGTTCACAAAATACAAAATATTTGAAAAAATTAAGGGGAATTGTAAAATTATGCGAATATTTAGTAAATTTTATTCAAAGTAGGCTCTATAATTGATACTAAAAAGATATGCTGTTAAAACTTTAAATACTATGTTAAATCAAGTACAATTCTACCGGCAACTTTATTTGAAAGCATACTATCTAATATTTCATTGATATCGTTCATTGACATAACTTTCACGGATGCATCAACTTTTCCCCTGGCCACGAAATCTAGTGCCTCTAATATATCTGACCGTGATCCAACGAGCGAACCTTTCACTGAAACACCGGTGTATATTACTTTAGAAGGAGGAAATTGTAATTTAATATCTTTTCCTGGGAGACCTACACATACTAAACATCCTTTTAAACCAATGTAATTAAGTGCTTGATTATAAGAAAATTCACTGGGTGCAAACATCATGACAGCATCAGAACCCCTTCCGTTGGTTACTTCTAATACCTTTTCAACCACATTTTCAGTCATGAAATCTATATAGAACTCAGCTCCCAATTCTTTTGTGAGAATTCTTTTATCCTCACCAGAATCCACTGCAATTACTCTCATTCCCATTTCTCTAGCAAATTGTACACCTAATGATCCTACTCCACCACCAGCACCGGTGATTACACAGAAATCTCCAGCACCCTTTCCTGAGGTTTTTAACGCTTTATAAGCCGTTACACCAGCACAAAGAATTGGCCCTACTCTTAATAGTTGACTTTCAGTGAGACCTTTAGGTAACGGAATAACATAAGAGTCTTTTACAACGACATATTGTTGCCAAGTCCCATTTAAATGAGTACCATAATATGTCGCGTTCTTGCACAATGATTCTCCATCCGGAAGCCTACATGCTCGACATGTTCTACATGGATTAGATATCAAAGATACCCCCACTCTCATTCCTCTAGGAAACTTCTCGATATCTACACCGGCACCATGTTTTACAATATAACCAGAACCCTCATGTCCGCAAACATCACATTCCATTACAAATCCCCAATGTCCAGTGAGGCCGGAAATATCACTTTGACATACTCCTGATGAAGTTAGACGAACAAGTATTTCACCCTGGCCAACATCAGGTACTGGAAAATTATCGACTACTTCTAATTTTGGTTTATTTCCCTTTTCTGTAGCAACTATAGCTTTCTGGAACTTTGGAATTTCGTAATCAAGCCCATCACTCATCTAAATATTTTTAATTAAAGGGATAGTCATTGAAAATTTGTGGAGAAGAGGAAAATGCATCGTTAAATATGGCTGCGATAACTAGATACAGTAACCCGATATCAAAAAACGATTCGACGACGAACTCGGAATTCAGTAAATCAAGTTAAATACTTAATTATTTATTTTGTTTCGATTCGATACGACGATCATTTAATATTCATCGTCGATTTATGTATATATATATATGCCAAGTAATATTTTTAGTCAAATTTCTCTTTCAAAGAGTCACCAAATTCAAAGTCATGGAAATAAAATTCCTCTCCAACTAAACTTTTAGTTAGAACCAAGATCAGATCAATTTTTTCATAAATTAAATGGATAAGCATTAATGTCACCATATTGCATCTACCTTCTTTACTGAGTAACATTTTAATGTTTACCAAACGGTCTTCTTCACTACTTTCAGATTGAGTAGGATTAACTAGCCCTTTGAAGTAAATACTATCGGAACCATAAAAAGGATCACCCAAGCCCAACTCAGTTAATATAGCTAGATGTTTCAGTGATAACTCACTAGGAGTCACTCTAGGGAGAGAAAAACCTTCCCTGAGAGATGCAGAACACATATAAATAACTGAGAAAAAATCACTTGTGAGATTATCATCCGTCCACCCTAAACGGTTACAGATATGCTCTACCCAAAACTCAGGAGATTCTATCATATCAAAGGAAGATAATAAGAAAAAATACAATTTTAAAATATGGATTTCAAAAACAATTAATGTGTCATATTTTTTCTTGGGCCACTTACCTAATAAGATAGGTTCATATTTCATTCGCTTTATAATTTGTATGGTTTTCGTGAGTTCTAATAAATTTGCTCGTATAAGATGAGTAACTTTCATTTCCTTTTTCTTAATTTTTTGTTCTTCTAAGTTGCTAAATCTATACGTAAGTAAATCCCTTGTTTGACAATGTATTCTTGCAATATTTCTCAATACATTTGAAATAGAAACCCTCACTTTTTTTGAGCCAGTAGACACATGAGGGAAAATAGAAACTAAAAATGCAATGACACTCCCAAGAATTACAGAAACAAATCTAACATAAGCAGGCTTCATACCCCATCCTAAGGATGTAGCAGCTGGTATTCTAGCATCTTGCCAAGATGTACCTATAATAAGAACAATAGTAACCACAGGGACAATGGCAGGCATAGGTGTAATATGAACACTATAATGGCGATAGTATGCTGTAAAAAATAAAAGCACACCACAAACAGCACCTAATCCAAACGGGTTTCCTTGACCACTACCAGTAGATATATACCAAGCAAATGTAGCTATGATTGCCCCAACTAATGTACTTGCTACCTTTCCAATAAGTTGATATGCTGAATCATATGAATCAGAACTAACTGATATACAAACCATAATAGGAACCCAAACAATTCTATTTCCATAATACCAAAATATTGAACTAGGAAAATAAGCCATAAAATTACAGAGAATAGTAATAATAACAGTACGTACACCCAAAGGTATATGTGATTCCTTCATAATATAATTGTAAATCATTACACTCTTATTCAATAACCTACCAAGAAATGTATCAACTGGAATTGCATCGGGGTTCCTATTTCTGATAATTTCATCTTCTAATTCTGGTTCGCTGTTTTTCTTCCAATTATCTAAAAGATATACAAAAGGAAAATGAATTGTAGGTTTGGGTTTGTTTTCGTTCCATTCCACTATAATTTTACACATATCATCCACAGACTCAATATATTGCTTAAAAATATACTCAAAAAGAGAAACTTGACCAATTATTGGTAAAATAATGTGTTCTTTCTCCTTCAGCAAACAAGCATTTTCAACAGACTTTAATATATTTTCTGATTGAAGAAACAATAATTCATTATCTTTAATTATAGCTTCATTGAGTATCTTAATTTTAGCTAAATATTTCTTTTTGCTCGAGGGCCAAAAACGTGAAAGTCTGAAATTATTAGTTAATTCTAACCACTCGGTACATTTTTCAATTAAACCATGTGCAGTTTCAAATGATTCAAGAAAAACTTTCCTGATAACCTTCATAATATAGTCTAAATCATCAACATCCCTAATGCTACTAGTATTATCGATTCCCTCTGTAAAATATTTCTTATAAGCTTCCATTGTTTTTGATCTTTCATAACAAGCAATTGCATCGGATTCAATATTCGAAACAACTTGTTCCAAATTATTTATGTCTGAAGACTCGTAGTCTATCCATTTCTTGCATTCATGGAGGTTCATATAAAAGTATTCAATACCCGCAAGAGTATTTCCAAGTTTAGATAAACAATTATTAAATGTGGCTATGTCGACAGGACTTAAGCGCATATAGTATAACTCTTTCCGTACAAAGTTGGACTGAATAGAAATAGGGAACATTAACGCTCTCAAAGTAGTCATAGTTTTATGCAAGCCTGCAATATCACCAAACTGTTCATGCGAAGGAAATACTTCGTTCATCATCTTTATATGATCAGTACTGTATTTTTGAATTAAATGCATTTGTTTAGTTGCAAAACTGAGCGATTTATACAGCGAAGTAGTAGGGAATATAACAATTGAAGTAACCATGAGCACGGCTAATCCTAAACCAAAAGGTCTCAACAAAATATTACACAACATTACAACACCACCAAAATAAGGAAATAAATTACAGTAGGTGCATGAAATAACTCCAGGAATTGTGGAAAGAATACAGAGAGGTGCTCTCATTGGATTTCTCATACGTATGAGGAAAAATAACATAATAACAAATCCCATGGCAACTGCAAAGATGACACTTGATTTGGCCTCTAAGTATTTACCCAGAAATATATCCCTTTGAATACAGACAGCTATGGTTGAAGGGTCGTTCTCGCATATACCACCTTCTATTAAATATTCTAAGTATGCAGCTTCTGAATCAAATTTGACTTTCCTTACTCTCATTGCAATTGCCATTGCAACTACGCTATGGAACCATGCAACAACTACACCCAGAAATATACTTAAAGCAGTGACAACTCCTTCAGCTATTGATAAATCACCAGCAGGGTTGACAACGTTGACAATCATGACAAGAAAACTAGCCCTTTCCAACCAAACATGCACAGGGTTGATTAATACAAGAACTAAAGAAAGCCATGTCGCCACCCAGGTTCTGAAGATAACTTTAAATTTTTCCCAAGAGCGTATGTTGTTTATAAACCACCGAGGGTACATGTCTTTCACAACAGTCTTCCATTTGGGCACCGCAGATTCCTCTGTTTCTGCTTCCTTCAAAATTTCATTTTGGTTGAATGCCTGTTCCTTACTACTTCTTGATTTAGATCTAAGGAGTAACAGACGCCCATGGGTGCTTGCAGTAGTAGACTGTGTTGATTGTCTCCTCATGTTGCTTCCTTCCTCATCGTACAATGTCTCCGGTACATATTCCCCTACAGACGCCCCACTTGAAATAGATGAAACCTGGTCAGAAATTTCCAGACCCAAGGAGGAACTTCTGGTAGAATTTTTTCGATTTGAATACATGTAGAATGTCTATTAAAAGTTAGCACTTCTCAGTACTGTTTATTTACTAAGAGAATTGAAGTGCGGATATATGAAATGCGTAATTTCGAGTGTGCGGAGATTTGTATAACTAACATATTATAGTTAATACATTTATTGGATCATTTTTAATAGTATTTCATATATATATCTTTATTAGAAGAAACTGCTTAGAAGAATTATAGATATAAGCTATTTTATTACTCCTAAAAGAGTATAATTAGTTCTAAAATCGTAATAATAATATAAGTCTCGGAAATTTTTCAGAGAATCCGAATTATCAGTACTTAGTTCTGACAGTAATTAGAAGATGAGTAGTAGTAATTCTATTATTGAATCGAAAAGGGAAAGAGAAAATACAAATGCTGTAACACTCGAGGATAAGGAGCTGTTTGAAGTAAAATTTGATGGGGTAGACGATAAGGAAGATGCATCAAATATGTCAAGATGGCATAAATGGCTTATCGTGGTGTTGATATCAGCTACTTCGTTATGTGTTACATGTATCTCGTCCTGTTGGTCATTGGCTTCTGAAAAAGTGATGGAACATTTCAATGTCAGTCATGAGGTGAGTACGCTAGGAATCTCTATGTTCATCTGGGGTTTGGGGACCGGAGGGATATTTTTGTCTCCAATCAGTGAATTCCATGGTAGAAAATTAGTCTATATTATTGGATTAGGACTCACTGTATGCTTTCAGTTTTTGACTGCCTTTTGTAATAATATTGGATGGGTGTTGATTGGAAGATTTTTTTCTGGATTCTTTGGTAGTTCGTTTATGTCCGTTGCGTCTGGCTCATTTTCAGATTTATTCAAAAGTACAAAAAATAAGTCACTTAAGCCAGGTGAAGATGCTAATAAGGAATTATCAAGAGCATTGGTATTATATTCTGTTTCACCTTTCGTCGGCCCAGGGCTTGGACCGTTGATTTCTGGATTTGTAAATACTTATTTGGATTTCAAATGGACATTCTATATTATGATTATTTGGTCTTTTACAATGTTTGTTCTTGTGACGATATTTGTTCCTGAAACATATGAGCCTGTATTATTAAAGAAAAAGGCAAAGAGATTAAGAGAAACTACAGGCGATCATAGATATTATGCACCCATAGAAAAGAGCGAGACAACATTAATTGAGACTGTTTTGGTATCTTCTAAAAGGCCGCTATTGCTAATTTTCAAGGATTATATGACTTTAGCATTGTGTTTCTACACCGGTTTTACTCTTGCAATAGTTTACTTGTTTTTTGTCGCTATACCTTATACATTTAGTCATGTTTATGGTTTTACCTTACAAGAGCAAGGTTTATCCTTCTTGGGGTTGATCATAGGTATGATGACCACATCCTTAATTTCCCCATATTTCGTTAATAAGTACTATTCTAGGCTATTAAACAAGAACGGAGGAAGAAGCAAGGTAGAATTTAGGTTTATTCCATTAATAGTAGGTGTATTTGTGGTCCCTATTGGCTTATTTATGTTGGCCTGGACAACGTACAAAGGTGTTCACTGGATTGTACCCATAATTGGAACGTTGATCTACGGCGCAGGAACAATTTTGGTTTTCAATGGTATCTTTTCTTACACCGTGGAGGCTTATCGATTATATACAGCATCGGCCATGGCCACTAATTCTTTTGTGAGGTCAGTTATGTCAGGGGTGTTTCCATTATTTGGGCTCCAAATGTACAAGAGCATGGGTGTTCATTGGGCAACAACACTATTAGCATTATTTGCCTGCCTTTTAATTCCAATACCTTTCTTTTTCTACAAGTATGGCGAGGAACTTAGAAAGAAATCCTCCTATACTTGGACGGAATAAGGTTTATAATTCCTTTAGAGCGAATATATAAATATTTATTTAATCTAAATTCATAAAAGCTTAAAATACAAAAGTAAAATACTCATGCAAATAATTAACCTTGTTTAGATCATAATTACAAACTCTAAAATGGAAATAGCGAGGATTGTCTCCACAATTCCAGAGGCACATATTAAATTTAGTAACTTCTAATCGTATATTCCAATATTTTTTCTATGGTACCTTGGCAAAGTTAATATAAACATGTTTAAGCCTATCAGAAACTGTTACGGTGTTGCTTACGAAGAAAAGAAATAACATAAACAGATGATGTAACTAATTTAAATTCTAAATATAGTAGTTTTATAAAAATGTCGCATTAATTACAATATAACTAAATCGCAGCCAAACGACCTGTCAGCGATAGTTTATGCATTAACTATTGTGAAAAATTTCTTGGAATGTCATTAAACATATGGAATCAATACAAAATTAGCGGATCCATGAAAAAATATGACGAAATGATGAATAAAAATAGCTGATGACTATAAACAAAATCATTCTATGTTTGAAAAAAAATTGGTATAAATACTTGAGTGACGAGCTTCGTTAGATTGGTTTTTATTTGTTTATTCAATAGCTTGACTTCAAATAACACAAATAAAATCACAACAATGCAATTCAAATCTATCTTACCAATCACAACATTAATGGCAATCGCTGCATCTGCACCAGTAGCTTCAGTCAGAACATTTGGATTAATGACAATCCACAGTGGTTCAAGCCTCCAATACACACTGATAGTTAACACAGACGGTTCATTATACGCAGGTGGCTCAGATGCTACAACCTTCACCATAAAGGACGATGCCTTATACGACTACCAATCTGGTAATTTCATCACCTTGGATTCCAACAACAATTTGGTTGAAGGTGATAGTAAATCTTCCGATTTTTCAGTAAATTCTGACGACAACTTAGTTTACAAGGGTAAAGAATCATTTATTGGCTGCCCAGTTGATGGTAAATACAAGCTATCTGTTGACACCGAATGTGAAGGAGGAATTGGTATCAGGGTTAAAGCTGCATATTTAACTGCATCTCAATGTTCGTCATCATCATCCACTTTTACTCCAACCACTTCTAGTGCTGAAAGCACCCCTACATCCAATGACCATTTTGGTGTAATTACCATCAGATCTGGTTCAGAACTTCAATACAATTCTATCATGAAGGTAGTGTCACACCCTCATGTATTTTCAGTTGGTGGTGTTGAAGGCTCCGCAGTCGAATTCAAATTGAATGATGACGGTACTCTTACCGACCAAAATAATACTGGTGTTTATGTTGACTCTAACACTGGAGAAGTTGGTAATGTTGACCCTTGGGGCGAAGAAAACCCATCTTCTGGATTTGCTATTAGTGATACCCATTTGACTTACAACGGAGCTGAATTCTTAGCCTGTCCATCCGGCGAAGGCAAGTACTCATTATCTGTCAAAGACTGTGACGGTGGTTTAGGGATTGCTTTACGTATTGTTGAACCTCAAGATGCTTGAATTACCAAACAAAAAAAGATACTTAATTGTTAATTCTACACGTACTGATTCTTCTTCTTTCTTCTTTAGTCTTTCAAATTACTTTATATTTAGTCATATCATATAGGTCAATAAAAAACTGTTACAATAAAAAGAAATATGTAAAACTTCGTATATAATAGAGCTAACAGTACTAAAGAATCAATCTTAGTAAAATTGAAAAATATCATGATCTTTCAACTTTGTAAATTGGTTATGTAGCCCTGGCACTTAAGAATTATCTGGAAAGTTTGAGTTTTTCATACTTTCAATTAAGACATAGTCGATTTTAATCAAAGTTTACGTCAACATATTTAGTAGTATAGTCATCTGAAATGGTTGTTCATAACCCAAATAATTGGTAAGTTGATTGTGTTATTGGTTCTACAAATATTTCTGTTTCTGTACACTAGTAAGACTAACATTAAAAGGCATTGGATAGATAAAAACTGTCTTCCATGGACAAAAGAATACTTTCAAAGAGAAATATTAAATACTTCTTTTGAAAATGATGACTTCAAGTTTACCATTGATAATGTTCAGTCAGTTACCGGGGACTGTGACGTTACGCAAAGAAAGGGGAAAGTATTGTGCATTTATGATATGAAGGTGGAATTTTCTGCTAATGGTTTATTGAAAAATGAAGAATCCGGAGATATTAGCATAAATATCATTATACCAGAATTTTTTCACGATCAAGATGAAGACGAGTACGTTTTTGAGATCAATGCGGACAATTACAAGTCAGAAATCAGAAAGTTCTTCCTTCCAGTGTTGAAACAAAAGTTAATGCAATTTCAAACAGATTTGATAAGGGCTCATGAAAAAGACGTCCAGCACGCTACTGATTAGAAATGTAGAGATAATAATTTACTTAAATAGTCACGTATACTATAGATTAGTGTTTATTATTATATTTGACTTCTAAATATCAAAATCATCAGGTACACCTTTAGCATGTCTAACACTTCCATCTCTTGAACCCAAGTAAAACTCTGCAGCTCCCGTGTCATTCATAGATTCGCTTAGACTGTACCACGGAACATTTCCTTGTTCAATCGACTTTAAGAACCTGTAAGTTTCAACACTACTATAAGGAATACCATTATTTGGGTCAAAGTATTTAACCTCTGTTCCTGAAATCAAACAATTCTTTTTGTTACCATTAGGCAAATATAACCCTGTAGGTGCCTCTGTTTTCAAAATAATTGCAGCAGCTTCTTCAGTAGAATTCTGTTCAATTTCCTCAATATCAGCTTCAATTTCACCAAATTTGGGCAATCTTCTCAATTCATCAAAGATAGAACTTTCTTCATCTAATTCCATAGCTGAAGAAAAAAACGAGTCTGTTTCATATTTCACTACCGCATATGGGTTTTCAACCTTTCTAATTCTGATAACTGTTTTTAAGTCTTTGAATCTTCTTGAAGCTGGTAATAGAGACTGCTCTCCAAATAATATTTTCTTGATATTCTGATCATTTAATTCCGTATCTACTCCGAAGTTCACGAGGTAAACATTATTACGAGCTACTTTTTGTGATGGTCCCTCAAACGTCTCATCATTTTGTACATCTGGTACAGGTGTTGACATATTGGAATCAGGCCCCTCAGATTCCTTTAAATTTTCATCTTCAATTTCATCCTCAATTTCATCTACAAACTTAACCCTTTTTTCCTCCTCTTTCACTTCTATTAAATTGTCCTTGTTATTTATTACATCATCATTTGGTTGAATTACATCATTCTCACCATCATCATTCTTGAGACTATTTAGATTGTTATCTAAAGGCTGATTTTCAATTTGATTTTTATTATTAATTTGAGTATTTTCAAATTCATTAGGTTTAATAGCCATTTGCTCATCAGCAGTTATATCACCACTTTTTAAATCGCCATTCAGGTCAAGGCTCTTTTCGTTTCCAATTTGCTCTTCCAGAGTAGTAATTAAATTGTCCAGATCGACTACTTCATCAGTTTTTAGTTCTGATGATTTAGAAAACCCATTTATGTCGATACTCTCGTCGTTATGAATGCCATCCGATTGAAATTGTTGTGGGGGGACAGATACTTCAGTGTTACCAATACTCTTAGTATTTTCAGTACTTTCAGCATTTTCATTACTTACAGCTTCTTTTTCTGTGCTTTCAAAGTTTTCAGCGTTTTTAGTAATTTCAATGTTGTCAGTGTTTTCAGAATTTTCAGAAATCGATTCTTGTTCGATTGAATCCTTTTCATCTAGACTCTCTTCAAGCTCTTTCTTTCTAGCCAACTCTTCTTTGACCAGGGGTAACTCCAAATCAAGTTCACCTGGAAGTCTAGAAAACTCTGCCTTGTCTGCTACTTTCTTTTTCCTACCTGGACGTTTCTTAGCTTTCTTTAAAAGCTGCTGTAAATGCCTTGATTCTAATACTTCATCTAAAGGAGATATGAAAGTTTCTCTAGTCACCGTTCTAACAACGTCAGTTAATTTTACTTTTTTCAGCCACAACAACTGACGTTGCCTTTCTTTCTTGACTACTTCTTGTTCCAAAAATTCATTTAAAGATAAGATATTTGCCTTCTCTGTCTCAACTGCTTCAGCTAGCTTTTCTTCCTGTGTCAAATCTTGATGTTTGATTCTAACTATTGGTGTAGATTGAGCCCTTCTTCGTTCACTCTCTTTTAACTTTTCAACAAGTGCTTGTTTATTTTCAAGAACTGAAGATCTTGATGATGACCGTCTTGATGCAGTGAGAAGTGCCTCTGATGTCCTCAAATTCTTAGGCTTTGTCTTTTTTTCCTGGGTTTCTATTTTAGCCTTCTTGATAACTGGAATTAATTTCTGTTTCTTCTGAAGTTTACGTTTTTTTAATTTTTCTTCTCTTTGTAGTTCATTTTCACCTTCACTCATATCAGTATCAGAGGCAGATATGTCTGAATCAGATAACTGTTCATCAGAATTAACTGATGCGTCGCTTTCGTCGTTCAGGTCGGTGGAGATTTTACGTTTATTATCAATGTCATCCTTATCTTCATCATTATTAGGTTCATCAAGTTCGTCATTTTCATTATTTTCATCTTCTTCGCTGTCTTCTTCCTCTTCTTCCATGAATTCTCTATCATTTTCATCTTCCTGAAACAATAGATTTACATTCTCATCTTCTTCTGTATATATGCGTGAAATAGTTTGTTGTGCTTCGTCAGCTTGCTCTTCTAGGTCTATTAACTGCTTCAATCGTGATCCAGCATTTGCTCTTCTACGTCTAGTAGTTATTAGGAATTCATTATCGGTCATTCTACGATACTCTATGTTATTATAGAAAAAGAATTGTCTATAAAAGTCGAACTAAAAAATCTCGAAAATATTCTTTAACTGTGAAACTAGGTTAAAGGTATGAGGTTCAATATAATAAGAAAATCAAGTGCTGGAACCTTAAGGATAGTTCCTAACGTTAGGTATTTCAATTCTTCTTCGAGTATATGCCAAAATGTCTCTTCAAAGTTAACATCAACATCAGAGGATGAGATGTCACATTTTAATGCATTAGCGTCTAGTTGGTGGGATGTCGATGGACCACAGAGAATTTTACATAAAATGAACTTTTTAAGAATGGATTTCATCACTGATATCATCAAATCTCATACAAAGTTGAATCCACAAGATACTCCCGAAGAGGAGTTGGTGTACATACCTCCATACAACCCCGATTTACTTCCGGAAGCTATCAAGGAAGCAATCTTGTCAGAACAAGATGTTAAGAGAAATGAATTGTTGAACGAGAACAAGTTATCGGTGTTAGACATTGGATGCGGTGGAGGAATATTGTCAGAATCTATGGCAAGACTTACTTATATTGAAAGCGTACTTGGGATTGATTTGTCGAAAGATGTCTTAGAAGCCGCCAAATTGCATAGTAAAAAAGACCCAGTATTTACTGAGGATCCAATCAAGTTAAGATATGAATTATCAGCTATTGAGGACTTACCTGCCGAAAATAAATACGACGTTGTGACTATGTTTGAAATGCTTGAGCATGTCGATTACCCTTCGAATGTTCTTTCCGAGGCTCTAAAGAGAGTAAAAGTTGGTGGCTGGGTATTCATATCTACCATAAACCGTGATTTTGTTAGCTGGTTTACCACAATATTCATGGGTGAGCATCTCTTGAGAGTCGTACCTGTAGGTACTCACACCTTAGATAAATACATCAACCAGCATGAAATCAAAGATTGGATTGAAGGCGATACTGAAAGAAACGCTTCGTTTGAAGTAGTAGATTCAAGAGGATGTATCTATATACCAGCTTATGGATGGAAATTTACAAATAATGCTAATGTAGGTAACTACTTCATGGCTATAAAAAGGATTAACTAATGCATGTACATAGATTTTAGATTTAATAAAAAATATACTAGTTTTGTTAATTGGCAATTTTAGATTTCTCTTCTTCAGCGTCTTCGTCAATGAACGTAGGTAGTTTATCATTATTAACAGGACCAGAATCTGCTAAATAGCTTGGCATTTCAAGTCCTGATTCCCCTAATTCACTTTCAAATGCCATTTCTTCTCCTAATGCATCTAATTCTGCATCCAATTCGGATTCACTGATATCGTCAGGCACATCATATGATGTCAGTAATGATTCTTGCAATTCATTAGATTTTTCAATTAAATCTAACATTTCATCTTGCAAAGATTCTATTTTATCAATATCAATTTTCCCATAGGTCTTCTTAAGTTGCTTGTTAGCTGTTTTCATAGCGTCTACTGTAATCATTGTATTCTGTAAATTATCTGTCGTCATTGACGCCAGGGTCATATTCCAAGATTGATTCTCTAACTGATCCTTTTGTGCCTCTATTTGCTTCCTTTGCCTTAATAACTTGATTGCTTTTTGTTTTAAGGCTGTCTTACCTGGTCCATCTCTCATTCGACTAATCTTTTGTTGGTACGTAGATAATTCAGCATTTATCTTAGATAGTTTCACATCAAAAGTGCCAATTCTTTCATCGATACTTTTTATAGCATCGTTAAGTGATGGCTTAGGGACATTACTCCTTGATCCAAAAAGTCTATTCATATCTTATGGCTGTATAATTAACTATTAAATAATCTTCAATCCTTATCGAATTGCCAGTGTCTTTAACTTAATTTTGTGACACAAAATAATGGTAGGATGCAAATTCAAAATAATTTAGCAAAGCAAGTCTAGTTGAACAACTTGAAAAGATAAAAAAACAAGAATAATATTTGAAGCACAAAGCTGACTTGATAGGAATCTATTTGTCTAAATGTAGTTTTAGTGATCGAAATATTGAAAGAATATTTAAATTCGTTTAAATTATTGATCCAGGTATATTTGAAAGTTTCCCCTAGTTATCTCCAGATTGATTAAAATCAAGACAGAACGGTATTATCAACCACCAAGCCTCTATATAGTTAAGAATGGGCAACTTCAACTAAGGTTAAGGTCCACATCAAGATAAGTTAAGATCACATGAGCTGATTTATCACGTGAAATCATTAAAGTATTAGCACAACACTAACTGCTAGTATGGATACAATTACTCAAGATATATTTGAAATAATGTAATTTGTCTCGGGAATTAAGTCAGAATTCATATCTGAATATCTATAATCAGAAACTGTACAGGTTTTGATAAAGAAAGAATTTTCGAAAAGTGCTTCACTAGCTCAGTTGGCAGAGCGTCAGTCTCATAGCTAACTAGTTGTGTCATCTGAAGGTCGACAGTTCGAACCTGCCGTGGAGCATCTTTTTTTTATTTATTGAATTTCAGTTTTGATATTTTGTTTGATAGTATTCAATGCCTGAAGTTTCTGAAGTATGTATTATCCTAATCTATTGTTTTGAATTATTATCTAAGACAATTTAGGTCGCACATATCTGTGCATTACTAAAGAGAAATGTAATTGGGTTTAAAATTTCTAAGATATCGATTAATAATGATCCATTATTATTTCCAATCTTAAAAAATAGCAAAGATCCAGAAAAAGAATTAAAGAATCTAAGGGATGGCCTAGTAGGATCCACTATTAAGTCAATTGGAAGACATGGAAAGTATTTTTGGCTTAGGTTACTTCCCCCAGATTCATTAAACACCAATGTTCTTTTGATGCACTTTGGAATGACAGGAATGATTAAAATTAGAAACGTATATTCACATTTGATATTCATGGAAAACGGTGGAGATAAGAAAGTTTTAGAAGAGATCAAAGAGAAGGAGACTGGAAAAAAATCTAAATTTTTCAAAAAAGAAGAGTCTCTTAGTTTAACTGACGTCAAAGTTGAAAAGAAAGTTGAAGAGACGTGGCCCCCAAAATTTATAAAGATGGATATGGTGTTAGAGAACGGTACTGATAAACTTGACTTGGTGTTTGTAGATCCTAGAAGATTGGGAAGAATTAGGTATTTAACTGGTGAAAATGTAATTACGGATGATGACTTACTTCAGATAGATCCATTAGGTAACTTAGGGCCAGACTATTCAAAGCCTTTTAAAAAGCCTTCTGAAATTCTGGAATTTGGTGATCCAGATCCCTATCATCATGGAAGGCCTATATTACTTCTTGATGAATTTAATAAAATGATAGTATCTAAGAAGAAGCCGATCAAGAGCCTTTTATTAGACCAAGCGTATTTTGCAGGAATAGGAAATTGGGTAGGAGATGAGATATGTTATAGAGCCAGAATACATCCTAATGAAGTCATTTCCAGTAAGATCACTCTTACGGAAGATGGTGTGCATGAAGTGATAAAAAGATTATACGAGTCAATTATATATGTATGTACTGAAAGTGTGAAACTAGAAGGTGAAGTTTCCAAGTTTCCAGATGATTGGCTAATGCCCTACAGATGGGGCAAAGCTAGAAAAAAGGGACCTAAAGCTAAAACGAATGACGGATATTCTGTTGATCATATGACCATTGGAGGTAGAACAAGCTGCTTTGTTCCCGAATTTCAAAAGCCTTTACGCAAAGAAACGACATCCGTAGAAGTAAGAAAAGAGGATAGTACCAATAATATTAAAAGCAAAAGGAGAAAAGTGCTAAAAGAAGAGGTCTAATTTCCTGACACATGTCAAGTCTCTTCCTTGAAAATGTATATTATTTACTAAACGAAATACAGTAACAATCATTTACCATGAAATCAACAATTTTAAATAGCGTCGAAAATGCATGATAAACTATGAAGAAGACGAAAATGGTGAACATTCGGCCGGTGAGTTGTTACACACTCCTTAGCGGATTCCGACAAAACCAGTAGATGTGAGATCTAGCGTATATATCCATAAAACTACCAAAATGCAAATACCACCCATTTAATCTTTAAGTATTATATCTCTCAAAGTGGTAATTTATATAATACATCAAAAATTCAAGGTAGCGTATAATATCTGACCTTCTAATAATAGGTAGGAGGATTTCATGGGTGCAAAAAAAAGAATTTCTAAAATTTCATTTAATAAATAGTATTAAAATACCAATAAGGAGGTTTCTTGCTACTAGACATAGGTGATGTTTTATTCTCGGATAGTAAAGTAGCACAATCTGAATAATTTTCTAGTCTAAAAAAAGTAAGTGACCTACATATTGAAATATCTGACTCCTACGTTGATTTCCTGAAATCATTCCTATATACTGCGCTAGATTCTTTCCATATATTCACTATAAGAGCTTAATAGGTACCAATTTTTAAAATCAATACCTTTTTAAATAATAATGTATTTAATTGTTTGAATAAATTAATCCCAAATGGAGCTAGGCTTTCTTTTTGTAACACAATAGTACTCTAGCTCTAATAATAGTAATTCAACTTTCCAAAAGTATTCTGAACTTGAATAATAGCTGATAGAACCATTAAAATTTTCATACGAAGGAAAGGTAACCGTTTGGGGTAATAATGAGAATATTGTATTTATTTGTTCAGAATCAGGATGAATATATTGAGAAGATAATTGACCTTTATAGGTAACTGAAAAAGTCTCTCTTCTTCTATATCGAGGGGAGTTAATTGGGAGACGATCAATAGGTGATGCCCTTTTCAACTTATGATTAAGTTCTGCCCGTTTAGAATTATTGTTAGTTTCTTGAATTTCATTAACTATATTTTGGTAATACTCTCTAAGAATTGTATCATCACTGACAGACCAGCACTTTTCAAGAGAGATATTTTTAATTCCATGATATACCTTCTTTGAATCAAAAGTTACTGAAAGGAATTCCATAAGACTAGTCATTGAGTTAAGAGCCTGTATGTGACACTGTTCTATTACTTCTCCATATTGTAAGCTTATTGCACTAGCTTGACCATAAATTATCATAAATCTTAGCTTCTTTAGCAAGGCAGGTTTGAATCTTGGAGATGAAAATGACTTATCAATTAAAGTTATGCAAAGGCTTTTTTTATGTCTTTCAGAAAAATCAAATTCTTCTATAGCCAGCATAGGGCAGGTCAAATCTTCCAATATTTGTATATCCATACCAGCTTGTTCGAGTTTAGTTAGAGAGAAAATTCCTTTAATAATCTTAATAAATAAAGGCATTTCTTTATTGCTGTACAAACTCCAATCATTATATTGGAGTTCTTGCCATCCTCCACTTTTAAGTAATCTTAAATTAACACTTCTTAAATTTTCACTGTTTTCAAATATAGATTGCAAAAAGTCTAGGGTCTCACTATATTTTAAAGTGTTAGAACTGCTGAAAAATATATTTAACTCTTCCAAATTTAGAGAATTTTCAAAAGCCTTCCTGAAAGATGCAAATTTCAGTGGATCAATTTCACTAAAGTCGAACAAGACGTTTAATCTCAATAGCTGTTTGATAATTGACAACAGCGAAGTATCAAAATTCATCAACGTCGCTATATTAATACTTAAATCTTGTAATTTTTGTATAATCGGAATACAAATTGCATCGGATGCAGCTGTATCCAATATTTTCAAAGAAGAAATATTTCTGAAAATAGATAAATCGTTAAATCTTATGGAGTGATTTCCACATTCCAAATGAGTGGTGTAATTATGGAAACCTAGCAAGGTTTCATAAGTGCTTTTAAATGAAGTATCTCCGAGAACTCTATTCCTAAAACTTTCCTTTGCAAGTTGTGATCTAGAGCATTCTTGACATCCTTGTCCAAGAATTTCTCTCATTATCAACCTATGAAACTTCTTTTCATCCGAGAACAATTCTAATGATTTAGGGTATGTCATCAAAGTATCAATTTCATTACACCGAACTAAGCTAACTTTAGCAAATAAAAAATTGCCTAGCAAAACCCTCAACGATTGACATGTTGAAGAGAAGTATAACAAACTCAAATATGCTTCCGAAATTATGAAATCATTACTTATATAAGGATATTTTAAGTGAGAACCAAATCTTGTAGTATTAGCATTTAAATCAATATAACCTTCTGATAATGAAAGAATAATCTCACGCAAAATTTCTAACGGAAGATCAAGAAGTCCCAATTCTTTATCTTGTGGAATGCAAGACATACAATACCTAGACCCTTAGTTCTTAGATAAAGGAAACTCAAATATTAATCGAATAAGGCAATAGAACAATTTGCGAATTCGATTTTAAATTTCTACTACATAGGTTTGATAAATACCCTTCAATTCATATTATATATTTATTATACACGAAACATAAATTAAGGGGAAGGAAAAAGACATTAAGATGAATTCAAAGAAGAAATTAAATGACATATATAGAATGCTATCTAATTTAGACCTTGAAACCTCTGGAGTTTCTTCTACCTCTAGCTCTTTCGAACTTTCTACCCTTAGATAAGATTCTTGGAGCCTTGTTCTTGTGTGGACCGAAACCGAAGTGTCTAACAGCTTCTCTGGCGCTTCTTGGACCTCTAACAATTAAGGTGTTTTGACCCTTTGGAGCTCTTAAAGCTAATTGATCTAAAGTGATGGCTTCACCACCGTTCTTTAAGATGGTAGCCTTGGCACCAGCGGTGAATCTCAAAGCAGCAACGGTGGCCTTTGGGAATTCCAATAATCTGTTGTCATCAGTTACGGTACCGACAACAACGATGGTCTTGTTACCAGCATCCTTTTGCTTTAAAGCACGGGCAATTCTGGAAACAGAAACTGGTGGTCTGTTGATCTTAGATAAGAATAAAGATCTTAAGATGACCTTATTGAATGGAGCATCGGTACGACCTGTATTATGTTAGTATACGAATTCACAATTCTGCTCAGAAGACGCACATACACACATCTAATTAATTAATTAAATGTTGCTGCACTCGCAGATGCTAAGTAGACTGATCACTATGTGTGGCATCACCCACTCCGGATGTCATTAGCAAATTGTCGTCGCTGAATAGTTCCTAACTGAATTTCTAGCTTATTATTTTACAGGTAAAAGAATACCCAACCTATCGACTTAACGCAACTAGTATCTCCACTAGTTTAAAGTATTGATAGGTCTTCAGAAGTCATAGAAATCTCTAGTTTTCGGTACTATCCTCAGACAATATTCACAGAACTAGCTGTGAAATAACTGTACTACAGATATCAACTAGACGTGTGTATATGTTTTATCTTCTTATAATTCAACGAAATATTCAAGTTTGAATTTGATACATACGAGCTAAGAAAGAGTACAACTTGACTAATAATTTCAAGTAGACGTTGTCAGACTTTGGAGCTTCTCTGTGACCAGATCTGGCATGTTGCTTACTAGTGTGATCTCTACCCATTTTGTTTAATTTGACCTCTAATGTATTGAAAATAAACTACGTAAAAAAATCTTAAATATAGAAAATGTTCAGTACATTGAGCAGAGCTAGTGAGTGAAAAATTTTGGCGAGCTTTTGTGTAATTTTACCTTAAAAGAATGTCACTCTTAATCACATGACATAGGGTAAGCCCCACCAAAATACACGTGATATATTATCAGGAGTTGATAACATCTTGTATGATTAGTGATTAATTGGTTGCCATTACACAATTTGATATAAGGAAGAAAGGTACCAAGCGTGTTTTAATAGGTTAATTAATCCAATCCGATATGGCCCAATTGACACCTATTCGAGGGTTTATTAATACTCCTGGAAGCAAGAGTATTTGTGTTATCACAACTATCGCAGCCGTAATGGTGTCCATACTTCAATGGAAGAATTATTTCAAGTTGATTCTTGATCCGTATTTGGTTGACTACAATCAATATTGGAGAATATTATTATACCAGCTTGTGGTAATCAACGAATCGGACTATATGCTTGTTATTTTGTTATGGTTTCATTATAAGACATTAGAACGGTTCTACGGCACAAGCAAATATACCTCATTAATCATTACCTTTGCATTGTACAACTCGCTAGTTTGCTTCATTCTGATGTGCTTATTACAAACAGCGGCATATTCCTTGACATATGTGATCAAGACCATCTTACTCAAACGTACTGGCGAAGAACTTTATAAGATTACAATCTTTAATGAAATCATACCCGGTCCTTTGGGAATACTTTCATCATTATACGTAGCATATGGAAAAGTTATTCCCGTTTCTTACTATGCTAAAATTTTGATTTCGAATCCTTTCAAAAAGACTGATACAGATGAAGGCAAAAACATCGAATCAACCAATAAAATGCTAACCATCTCCAGCCATTTCCAAATCCATGTTATATACACATTATTATTACTTAACAACGGATTTAAATCTATAATACCTTGTTTAATTGGTATTCTCATAGGAAAATTGCATGTACAAGAGCTTTTGCCGGGTTCAAGAAGCTGGGTATTATACCCATCTTTAGTTTCGATGTTTGTGAGTCCACGTAAATATTTGCAATCTTTAGATCTTCAAATTCGTTCTAGATTATCAGGAGGCTATGATCCAATCGAATCATCAAATACTAATAGCTCTGGAAGCTTTATATCGGATGATGTCGAGGAGGTGGATAACGAACATAATGAAGATAATAGAATAAGAGCCGAGACCCCAGTACGGCCTTTAGGAAGCCAATTTTTAGATACGTTTAGAGTATAATTCCTTTAATACAAATTTATGCTTTAATATTATTATTCTTATAGAAAATAGACTATGCTATCTAAATTTTCAAATTCTTGGTGCCTTCTTCAGCAGCCTTGTAGTTTTTCCTTCTTTCAACGTCCCAATTATATAATCTTGCAGTATTAACTTCCATTGTAGTGATATTTTCTTTCAAAAATTCTAAATCTTCTTTCACCAATTCCAATTGCTTCTTGTTATTTACCAATCTTTCATTTAGAAGCTTAACTGCTTCCTCTAAAGGATATTCTAACATCACTTCGGCACCTAACCACAAGTAAACGGAATTTAACTTCTCAACGTCAATCGAAGCTCTAGTATATAATGTGTCATTCAATTCAAAGTTGGTTTCGATAGTATTTGTATCATCTTCATCGTCGTCACCATTCTCTTTCTTTTCTTTAACGAAATCAATGATGCTTAAGTTTTTTTCAATATCTGGTATTTTCACGTTTAAGTCTCCTAATTGTTGTTTCTTAGACAATTCCATATATTTATATTGCTGTAAACGTTCTTGGAACGAGGACATAACCCCATCAAAGTCTTGATCTGGGTTTTTAATGAAATTTTCAACTTTATCTATAAATGGTGCCTCTGGAATACCACGAGGATTAGTTTTGGTTGCTCTACAATAAACGTTAGTAGCTGAAATTCTAATTTACCTCTTAATTTCCAATATAAACTTAAACGTACTTGAGATATTCACTCATATTATTAATTGTTGGCTAAAGTACAACGAAAGTCCTTTTGATTTGATATTATTCAGTAACGCATACTTAGATAGTTGATTATATACAGGCGATATTTAAGAATGTTTCTGAATTGCGAAAGATTTTGGTTTAATACGAACGATGATGTCTGATTCTTCCTATATAACTATAAAGATATAACTAGTTAAGACAATTAATAGCCAGATTCATTTTGCTTCTTTCTCTTGTCAATTATTCTCAAGACAGATTCGGCTCCCTTAACACCAGAGAGTGCCATGGCACCGAATGTAGGGCCCATTCTGTTGGAACCATCGACTTCTGACAATTCCATACCTGTAACAACCAAACCAGGAACAACTTCTCTTGTTCCCTTAACAATGGCATCTTCAGCAAGGTTCATATCAAGACCTCTCATACCACCTAACTTGAAGCCTTCGGCCTTGGCGACTTCTCTATCGGTATTTTCGCTAAATATGGCACCGTTGGTAGCTTTGCTTAAGCTCTCGATTCTCTTGGCACAGAAGGCACCGAATGGACCATCGTGACCTGTAGCACTAAGGACAATGCTACAGTTTATAGTGTTAGGGTCCATACACGATTGGGTATCGTGGTTCAAGGCAACTAAGGTCCAGTTGGTAACAACACCAGCAATTCTTAATTGGCCAGTTTCTTCGTCACGACGGGTAATCAAGTCTTCAACTGTAGTAGCATTGAATAACTTAACATTAGGGAATTGTAAAACCTTTGAAAGTAAGGTCGAGGTGAACAATGCTGCGTGTTTGACAACGACATAGTTACCCTCATCTTCATATTCAACATTTATTTCATCAAGGAATAAATGAGCTGGTTTTCTCATAACCATGGCAGAGAAGAGTTGCCCACCTAACCAGGCACCACCACCCGGGCTTACACTGGCTTCAATAATGGCAATCTTAAGATCTGGACGGTTCTTAGCTAAAACATAAGCGGCAGATAATCCTGATGATCCAGCACCAACAATAACCACATCAGACTCAGTATATTTGTCTAAGTCCGAGAAGTATCTTCTTGTCATAGCACGGGAGACGGTAGACTCTCTGATTGGAGTGAAGTTAAAGGAATCCCAATCAGCGAAGCTCACATCTTGGTTTGGTGCAGAGGAAGTAACCTTGATGAGGTCATTCTTAGATTCATCCCTTGGGGAGAATCTGATTGCATTGATTTCGACTAGACTTGATGACATATTGCTGTAGCTTAGAACTATTTGAATTGGTAGATATTGATTATCATTACAAAATATAGCTTCTCTCAAGCTCCTTTTATACTTTTCTAACTTATTATGACTTTGTTTACAGACCAATGATTTACCTCCGATTGAGTATGATGAAAACTTAAAAATGAATATTTTGTTAGCTATGCAATTAGAAGACCTTATATTAAGGTATTATTCAATATTAAGTATGAAGTATTGGGCAGGCCGTGAATTTTTAAAGTTGCAAATTCTCGCACTTGCTTGAAACCTAAGCGCATAAAACGAATAATGAACTCAACCCTTCCCCTCTGAGCTACAACATTAATAGTACAAATAATCTATCTATTAGAAATTAAATCTATCTACTTTTTTCATTAAACCCATTGAAGTATCTCTCTCTGAAATTTTTTATGCGTTGGGTCTTTAACCCATTTTTAGTTTCACCTTTATAGTCATTGTCTCTTTTCACATAAACTAACAATCTTCTCGACCACTTATTGAATTGTTGCTCAAGATTATATAATAATTCTAAATTCTCGTGTTGTGGGATCTGATTGACTTCAAAGTCATCGTTTGCAGTCGGCATCCAAAATGCTAATCTTCCGTTTATCGGTAATCTTTCTGCCGAAAAATTCAATAAATCATCTAGTAAATTTGCTAATTCATACGGCTTTTTAGGTTGAATAAAGTCTCTTCTTAAGTGAGCCATTTCACCATCAATGACAACATTTTCTCTTCCTGCAGCCTTTTCGGGATCCTTTGCACCACAGACTTTCAAGCCCTCTCTTACACCATAAGGTGGATCGCATACAATACAATCAATTTGTAGATGAGATGCAAATGCATTATTTGTAAAGTCCATTGTGAGAATGTCCAAAAAGTTTCCAGTGGTGTTATATTGTTTAAAATTAGATTTAATGTTGCACTTATCATTTTTACCTCTTAATATACGAACATCGATGTCAGATCCTATTGGAAGACCACCAAAGTTTGCAGCTGCCACCAAGAAAGAACCAGTTCCTGTAAAAGGATCATATGTAATCTTACCAGGTCCAACCTGACCAATGTTGCAACTCACCAAGGACAATTCAGCATCAAATGAAGTGGTTCCAATATACTTTCTACGTCTTAAATCATATTTATCAAGAATATTTTCGGTTCTAGCACTTAACTGTATCTGTCTACCAAACCACATATATTCTGGAGTAGTAGCCAGTTCAGTGCCGGAAACAAAGTATTCTTCTAAAATTGTGAATTCAGCCTCAGGGTTTTTCATTCTGATAGGACCTTCAAAGCCCAAATATGAGAATGATTCGATGATTTCAAACTTTTTCTTGTTGCTTCTCTTACCCATGTATCCAATGAAATTAAATTTGAATGATGCTTTTTTGAATGTATCAAAATTGTCAGTAGAGGAGTTTTTCACATTTTCGTGTAATTCCTCCAAATTCTTACCATGTCCCCATAGTTCATATATGCCTCTTCCTAAGATTGATCTTTCCATTACTTTGCGTGCTTCGTCATCATTTTCCAACTTCACAATCAAGAACGGATTTTTCTCATCATGATGGGAAAGATCAATTTCAATATTATGATAAGAAGCCAAAGACTCAATCTCAGCCTTCCTGAAGTTTGGGTATGCTTGAGCAAAGTATATCAAGTAATCCTTCATGTTTTATTTATCTTGATCTCCAGTGAAGATTTAAGCTGAGTTCATCTCTAGATTTAAAAAAAAACCTCTTGCGTGCGGCTCAATTGCAAATTCTGACTATTTCAGAAATCGATTGTAACCTCCTGTTGCTGGAGCACTGTAAAAAGAAGAAACGATGAGCGGAATATCAATGTCAAGGAAAACGAAACAATGTATATTGGTGAAATTGTGTTGTTTTTATAATTCCTGCTACAAGCAGTTGATATGAGGAAAAGCGCAGCGAGCACCAGTCAGCTTGAGGAATACGGACCATCTTCTGGATAGACATAAAAAGAACCAAGTACAAAAAAAGCAGTTTATATGTATAGTATTGATGTAGATACAGATTCTGCAACGATGTATTCGAAGGTCCCATGCTATCAGTGGAGCATGTTGTTCTCAGGACCTACCAATCTATACATATATACGACAGGAATAAGAGAAAGAATAGAGACCTTGAACCCACTATATATATATACGAACTACAATGCTGCATAACAATAAGGTTGTTTTCTTACTGACTTACTTTCTATGTATCTATCTTTCTGCTACTTGAAGCCCAAATCACTTTCTAGTGATCTTCTCACATTGTGCGGGACACTACCCTCAAAAGTATAAAAGGACGTCGTTGCCACATCGCTCTCTACTGTAAATTAATTAATCAATCCATCAATCTACCACATAATAAATATTTTTGATATCAGATTTGTATTCAATTGCTAAATAGATTCGTTTAGTTCTATACAATTCCATATAATCAATAAAAAGCAGTTTTTCGACAATCCTTTTGAATACGTACATTAGTTAGGTCCATAAAATAAGTATAAAAAGTAATAATGTCTTCGTACGATGATGATGAAGCCCTTTTTGAAGATATCTAGTAGGTATTTTATTAATCCCTTGTTGTTCATGAGGTGGAAGTATACAATGATGAAGAACCAGATTGTATAGTTGCGCCTTTTGAACAGTATCACCCATGTTTGAAACAAAATTCTAACAGTTTATAGCGATGAAGATAAGACGGAAGTAAAAAAGGATTCCGGATCAGAATTTGCCTCTAGTGCTGCTAAAGAGAGTGCACCAAGTAGTACCGGCGAGAGTGCTGAATCCAAGGTAACTGACACAACATCTCAACAAACTACTCAAGAAAAGACCGATGAGGCTAAAAAATCAGAAAATTCAACACCAGCTCCTCCACCTGTCCCAGCACCAGAAAGCTTCGTTCCGGCACCACCAGCGCCAGGAGCTGCTCCACAGGTTCCGATGCAAATTCCTGGTGTCCCCGCACCAATGCCCCAGAACTATCAAGGATACCAACTACCACAAGATGCTCAACAACAGATGTATCCAGGTCAAATTCCTGGTCAAATGCCGGGCCTAGCACCTGGTCAAGTACCACAAATGCCACCCCAATTCCAACCACCTTCAAATATGGGTAAGGAAAGTGGTAAGATGTTTATCGGTGGTTTAAACTGGGACACTACCGAACAAGGTTTAGTAGAGTACTTTACTAAGTTCGGTGAAGTTATCGATCACACTATTATGAGAGATAACAATACTGGAAAATCTCGTGGTTTTGGTTTCTTAACTTTCAGAGAACCAAAATCGGTTGATGCTGTTATTAGTACTGACCACGTCTTAGATGGTAAATTAATTGATCCAAAAAGAGCTATTGCCAGAGAAGAACAAGATAAGGTCGGTAAGATTTTTGTTGGTGGTATAGATCCAATGGTTAATGAAAAGGAATTCAATGAATTTTTCTCTCAATTTGGTAGCATTATAGATGCTCAATTGATGATTGACAAGGATACTGGAAGATCTAGAGGTTTTGGTTTTATCACTTATGATTCTCCAGACGCGGTTGATAGAGTAACTGTCAACAAGTATTTAACATTAAAAGGAAAGTCTATGGAAGTGAAGAGAGCCGAACCAAGAGGTCAACATCAACAAAATCAAATGCAACAACAACAGCAACAATATGGTAACTTTAACGCATATGGTAATCAATATGGTCAAGCGCCATATCAACAACAACAACAACAACAAAATGCTGGTTACGGTCAAGGTGTGAATGGTATGGCTCCAGAAATGATGCAAGAATATTGGCAAAGAATGCAACAATGGTACATGTACCAACAACAAGCAGCTCAAGCCCAAGCTGGTTCCACTGATTATACCCAGCAACAAACGCAACAACCTGATCAAGCTGAACAACCATTGAATCCTCAGCAGCAAGCACCTGAGCCACAAGAACTGCAAGATCAAGACAATAGCGGAGGCGAAAACCCTCATAGAGATCTGAGAAGATTAAATTTACCTAAAGGTCCAAGAAGAGCACCACCATCTGGACCATCAGGCAATTCAAGAGGAAGAGGTGGATATCACAATAGAAATAGGGGATACCATCCTTATGGAAGAAATGGAAGAAGAAATTAGTTCTAGTTTATTTGTTTTCAGTAACCATTAATATTAATACTATATAAATCTCTAAGTATAAGACTTGATGCAACTAAAATGTAGTACTTACTTACGCCTCTTACTTGGACGAGCATTCTTTGCATGTTTGTTTTCTTTAAGTAATCTTGCCTTTCTGATTTGTTCTGTGGATTTGATTTCTTGTTGATGACCAGGCTTGTTATAACCTTTAACCCTAAGACCTGATTCGACAGCTTTTTCGACCTTCTTCTTTTGCTTATGATAATCATCTCTAAACTTATCAGGCAATTTAGGTACTGCAACCTTCTTATGCTTGAAGCGTTTATTGCCGTTATTGCTGTCATTATTAATTTCAATGGAACCCGTCTTAGCTGGCTGGAAGTTCTTCTGTTTCTTCCAGTCATCAAATCTTCCAGATCTGTAGGTAGCAGGGATCTTTTGACCACTCTCACCAATGATATATTTCTTATCGGTAGATAGAGAATTGACATAGTTCCCCTTCTTCCTATCCCATTTCATAATCTGCTTTTGAGCTTTAACCCTCTCGTCATTTTCCAAATCAAAAGTAGCACTAGCAGCATCATTAGCAAAAGATGAAGAAAGAGACAATTGTTGATCTTGAATAACAGAAGCAGGGGCATAGTGACTGAGGAAGAATTGTGGGTCTCTGTATGATTTCTTCTCGTACTTCTTCTCTATCAATTTATCACCATCCTCGAATGCTTCATTCAATTCATTTTCATTTGCATCTATCACAGTGGTAGAGTATCCAACTTCACCATCACCCTTTAATATTTCTTGATCGATACCATGAGACAAACCTGCAATTCTTTCCTTTTCTAACAACTCTCTTCTTTCTCTGGCTCTTCTTTGAATTGGCGCAATTTGTCTTCTTCTCTTATTCATGAATTCTACAAGACTATTTTCATCTTTGTCATTACCTTTCTTATTAAATTCAAAAACTGTTTCCTTGGTCCTTCTGTCCAAAAGCTTAGCAAGGAATTTTTCTTTTTCCTTTTCTAAATTAGGACCAAATAAAAGATGTTGATCATCCCAAGAACCAGTTTCCATAATTTCCTTAGATCTCTTTAACGATTCTTGAGAAGCAGCTTGTCTTGTACGGTAATACAATTTTTCACCCTTATTTGCAACATCCTTGATTGTCTGCAATTCATAATGATTTCTTAATAAGTTTTCATATAATTCCTGAAATATTTCTAAGTCTGTTCTAGGAATTGATCCTAAAACTAATCTTTCTGTATAATTGACCTTAGGCTCAACATAAGAATCACCTTGTTTCTGCTTTAAAATTTCACATTTTTGCTCGTGCATAGAGGTCAATAATACCTTTTTACCTAAGAATAATTCCAAATCTAATAAATATGGCAATTCCTTCTCATTTACAATAGAGTAAGCCCAACCCTTGTTTCCCGCTCTAGCAGTTCTACCAACACGATGTATAAAAATCTTAGAAGAACCAGGCAAAGTATAGTTGATAACATTTGCTAATACTGGGATATCAATACCACGAGCAGCAACATCAGTAACTACTAAGATACTAGTTAAACCAATTCTAAATTGGTACAACTGGTTCTTTCTTGCGTGTTGATCAAGGGTACCATAAATATAAGATGTAGCATAACCTGCATCTCTTAATAAGGTATTTATGTATTCAACATGATGCTTTGTTGGAACAAAAACAATAGTTGAATTAGGGGAAGGTAACGCATTGGCTGGTGGAAGTCTCTCTTTCTTGAATTTGAATCTTTTTCTTTTCTTTTGACCGTCATCATCATCATTTTCTTCGTCAGATTCAATACTTCTTTTATCCATATCTCTCAATTTCTTCAATTCTTCAGGAGTAGCTAAAGGCATCTTAATAACTTCTTGTAAAGTATATAAAAGATTAGCTTCTCTCTCACTTCTCTTTGTAGTGAAATAACCCATTTGTAATTGATCTGATATTTTGGATTCTGCATCCAATCTGACTAAAACTGGGTTAGTCAAACCAGCCTTGGCAAAATCAATTAATGATCTAGGTAAAGTTGCAGAGAATAATAAAGATTGTCTTGAAGATGGTAAAGCAGCTAACAATTCATTTAATTGTTCAGCAAAACCCATTTCGAATAACCTATCTGCTTCATCAAAAACAATATATTCTACAGTCTTTAAATCTAAGTCCATTTCAACCTTTAAATGCAAGAATCTACCAGGAGTTGCAACAATAACATCAGGATTTGTCATCATGGACGAGAATTGTTCCTCTAAAGAATCACCACCGATCAAAACGATGGAACGCAAATCGGTACCTCTACTGAATTCTTTAACTTGTCTGAATGTTTGAAGGGCCAACTCTCTTGAAGGCGACAAAATGACCGCTCTAACACCAACCTTAGCACTGTGAGCTTTAAGTCTTGAAACTAATGGTAACGTAAATGCAGCAGTTTTACCAGAACCAGTTCTTGCCATACCAACAACATCTCTGTTTTCCATAATAAGCGGGATTGTCTTTCTTTGAATAGGGGTTGGTTGCTTATATCCCTTCTTACTGATATTAGTCAACAAGAACTTTGGGAATCCAAACGATGGGAAAGACCCGTTCTTAGCCTTCTTGGTCTGAGCATTGTTAATTGCAAAATACGAAGCCATGTCCTTGTCTTCGCCCTCGTCTTCGTCGTCGGTTAATTCCATGTTGGGCATCAATTTCGCAGAAGCAACAGTTTTCTGCTTCTTCTTGGGGGGTTCCTTCACTTGTTTCTCGTCGTCATCGTCGTCACTGATGATGTCCCTAAGTTCCCCTTCGTTGTCAGAAGCTGAATACGACAGCTCGGAATCTGAATCAGCATCAGCTCCTACCAAAGCAAGATCGCCAGCAATATCATACGTTTCTTCTTCGTCAGACATTTCGTTGATATAAAGCATATACTAGAAAGTTATGTATAGTCTTTTTCATCTCATCACTTTCATCAAAATTTTTCTCCGCGCTCAAAACCATAAATAAGTGGATTTATCGAGTTGAAGAATCCTATATATAGTTCGCTACAATTGTTGCAGTAGAGAGGTTACAAATTTAGTTATGGTATTACGTTTGATAATGGTATGTAGTATGTGATGTTCATATGCTTACATTTTTAATGTTGTAGAATGATTAGGAATGAAAATTGATAGCAAGTACATATGCTTAACGAGCTACTCAGCTAAATACTTCAGCTACATACTCCTGTTCATCAATTCAGCTAAATACATGCTATACTATCCAGCTAAATACTTCTGTTAAACAGATATGTACCTATTACATGCCTAAGATCAACCTAATCATGTCTTTGTTGGCTTTGGTTAATAAGGCTCCTCCAAATATGCAATTTCCTCTTCTGTAAGCTTCAACCCAATGGCCACGATCGTATCGTCAACTCTTTCGACCTTATTGATACCAACAACAGGAGAAGCACCCTTGGCAATAACCCAACTGGATGCCACACTTGCCATACTGACACCATGTTTCTTAGAAAGCTCTTCGACTCTATCGATAATTTCCTTGTCAGCCTTGGTTAACTCATCACCGAAGAATATTTTTTGGATCTGATCATTTTTGAGGTCTCTGCTCATCTCAGATTCAGCACCATATGGTCTTGTCAACAATCCTCTTGCGACGGGGCATATGGGATTAAACCAACTTTCCCGAAGTCATTATCGTTACAGAATGGAATCATTTCACGCTCTTCTTCACGATGAAGAAGATTGTAGAAGTTTTGAATACTGATGTATTTAGTCCAGCCATTCTTCTCAGCTACAAATTGCAATTGTGCAAATTCCATTGCTTTCATGGCTGATGCACCGATGTATCTTACATCCCCCAGTTATACAACATCATTTAAGGCTCTCATGGTTTCAGTCTTTGGGTAGTCTTGTCAAATCCATAGATATGTTCCGAGTCTTTTAACGGAATTCTGAACTGCATCATTAATGTGCTTTCTAGATAAACCACCGAGATTTGCGTATTCATTCTTTTCTTCTTCCTTAATATTTACGAAAAACCAACCATAAGGTTTTGTTGTGTCCATAATTGACCAAACCTTGGAGAGAATAACAATTTTTTCTCTTGGAATATTATACTTCCTGATAAATTTACCTTAAAGAATCTCTGATAAGTGAGAACTGGGGTATACCGGAAATAGCGATGTTATAATAATATTATTCAATACTTGGCAGGTTGAATTCATTACAAGGAATCTACATCGTAATTGTCCTGAAAACCATGTTACCCCTTTCGTAGAATCAAGCAATTATTAAGGAGTCCGAGATATTGATTCCTTGGTCCTGACGGAGAAACAAAAAATATCACCAAAGAATCCCTAAAATTTATGATTCGAGAAGCAGCTAATTCACTTTGTACTTCTTCTCTTAAGCAGTCTTTTGCAACTATAATGGAGATCATTATCGAAGTATTAGATAAATAGTTAATACAAACTGGAGAATAAAATAGAATTAGAATAGGAAATGGTCATTTATATTTTCACAGGATTTATTTATTTTTTTCATTCGGAATTAACTAGTGTTACGTATGAGTAGATTAAACCTATTGATTCAGTATTACAAAAAGGACGAATAGGTACATTTCCAGTATCATAAGTATGTCACATGTATTTGTTTACGTAAATGGAATAATGAATTTGTTACGATAAATTCAGTCTTTTTGAATTATCGAATACAGGCAAGCTTGACTTGACTAGGAAAGCAATTGCAAGAACTATCTAGCTATGCATATTCCCTTCTAGCAGAGAAGTTCGAGCATTAGCCTGTAACACCCAAGGATGTGGTATGCATATAGTGTTTCATTTCTTGATAGGCGGATATCAAGCCAAAATATTGTCGAATTCATCCATGTTCTCCAATTCATCTTGCTGACTGACCCTCCTCAACACCTCCTTCTTAGAACTCTCTTGAATAAACCCGTCCAATAGCAATTCATCCAATAGGTGATATGCCTTATCAAAACCAAAAATAATATCAAGTTCACAGACATTTCCATAAAGCTTGTCCATTTGTTCCACAAATCTGTGTATGATCTCCAATGCTAATAATTCGTTGTCGTCGTTCTCAATTCCTACGACAAAAAACAACGAAGCGTATCGACGATACACTATTTTTATATCCTTGTATTCCAAAACATTGCACATCTTAGCACGTCTTGATAGCGTCAATGTGGTTAAATCTTTCATTATCTTGGCCTTCTCCTTTTGAGGAATGGTCTGGTACCATTTAGATAATCTGACTTTTCCTTGTCTAGACAACAAAAATAAAAACTGTATGCTCATATTATTATTTTTTACTATTGTCCCAGCTGAGTATACACGATGGATATTTTGTTTGCCTTAAATTAATTGGTTTTCTGGTATATTTGTTAGGTATTTTTGTTGAAACTTAATCCTAAATAACAGATCAAAATATTGTCGAGTCTTGACATGGTGACACAAAACCACTCATAAAGATTGCAACCGTTGTTGTAGTTTCTATCAGGACACCAGAGCATTTGATTAATTATGAATATATTTAAGCAATTCAAGATAGAATACTTGGAAAATTTCAGGTAATCCAGTAGGAAATATTTGAGAGTGAATAATATACTTCCGTATCTTCTTCATATTACTTCATGTCTAATATCTAGGCTACAAATAACTTCATTGGCTAAATGTTTAACTATATGCAATATAAATATTAGTAAGAAATATTAAATGATTTTTTATTTACAGTCCGGAAGTACCTATTCTAACGAACTGGAAGTAGACTCAAGGAAATCTAGGTGGGTACTTACTTCCTCGCATAATTCTTTTCTATCAATATCTTTGAATATGTCTAAGTGTATGTTTAATTGGCATAGTAAATATTTCATGCTAGACCATTGCACGAATTCGAAATCATAGCCCGTCCTTACTTTCATACCAGTACCGTATAATCTAATTCTTTCCCCATTTTCGTTAATTATCTTATTTTGTGACTTCAAATCCCAAGGATTTAATTTGGGGAAGTTGGAATGAACAAATAGGATTCTAGGACCATCCTTAAGATACGGATAGGAATAATCTATTCCACTTTGTTCTTTGGACGACTTTTCAGCCAACTCTTTACGCTTGAGATTCCATAAATAGTCATCAGAAGGATCATATTGTCCCATGCCCGTACCCTCAAATCCATTTTCATTTAAATATCCAAATGCCATCAAAAACTTAGAAACCTGGTAAAATTTCTTACCCACGGCACAAGTGGCTGCCAAAAATGTCTCTTTATCACCTTCTCCATCAGAACCCTGCGAGAAGAGTGGGTAAAAGTGGGTAGGACCATACAAGTTGTAGTATAATGCTAATAGTAATGCCTTTGTATGCGTCTTTTTACTGATCATCAATTGACCAGACTCTGATGTAGGATCAGGTATTGTTCCTTTTCTCTCGTGTAAAGGTACTTCATCCAATGGTTTCAGAATTTTCTCTGATGATTGTCTATAAGCACCGTCCATTTCATTGTAAAGATTCGAGAAATTATCTTCACTTACATGCATTCCAGCTATTTTGTAATAAACTGGAGAAGTCGCTCTTCTCCAAAAATCTGGCCATACAACTAAACCATGTGATTTAAAAGGTTCTTCATTAAACAAGTTATCCGGTGGACGTACTGGAATATTGTCACTATCTAATAGTAACACATTTTCAAACGACAGGAGTAATATTGCTAATGCCTTATATTGGTAGCCTTTGAACTTAAATTTTGACACAGACGAAGTTGTAGATCCATCAGATAATAATTTTGGAAGAAACAAACATCTTGCATTCAAGGCTGGGAAGATTCTTTCACAGAGATCAGGTTCATATTCATCCAAATCCGGAATCAACACTTCTATTGGGATCTCGGATCCAATTGCTCTCATGGACTTAATTGATAATAATGTCAACCAATTAAATTTACCTCCCCCTACATAAACTACCCCATTTCCAGAATAAAAGTTCTTTGGTGCGTTATCTGGAAGATTTTTCAAAACATACTCATGGGATTTTGACATTGAATCGAGTTCATCTGGAGTCAATTGCAAAAATTGAGATAAATAGTCTTCACTGAAAATCGGATTTTCCTTGTTAGAACTATCAAATCTGGCGTGGTATATACGCTGCGTGCTTGGATATCTATTCAATTCATTCATTTCTGGTTTTCCCTTGTCTAAGACATTGAAAACTCGATCGTAGAATTGATGTCCCTTCTTCAAAATATCGCCGGACGGATCATAGTAGTGATACAGTTCAGAAATTAACTCAAGCTTGTCGTCGTTCTTCATCCCAGTCCCAAACACTCTAACTGAGCTTGTCTTATGTAACTTTTTTGCATGAGAGCCCGCCTCAGTCTCGGAATATGGTATAGTCAGTTGCTTTGTACTGAATAGAGACCCAAATAAAGACAGTAATCTGTAAAATAATCCCTCGTCGTCTGGATTAACGATACCTGTACCGTTTTTATCTCCTATTTTAGCCATTAGCCTGTCGTTTTGGTGGAAGATCAACAAAAGCGTCACCACTAATATAGTGGTAGATATCACAGCTACCTTTAAACGCCGACGAGGAGCTCTCAATTTAATATGACTTCTACCTGAATTCATACCAAATACACTAATTTTATAATCCCTTGTTAAGAAAATCTGCCAACTAAGATTAAATCTTGATATATAAGTAAACCTAATTTGCGATAAACAACGAATTTTTTTGCAAGAAATCTTTTTGCGCGCGCGATCATTCCGAAAATATGGAGAACTCTTCAGTAGAGCTTAGACAATAGTTCTATAAATATTCTATCATGGTGCACCGTGTTGGTCTAATGGGTGAAATCTGTCGTAATTTGCTAGTAGAACAAAGGGATCATGAAGAAAGGGATACGATGGAAAGTTTTCTCTGTAGTAAATATGTATATATGGCTATGAAATGGGGCAATTTGTATTGCCAGTGGTTTTAGGGAACTATTTCGAATTATGGCCATATAATCACGGCAACATGATTTGACTTTGTAATCAGGGATATAGCAAGGTTTGTATATTGTGCTCCTGGAACAAAAAACCTAGAATGTATATTAGCCAAATTTTCGAATTTCAGCATTTCTGTATAAGGCTGTGAGGAAAACGCGGTTACACTGCAAGGCGATTCCTAGTTTTACCATGTTGACGGCTGAAGCAACGCCCTGAAGACGGGCCAATTGTAGTAGTAACATCTTATTTGAATAAGCCCTGCGGAATTCGGGCTGTTTATGTGTGTAGGATTCGGTGAGCATGATCCATGAGTGGGAAATTGAGGCAATTGCAAGATGCAAATGGACCTGTTTGTCCTTTAACCGCAGAACTCACTATTGAATGGTATACAATCTGGTAGGGGGCATATATCATGTGTAGTTGCGAATAAATCATATTTGTAGTAATGAAATATTACTAGAGCAATTGGTCTTGAAGTGAATCTACAAAGCAAAGATGCGAAAAGAATAAATACTATTATATCATAACTATCATAACCATCACGGCCAATCAAAAAAAGAAGTGTTGGTAGGAACTGAATTTTTAGCATCTATATTGGAGTTGTTGTCGTTTCTACCTGCATTATCATAAATATTAAGCATGATGTCGTTGTCTAAAAATGGAACTAAACCTAACGAACCATCAGCTGCGAATTCGTTGACTGAATGCTTGACTTTGAACGGGTCAAATTTAAGAATACTTTCGAGACCCTCCAAATCGTCGACTTGGTCTCCCATATTATTGTCCACATCTAAAGAAGAAGTGGAGGAATGCATATATATATTATTCATGAACTCGTCGTTATTGGATTCGTAGCCTGCGTTGGAAGAAATTTTTGATGGAATAGAAAACTGCTTGTGTTGGGGTGGCTCCCTGGAAACTGCCATTTTTGTAATAGGTTGGGTCGACAAGGGAGATTTCTTTTTTGTGGGTCCCTTGAATAAACTCAAGCCTAGAATGCTTAATATTGCTAATTCGAATACCTTCACCGAGTTTTTCGTCAATCCACCAGGTATGTCATAATTACTCTCAATGCTTAAAGACGATATGGTACATAAAAGCAAATTCTTCAGATTTTGGTATAATGGACCACCCTTTATGTAGTCTAAACTTCCCATAGCCACTAATAATGCAAATCGCGCTTGTTCTCTAGCAATGTTAATTGGAATTGGGAGAAAGTTACTGCTTGAAGAAAGACTCTTCAAAACTTCTAGAATCTGAATAGATGATTGTTGAATCATACTAATACTAGAAACAATACTCGAAACATCTCTATCGCCTTTCAATAATTTTTCTTTGGCAGAAAGACCAACATTATGATGGTTCCCATACTTTGAGATTATTGGAAGATAAATTAGAATTTTTGCGTGATAGTAAAGGAATACCAACGTCAATTGTTGTTTACTATAGCCGTTCCACGTATTTCCATTTGATGAGTTACCATCCTTTACAGAGAAGCCATTAACGTCAATCTCAAATTTTAAATCGGCTGGGAGGTCTCTTCTCCAGCAGTCGAGCATTCCATCTCGATCCAACGCTCTTCCCTGTGCATCGTCATTTTCAAACCTTGAAAAAATAGAATCCATAATTTTTCCTAACACTTTACAAAATGACATAAAACTCAAAGCTATCCTTGGCACCTTACCAACAATAGACAATTTAGTATTATTAACAATTAAAATATTTTCGTTATCATCATTATCATCATCGTTCTTACCAGCGAATGGCATAGCACATTCAATCTCAAAATCTTTTAACAATCTTGGCACTCCCAAATTTAACGAAGAATAAACATCTAAGCAATAAATACACCAAAACAATATACGTCTCTCCCCTTGCATTAAATTCAGCAAATTTATATTGTCTCCATTGTCTCCACTTATACCTAATACAGCAGCAGGGCATCTGTGTAATCTTAATTGATGAGCCATCGATATCACTCTTCCACGTAATTCATAACAAGTAGTAATATCACCAATCACTAAACAATAAAGAAATGATAATGTTAAAATTTGTAAAGACTGAATGGAACAGTGCTTTGTTATTATACAGGTTGGCTTTATAAATTCATGAATCAAGAAGTCGTAATGATTTAAATATGAAACAAATTTACCAACATTTTCATTCCTGCTATTCCCACCATTAAGATGATTAGATTTATTTGCCACCAAACTTAAACTAACCACCAAGACCATGATTGCACCAAACTTTTCAATCAGCTCAAAGTGAGGGAAATTTTCAGCGGGAATATTATTATTAAGATCCAAGATATCAGTAAGTTTAACGTAATTCTTCAAAAATGAGATCTTATCTATTACTGGAAAAAGACTACCCCAATCCAGGAAATAAGTACTTATTAGCTGGTCCAAATCAATCCTAGATGCTGGCAAATTTATTAACTTGCAAATAAAATAGCGAGCTTCAGCGTCATCTAATTTGAAAATGCCTTCTCTATTCAGAATCATACTAAGTACCATTTCAGTGTCCCTATTTGATGGAGAACTGTTTTTCATTGTTTCATTAGAATTTTCTTTCAAAGACGCTATTGCATTAGCTGTTAAAATAGCAGGATTGGAATTATAGCCGTATTCCTGACATATACGTGCCAATAAAGTAGGAATAAATAAAGTTTCCTCAGTACTACGAGGAATAGAAAGAGCTACTAACGATGTAAGCAGCTGTTGCTTACTGCTTTCACTTTCTTGTTGTTGGTGTTGATGTTGTTGTTGATAGACTAATCTATTCTTCTGCATTTGCGCAATGGCCGTAGCAGCAGCAAAAGCACCTGGAGCAGGGCTGATTTCTCTATTCGTAAAATTTCCTGATACTTGACGATTTTTTAGAAGTGGGTTAAACGAATTCGCCAGGAGCATTTCATCATAGCTGAGAAGACTATTATTGTCATCGTCATCACTTAAATTTATAGAACTCGCGATAGATATTCCACCATTATTTCCCTCATATATCGATCCAGCGATAGAAACTGGTCTTTCATGTAGAGCATGCGGGTTAGAACAGCCACATGGACAATCACCGGAGTGTTTATGCTCATCGGGGGTTGCATCTAGTAAAGAAAGATTAGAAGTGGTTATGCTCTGCTCATTTGGAACTGTACCATTACTTTCATCTTCTTGCTTGATTCCACTTAATATACCCAATTGTTCATCTCTTAAATCTAATAGTCCAACAAGTTTTTTATTCTCAGACTCTAGTTGACGAATTCTCTCTTCCAATATTTCGGTATATCCCTTAGGAAAGGCTCTTCTTGAAAGCTTATCAGAAACAATACATTCAATTCCTATAGCAGCACAACTGGAGCACGCTGGTCGTTTCCCGTCGCATTTTGTTTTCTTAGCTCTGCATCTGTCACAAGCCTGTGCTACCCTCTCGGTAGACGTGCCCGGTGCCTTGATAGTCTTCGTATTAGTAGACCCGGTATCTTTCTTACTTCGAGGCTTTGCTTTCACTCTCGCTTTAGTCTTTTGATTCAGCGTGGGTGTAGACTCTTCCCTTTCCCTCTCTAGTACATCCATGCCATAAAATCACGATACTAGCACTTAATATCTCTTGGTTTCTTTATAATAGTTATTTAATAGTTTTTTATCATAGATAAAAAATTGTAATTCATTTTGAGTCATAATCTGCCCCAGATTGAGGTTTAATCTCGTGACTCTTGAAGTTTGAAAAGAATTTCAGACTCATTGATTCGATGAATACTGGTGGATATGGTTACTAGAAATGCTGCTAAGAGACGAAATAATAGCGACGAATGTGGAGAAAATTTGAAGAAGGTAAAAAGTGAAATTAAAATCGAAGCTGAAGCTAGCTATTCGGTGAATACCTTCGAGCCAATGAAGGAGATAAGGCACATCAAGGTTGAGATAGAGGAAGAAAAACCGCCAAATGTATTCCCATTGGTGCAGAGAGAAGACGTTTCTGATGATTGTCCGAGTAATTGGATGGATATATATAATGAAATTGTCTATATGAGAGCAAAGATAATGGCACCGGTCGATACGCAGGGCTGTGAACGAATGCCCAATACCATTAATCCGAATGTAAAGCGATTGAATCCAAGAGTATATAGGTTCCAGTTACTCATTTCGTTAATGCTTTCGTCTCAAACTAAAGATGAGGTCAATTTTGATGCCATGACGAATTTGCATCAGGGTATGTTATCGAAAGGATATGAAGAAGGATTGTGCCTCGAGGCAATAATGACCTTGTCAGAGAGGGAAATTGATCTGTACATTTGCAAAGTGGGGTTCCATAATAGAAAATCGCTATATATAAAACAGACATGTACCCTTTTGCAAGAGAAGTTTGATGGAGATATCCCCAGGACTATCAAAGAAATTGTCACCCTACCTGGAGTAGGGCCAAAAATGGGCTATTTGTTACTACAAAGTGGTTGGGGCATAAATGAGGGAATAGGTGTTGACGTGCATTTACATAGACTAGCTCAAATGTGGGGCTGGGCGTCGAAGTCAAGCAAGCCAGAGCAGACAAGGGTGGAATTGGAAGATTGGCTTCCTAGAAAGTTTTGGGCTGATATAAATCCATTACTAGTTGGATTTGGACAGGCCATCTGCATACCTAGGGCAGGAAACTGTGACATATGTACCTTATCAAAAAAGGGTTTATGCAAACTGGCAAACAAGAAGTTAAAGTTGCCGATAAGCGAGGAGAGATCAGTAAAGCTTCAAAAGCAAAGAGCCGACTTATCGCAACTAATTAAAGATACTTTATAGTTATAATAATATTATTTATTCGATATTAAATGTAATGTAGAATATATCTTAATTTACATATGCCCGCCATGCGAGCAAAGCGAATAGAATATGCTTGATTTGTCTTTCAATAAGTTATCAGGTGTATCGAATTCTTTCACCTCCCCTCTTTCTAAACAAGAATTCTATCGCTTTCTCTTACAGTCTCCAATCTATGTGCGATTGTAAGTACTGCTTTATCTTTAAATTTATTTCTAATAGTATCTTGAATTATTTTATCAGTTTGGACATCAATAGAAGCTGTTGCTTCATCCATAATCAATATTTTAGCCTCTTTTTTCAATAACGCTCTTGCCAAACAAATTAATTGCTTCTGACCAGCAGATAAATTTCTACCGCCTTCGCTGAGATTAGCATTTAAGCCTGTGAAGGATTCTAAGCTATCCTTGGCTTCTTTTTCTTTGAGATCACTTTTCATTTGCAATGCATGATCTTTAAGGTGGGTTAGCTCTAATACTCTCCATATTTCCTCATCGTCATATTTCTCCAATGGATCTATATTTAGCCTAATGTTTCCTTCGACAATATGTGATTCTTGTGGGATAATACATAAATGATGTCTTAAATCCAAAAGTCCCATTTTACCAGCATATAATCCATCAATTTCTATATTACCTTCTGTAGCCTCTATTATCCTAAATAGAGCTAGTGTTAGAGACGGTTTTCCGGCTCCTGTTCTTCCAACAATTCCAATTTTCTCTCCAGAACTTACGGTAAAACTTATCTTTCTTAAAACTGGCTCTAAGTTCGACCGATATTTGGTAGAATACCCATTAAATTTAATTTCACCTTTAGTTGGTCAGTTATCAGCAGGTCTATATTTATCTACTATCATATCCGCTTCTGGGATTAACTCGCAATATTCAATGACTCTCTCAAGAGAAACAGAATAGTTCTCTACCTCTGCCCAAACCCTTACAGCCTGATTCAATATATTTGTAACACTTAGGGCATAGTTCATCACAAATCCAAATAACGCTGAACTAATAGGACTCTTTCCAGTAAGGCTGGAAATTGATACTATTGTAGTACTAAATACAATGGTTGCTGAAATGAATTGTAATCGCACAGATAACCACCTGTAACACGATTGATTAGTGAAACCGACCGCAATCAATTTATTGATATTCTGTATACTTTTATGCATAAATCTTTCTTCCTGGTTATATGCCCTAATAGTATCTATACCGTTGATAGATTCTTGTATATTTGCTAGTACCGGACTTTTTGAAACACTTTCCAACACTTTTAACTCCTTTGATGTAGGTATATACATTTTTCTGTAATGATTATACAATGCAATAAAAAGCATAATCACAATTAACATCTTTGGCAAACTTATCGCAATAACGGCAAAAGTAATTGCACCCTCAAGAAACAAATTTAACAGTGCTGTCAATGCCCACGGTAAGTTACTGTCAATAATTTCAACATCATCTGTAAATTTATTCAATATTCTACCTATAGGGGTTGTTTCAAAAAATGACATTGGAGATCTTAATACAGATTGAATCATTTCATCATGAAAATATTTTGCACCCTGTATAATACAAAATCCCCAAATAATTACCGCTGCTATCAAAGTCAACGAACATCCCAAGACACCAAAAGTGGCATATATAGATAAATAGAAAACAGGATTCTCTGTCTGTCTCAACATTTCATTTCTTTCGGACCAGTTTGTCAATAAATATTTACCACCAACAGTGGTTAAAACCGTGCCACAAGTCAATATTAAGTAGAAAACAACATACTTATAATTGCAAGCAGTTAGATATTTCATTAAAGTTTCAAACTTTAAAACTCCCTTCATGCTTTTTTCGATATTATTTCCTACATTTTGAGTTGTGATCCCAAACCTATCTTCATGGATATCGGAAAAGAACGCAATGCTTTTCTTTCCGATAGATTCGCAAGTGCTTACTCTTCTTAGCTTGTGTCTATTTACTAATTGTTCTTCTGTATCAATACTCTTATATGTATCGTTTTCATTTTCTTCAGAGATTTTGTTATCATGACTTAATTTTCCAAATTCTTCAATTAAGTTTGCTAAATCGGATTTATCTTCCATCACAGTCTTAAAATTGCCATTTTCGCTTATAGTTTGATTCTTCAATAGTATAATATTATCAGCCTCTTTTAATACATTTACTGAGTTTGTTGATAAAATCTTGATTTTCTATGATATAATCCCATTCTTTCCTAGAACTTTTTCAGTTATATGTTTCCCTACATGTACATCTACTGCTGAAAGAATGTCATCTAATATATAAATATCAGCCTTAGAGTAGACAGCCCTTGCTAAAGAGATTCTTGCCTTTTGTCCCCCACTTAACGAAATGCCTCTTTCTCCAACAACTGTCATGTCAGAATCAGGTAGTTGTTTAAAGTCCTTCATCAAATCACAAGCTTCGATCATCCTCCAGTAATATACCTTATCATACTCATGTTGTCCAAATAATGTTTTCTTTTACTGTTCCATTTAGGATCCATGCATTTTGTGAACAATATGCAACAGTACCATTAACCTCAAATTTGGAATTATTCTTCTCTAATAACGGAAGTTGTCCTAAAATTGCCCGTAATAACGTAGTTTTCCCACTGCCTACTTTTCCAACTATACAAACAAGTTTCTCTTTTCCAGCATAGATATCTATATTGGATAATGCAAGATTATTTTCAGTGCATTCAATCTGATCTTCATCGCTGGTTGATTTATTATTACTCCATGTGAACGAAGAATTGACTAATTTTACAGATTTTTCTAAATTTTCGTTATATGTTTCCAAGAAGGGATTTCTGCTAATATTACAAATTCTCGTAATCTCTTCAATGAAGTCATCGACTGGACTAATATGACTATTATATATGGAGCCTTTGTCATTGACTGGGTCAATATTGTAAACAATGTTAAAGATGGGAAAACTATCGCAGGAGTCAATGGAATATCATAAATGAATGTAAAGGTTGTATAGCTAGCACAACTTATGAAAAATGGAATACATGTCCAAAGAAATGTTCGAAAGGGCACTTATAACGCCAATCTTCTGGTGGGTGACAAGTTCACTGTTGTTTCTTAATTCACTTAATCTTGTAAACATTGCTGCTTCGCAAGAATAAAACTTTATGCTTTTGATGGATGACAATATTTCATTCGTTAAACAAGTCCGAGCATCTCTTTCATAAGCTTTAAATATAATTTCATAATTAAAGAACTAAGTATAGTTGTTCCTGGAATTAAAATTAGGGCCGCGAGAAGACACCCCAAGTTGCATTATCAATAATTTTATGTAATGAAATTATACAGAACACTAGACTTATTGGAATTGCAAAAAGATCCAGGAGGCACTCGCATCATTACTTCAAAGTATTAATATCTATAGTAATGTGGTTAACAATATCACCTGTAGATTTAGTTTTTTTCGATTCTGGAGATAAATTGATTGCCTTTGCATACACCATTGATGTTAACGAAGAATCAACCAGAAATACTAATTTACTTTGAAAGGTATTCCCTTGGTTGAAAACAATAAAGCACAAGAAGTTACAAATAATAGGACCGCTAAGTAATACCCAATAATGATAGGATGGGGTGCATCCTCGTATCTTCTCTCATGAAAGAATTCAATAAGTGCTTTCAAGATAAAAGGTTGGGCAAAACTCAAAATACAATCGACCATATCAAGCAAAATACTCAGTGATAATGGTAAGTATAATGACTTTATCAATGTATTCAATAAACTCGGTTCTGTTTCCTTGCGTCTAAACCAGCCTTTCTTGTTCTTGGCTTTCTTGATTTCGTTTTTCCAGTGGAGTTCAATCTGGCTGAAGAAACCTCACATGTAATCTGGGATGGTGTGGGGCAAGCTTCTCACTTCATCAACCTCACGAACTTGATTTATCATTTCCAGAAACCAGGAAAAGGTCAATGCTGAAAATATATTATACCCTGGGGATCTCATGTAATTCTTGTTGTATTGGTATACTCCTTCACTAGCTGCATAGAGCCAGCCTTCGAAAATAAGTAATAAAATATTATTTGCAGTAATGAGGATTTCTAATATCCGTGCTTGATCCGACATGCCATATATTCTATGAGGGGAGAACGTCTATACTCCACAATATGCAACGGTAATGCTCCCAGAACACTAACGAATGCAAAGAGCATGATTGTGGGTTCAAACGTCTCCAAATACAATAGCCCAGATAGAAATGATCCTAAAACTACCATAGCTATCTTGGTCGTTTGTATTCGTTTTCTGGTGCCTGGCTGTATTTCTGTGCAAATTATTAACAGGCCCAATTGCAAAAGTATAAATACATAGAGAAAAATATTCACTGTCTTGGTCACTTGGTAGAAGAATTCAGGATTCACAGAATTCTCCGTATCTGAATATAACGGTTTGCTCCAAGAATACATTTCACCTTCTTGGAGTAACCATACAATCCAAGATAGAAAGATATCTTTATCAATAAATTTACAGTACAATTTTTTCTCTTCCCAATTAGAATACAAGTACGGTTCGGAATTTTCTCGCCAACCACCGACCGGCAAATGAAATTCGGGAGATCAATTTCCATGAAACCAATCACAATGGCTTACACAGCTAGAATATAATTAGTTTGCATTTCGGCTCCCCCCCCCCCCCCCCCCTCTGAACCTGTCGTAGAAACTTCTTTTCTACGTTCATAGTGCATGGTATCATTGCAGGTCTCTGCGCCACACGTATTGTCTAAATCTTTCACTAAAAGTTACACATGACATTTAAACGTATGGCATTCTCTATGTGAATACAACTTACTGTAGTTATTGTGTAGGTTACATTTAGAAGCCTATTATCCTTGGCAACAATGTATTTCTTATGGAGATCAAGGGAGGTTCACATAAAGCAATGCGAGAATCGGCTTATAGAATATATTATGTTCTTTATATAGTAATCTTTTTTTTTGTAGTGAGAATAAGAGAATATCCTATATGCACGCATTGCTATTTCGGTGTGACAAAATGCTAGATCTAGGATAGATTGTGGACATGAAGGCACCTCTTTGGGGAAACTTGAGGAGAAGAGCATTGCTTAGGCCCAGATGCACAGAAAGAGCAACAAGATGTACTTCAAAATTCTCAATTTCGTCGGATTATGATGCCACTAGATACAGAGATTGGGTGACGATCCCGCCAGCGGTAGACAATGAAGAGAAGATAACGGTTATGTCTTTCAATTTGTTGCTGCGACACTATATGTGGCAGGAGGTCTTTTCATACTTGGACCAGACTTATTTGGACTGGAATAGTTATCGTTTCCCTCTTATTAATAAGACTATCGAGCAATTCCAGAGTGACATAATGTGCTTTCAGGAAATGGAGCACTCTATATATAGAAAATATTGGTCAAAAGACTTTCCTAGCTGCAAATACAAAAGCATATATATGAGGAAATCGAAGCCCCGCTATTGGGGGGATAGACCCTTGGAATATATCGATGGTGTCAGTATATTTGTTAATGCTGATAAGTTTGAAATTGTTAAACATGAGCTGGTAAACTTTGGTGAATATATACTACAGAATAAGCAAAAATTTAGCTTTACTCCAGACTTAACAGAAAGAGTGGTGTCTAGAAATACTGTGGGTATATTGGTCAAACTTAGAGATAGGTCTTCAAATAAAGACGTATATGTAATTAATACTCACTTATACTGGTCTCCACAGTACAATGACGTAAAACTAATCCAAACAAAAATCTTATTAAACATCTTAGGCGGTTTTATTGACACACCAAACCCTTATGTCATATTGATGGGAGATTTTAACTCTACGCCCGATTCAAGAGTTTTTCAACTATTGAAAGAGGGACTGGTGAACTTGAACGAGGCAAAAGATCTCTGTGACTTTAATTACGGTGTGGGAAACAGCATAGTTAATTCACAGGGATTGATTGAAAACCCTTTTCCATTTGAAAATGTCTATTCAACCTTGCTTGAAAGTGATAATTTGGACTTTACAAGCTTTACACGAAATCTAACTGATGTTCTAGATCATATATGGGTCAGTAAGGACCAATTTTCAGTTTTAAAAGTGCTAAGTGAAGTTGATAGAGAGTATTCTAGTAACCTGCATACATTGGGGTTTCCCAATAATGAGTTCCCATCAGATCATATTCCCTTACTTGCACAGCTTTCCTATCGCTAATATTGTTTAAGTGAGGTTTTTAAATGGTATGCGATTACTTTTCGAGTGTTTCTATACATGTACAAAGTCGGTTTAATAGAGAATAGCAAAGGATTATTACTACTTGACTTCTGCAGAGACTCTTCTAGTAAGCGCTAGATTTTCAGGAACCAATTTTGGTCGTGTGTGAGATCATTATTGTTGTCCACGAAATTTGAATTTTGGTTTAAACAAAATATTACAGCTTCAATCAGTAGCATAGAATAGTAAATTTCAATTATTTATCTAATATTATAAAAGATTAGTGTAATCGATAGGCTATACACTTATTGAATATTTTCGATAATTACATTCAAGTAGTTTATATCTTCGAAATTGTTTTGAGATACACGCTGATATATTCCAAAGGAAGGCAACACGAAATAGATTCAAGGTTTGATGAAAATATACAGAAGCTGGGATAGTTATATATAAGAAATAATAATTTTAAACTATATTTAAGATGAATGTTAATCCAAAGTATCAACAAACCCAGGTTCAAGGTCCAAACTTACAGGCCCAGCAAATATTACTCCAACAATTACAACAAGGTCAAACACAACAGCAACAGCCTTCGTCTAATGTCATCGGCAGTAATCAATATGGTCAACAAAATGAGAATTTTACCGATAACATAGGCCAGCAATCCTTGTATCAAAACACTTACCAAAGACCACAAGGACCCGTACAACAATTTTTCCCACAACAGTTTCAACAACAAACCCTGCAACAAGCAAATGTACTTCAATTACAGTATCAACAACCACAGATTCAACAACAGTATCAACAACTGCAACCTCAACCCCAACAACTTCCGCATCAACCGCCCAGCGTTCAAGGTCAACCATTCTTTAATCAACAGGCGGTAACCCTTCAACTGCAACAACAACAACACCAGCAACAACAACAACACCAGCAGCAGCAGCAGCAACAACAACAACAACAACAACAACAACAACAATCACAACTGCTTGGCTCTATTAGTATAGAAAATCCCAATTCAATCTATTGGCAACACCAGATTCAATTATGCCAAATATCTAGAAGCATTAATATTCCACATTATTATGCTAGACAATTTGCTTCTAATTCTAGAAAAAATAAGAATATTTACAGTGAAACTAAGGCTATTAGTTTGATTGATACAACCAAGTCTTTAGTAGCAGCATTAGAAGATCAAGAAAAATCGTCCCTTTCTACCCCTACTCATAATTCAGCATTATTACATAATAAGAAGATGTCAAATGATGATGAACAAGAGGAACAGAGAATGAGATTGAAAACCCAAGGAAAGCAGCTTTGGTGTCAATTAGATATGAGTGGTCAAGGCTTGGTTAATTTGTCATTAAAATTATTTCAATATGACTTCTTGGAATCATTGTTCTTGAATAATAACAAATTAACAACTATTCCTCCTATAATTAGTAAATTAAGAGGTTTAAGAACGTTAGATATTTCTCATAACAGAATTAGCGAAATTCCAGCTGAGTTGGGTTTGTGTTTCAATTTAAAGTATCTTTATTTATTCGATAATAATATTAAAACTTTACCGAACGAATTTGGTAATTTAATTGAGTTGGTATTTTTAGGTATAGAAGGAAATCCTATCGATCCAAATATTGCAAATTTGATTGCGGAGAAAGGTACTATGGAATTGATTTCTTATTTGAGAGACTTAAAACCTCAACGTACTCCAAATCCTAGACCATGGTTATTGTTGGAGGATGATGGAGAAATCACAACTTCAGGCGAAGATTCTTCAGCAGATTCATTTACTTTGATTTCCTATAATACTTTATGTCAACATTATGCTACTACTAAACTTTATAAATATACTCCATCTTGGGCACTTAATTGGGAATACAGAAGGAATCGCTTGAAAGAAGAAATACTTAGATATAACAATGATGTCATTTGTATGCAAGAAGTTGAAACTAAAACATTCCACGAATTTTGGGTACCACTTTTGTCAGAAAGAGGTTATAAAGGAGTTTTCTATAGTAAAACTAGATCCAAGACTATGAGTGATAATGATGCAAAGAAAGTCGATGGATGTGCTACATTCTTCAAAACTAACAAGTTCACTTTACTCCAAAAGCAAAATTTCGAATACAATAGTGTTTGTATGGGATCTGATAAGTATAAAAAGACTAAGGATTTGTTTAATCGTTTCATGAATAAAGATAATATTGCATTAATCACATTCTTCCAACATAATGAAAGTGGTGAGAAGATTGTTATTGTTAACACGCATTTACATTGGGACCCTGCTCTCAATGATGTCAAAGCAGTTCAAGTTGGAGTTTTACTTGAGGAATTACAGAACATCATGAAGAAGTATCATGGCACCAATCAATTGGAAGATATTAAGAATTCCTCTTTAATAATTTGTGGTGATTTCAACTCTGTGAGGGAAAGTGCTGTATATCAATTATTCGCAAATGGATTGGTTACTAAGCATGATGATTTAAATGGAAGAGATTATGGTAGATTTACTGATGAAGGATTCCGCCACAATTTCAAATTGAAGTCTGCGTATGAAAATATTGGTGAATTACCTTTCACCAATCGTACTCCAGATTTTACAGAAGTCATTGATTATGTTTGGTATTCTACCTCAACTCTTCGTGTAAAGGGTTTGCTTGGTAAAATAGATGATGAATACTGTAGTCATTGTATTGGTTTTCCAAATTCTAGTTTCCCTTCTGATCATATTCCTTTGGTTACGAAATTTGAAATTAAAAAGGGTGGTACTACAAAGAGGCCTGACTTCAAGCCCGACTTTAAAACTGGTTCTTCTAGAAAAACTTAATTTTTCTAGCTTCTGCTGTGTGTATATTAGTATTTGGGTTGATTTCTATTTAGTTTGTTGTTGATGATAGTTTTTTTTAGCTTTAATTTAGAATTGTCGTATTTAATATTATGTATGATGTAATTTTTTCCGGCGACGTAAGTCCCGAAAGTTAATCCGCCGATGGTATTTTAATGATTCATATTCCTATATATTAAAAGATGTAAAAAACCATACACAAAAATGTCCTTATTAATACCTACTGAAAACGATTACCTTGATGCGCATGGTAATGTTGAGCAAGAAGTCTTATACAATACTGAAATCAAGAAGTTAGAAAATCAACTTAATTGGAGCTTTGAAGTTGTTCCGGGATATTTCAAACAAGCAGATGATGTCACTGATGATCTAAAATTCAATTATGCCACTGAAAATATAGGAAGATTAAAGTCTTGGGAAGAAATAATTTCTGAATTGGATACTTTGAACAGCAATTGTAAGGAAAATGAATCATACAAGTTGGTATTTTTTGGAAGACACGGTCAAGGCTATCACAATGTATGTGTGGAGAAATATGGATTATCTGAATGGAATAAGAAATGGCATTCTGAAACTACTGATGGTGAAATAATATGGGGTCCAGATCCAAGATTGACAGACTTGGGGGAAAACCAAGCCTTGGAAAACCATGAAGTCTGGAAGAAGGAAATTGAACTTGGATCACCAATTCCTTCCAAGTTCTATGTTTCGCCTTTACAGCGTTCAATGAATACCTCCTACAAAACATGGAATGGTATCAGACCAGAAAACGTGAGATGTCTCGTAGTAGAGTCTCTTAGAGAAACTATAGGTGTAAACTTGTGCGACAAGAGATCAACCAAGACAGTTATTGATGAAAGATTTAAACACTTAGGCTTCGATACACATGGAATATCCGAGAACGACGAATTGTTTTCAGATACCAGAGAGACTCTTTGTGAACAATCAATCAGAGTAAACGGCTTTCTCCAACAGTTATTTGAAGAAGATTGCACTGATAATAAAATCTCAAGAGAATCTGCTAAGAAAAACACGTTTATATCAACAACCAGTCATGCTGGTACCATCCGTGCCTTCATCACTGTTCTTCACCATAGACATTTCACCATCTCTACTGGTGGAATGATCCCAGTTGTGATAAAAGCTACTAGAAAATAATGAATTTCTCGTGAAGAAATTTATTTCCTTTCTGGGAATACGGAAAGGTTGCGATTTATATAACTACTATTTATAAATAGATGATAGATATTATCCTTTAATTTATTTGGCCTAGTCTTTATAATGTCATAAGGGCTTGTTCAATTGCCATATTTTGGGGTAAGATTAGAATAGATTAGAATAGATTAGAATAATGAAATTTACTGGTGATCTTATAGGTATAGGCTACATTCTTATTTTTCTCGCATGCTGGGGTGAAGCGGCGGCAATAAGCTGGCCATGGAGTGATGACGACGACGATAGTAGCTCGTCTTTAAGTGCTAGCTCAAGTTTCCTTACTAGCTCTAGTGAGGCTAGTTCTAGCACTGGTGCGAGTTCAAGCTCCTCTAGTTCTACAACCTACGAATCTTATCAGCCATACACAACAACTTGTTCTTCGGGAGATCTCAGAAGAGAAGCCACTGGAATATCAGAAGGTGAAGCAGATTACTTACTTCAAAGATATGAGAAGACGAATGAGAATTTGATTGATTTCTTGACAAACAAGGCAAACTTGTCTGATTTTGATGCCGAAGGATTTATCAATGATTACTCCTCTGTTCATAATATATCAATTGGTCTTGCGTTTAGCGGAGGTGGATATCGGGCAATGTTGAGTGGAGCAGGACAAATATTGGCTCTTGACGGTAGATTTAATGAACTGGTTGGTTTGGGTGGCTTGTTGCAGAGTGCCTCTTACCTCACGGGGTTGTCTGGAGGAAACTGGCTAGTGGGTACATTGGTCTTGAATGACTGGATATCAGTAAATGATATCATGGATGAAGATCTGGGTATTTGGGAACTTAAAGATTCAATTATCAACCCTAGTGGTATTAATTTAGTCGGAACTCTGGAGTACTATTATAAAATTCAAAGAGCAATATCACATAAGCAAGATGCCGGATTTGATACTTCAGTAACAGATATCTGGGGTAGGGCCTTGTCTTATCAATTTTTTCCAGACGACACTGGGGGTGTAAATTTTACATGGTCTGGAATAAGAGAGTTATCTAATTTCCAAAACCATAATATGCCCTTTCCGATTGTTGTAGCTGATGGAAGGACACCTAACACTTATATTATTAGCTACAACTCCACTATTTATGAATTTAATCCTTTTGAGATGGGATCGTGGGATCCCTCGCTAAATAACTTCGTGGACGTGAAGTATCTTGGTACTGCTATGGATAGTGATGGAGAAATTAATAGCACTAGCTGTGTCGTAAACTTTGATAATGCTGGTTTTGTTTTAGGAACTTCTTCCTCTCTTTTCAATCAAATCATATTAAGATTAGAAACTTCGGATATAAGCACCGTAGTTAAAAAGATTCTTGGAGAGATATTAGGAAAAATTAGTTATGACTTGAATGATATTGCCCCATATGAACCTAATCCCTTTTACGGTTCTAGCACCGGCGATTCTGAAAGTATAGTATCCAACGAAACGCTTTTCTTGGTAGATGGTGGTGAGGATCAACAAAATGTGCCGTTGTATCCTTTGATACAATCGGATCGTGATGTTGATATAATCTTTGCTTTTGATAACTCAGCTGATACTAATTATAATTGGCCCAATGGCAGTTCTTTGGTGTATACCTACGAACGTCAGTTTTCTAAACAAGGTCGTGGGTCTCCATTTCCTCCTGTTCCAGATACTGATACATTTGTTGAGTATGGTTATAATCAACAACCTGTTTTTTTTGGCTGTGATGCTGCAAATTTATCGTTCTTAATTGAATACCACGATAACAGTAACATTAATGAAACTGACATTCCCTTGGTGGTTTATATGCCCAATAGTAACTATTCATATGCATCGAACATGTCTACGTACAAGCTATCATATGACGATGATGAGAAAGCGGATATGATTCGTAACGGCTTTGAAGTGTCAACTAGAGGTAATTTGACTAAAGATGAGAATTGGGCTACTTGTGTGGGCTGTGCAATCATTAGACGATCCCAGGAGAGACTCGAAATCGAGCAGTCTGATGAATGCAAAAAGTGTTTCAGTCTGTACTGTTATCATGAAGCGATAGACGTTGCGCTGACATCATTTCCTACCACTTTTTCCACTTCAACGTCTTCCTCATCGTCCTCTTCTTCAAGGACCTCTTCAAGAGAAAATGGTGCTTCAAAATTGAATTTAAATTGGGCTTTTATCATATTAACGTTGGCCTTTTAATAGGTATTAGATTATATACGAATAATAATAATAATAATAATAATAAATTTTAACTAATTATACATTTAGTACAGAAAACTGCAAAATTGAAAATATAACCATGATTTTCCTTAACATAATGATTAAGAACAAGAAAAAATCAGTGTACAAGTAAATAAACCACCAGAAACAATAACTTCAACTACTACTTGTCAAGAAAAAGAGCCATTGAAACAATTATACATCCTTATCGATAATAGATTACCTGCCATACTGCTGAATAACGATTTGCAACTATTTTTGAAAAAAAATCACGTGACCGCCCATCGCAAAAAAATTTCGAATTATAAGATGTTAAATTTACACTTTATAGACAAGATAGAATAGCATCTTTAACAATGGTCAAATCATACGATCGTTACGAACAAGAGAAATGCTTCGGTGTTATATCTTCTCAATCTAATGTTGTGTGGGTTCCTTCTAGTCTTGACAAATCGTCGAAATCGACTGGGAGGGCCATCACGGCAGGATTAGAAGAAATCTTAATATGGGATATAAAAACTGGTGAATTATTAACCAGATTGAGAGACGGTCTTACACCAGGTGCATCTAATGCTTCTACTTCACAAGCACCTTCTCCAGTGACATTTTTGACATATCATGAAACAACAAACGTTATTGCAGCAGGTTACAGCGATGGATCTATTAAAATCTGGGATATTCCATCCGCCTCAGTTCTTGTGAGTTTCCAGGGACACAAAAGTGCTGTTACCATCTTGAAGTTTGATCGTAGTGGTACCAGATTGGCCTCTGGATCGTCTGACTCTAGTATTATTTTATGGGATTTAGTTGGAGAAGAAGGTTTATTCAAGTTAAAAGGACACAAGGGACAAATCACTGGGTTATCATTTCTTTCCGAAGACTCCAAATCTGAGAATTTAGATGACATTGATGATTATATAGTAAGTGTATCAAAGGATGGGTTAATCAAGTTGTGGGAGCTTAAAACGCAGCAATGTGTGGAATCTCATTTGGCTCATTCAAACGAGTGTTGGTCGTTAGGAATCAACCAAGACTTAGATACTTTAGTTACAACTGGAAATAAAGATCAAGTTAAAGTATGGAAGATCGATCTTACCCAACCAGATACCAAGAAAATAATAGAAAGAGGATCATTTGAAAAGCAAAGTAAAGCAAGATGTGTTGATATTGAATTTAGAAATATTAAAAACACTTATTTATTCTACTTGCAAAATGCGGATAGAACTATTGAGATATTCAGAGTGAGATCAGAAGATGAAATCAAAAAGGGTATATCTAAGAGAACTAAGAGATTGAAAGAAAAAGGTTACGATGAAGATGAAATTTTAGAATCAATTCAACAATCAGAAATAAGCATGTTAATAGCTCCTTTTGGCACTATTAGAACAACTTCAAAAATAAAGTCTTGTACTTGGGTGGAAAATTCCAACAAGAGCTTGGATATTTTAATTTCATTGATGAATAATTCATTAGAATGTCACAACATTCCAATTCCAGATCAATTAAAGAAAGCTCAATCAGTAACTTCAGTTAAAAAGCACTCCATAGAATTATTAGGTCATAGAACTGATATTAGGGCTATGGACATCTCGTCTGATAATAAATTATTGGCAACAGCATCAAACGGTGAGTTAAAGGTTTGGAATATTAAAACTAATAATGTCATTAGATCATTTGCATTAGATGGAGGTTATGCATTATGTTGCAAATTTTTACCAGGTGGTACTTTAATTGCATTAGGATTTAAAAATGGTGACTTGGAATTATACGATTTAGCTACTTCTTCATTAGTTGATAGAGTAGAAAGGGCGCATGATTCATCTGACGAGGAAGGTGCTGCTATTTGGTCATTGGACTTAACTCCTGACGGTAAGACTTTAGTAACGGGAGGAAATGACAAATCAGTAAAGTTTTGGAATTTTGATGTCGAGCAAGAAATTATTCCTGGTTCAAATATCACTTTATCTCACCTTAAATTTGTGCATAATCAAACATTAGAATTAGAAGAGGATATATTGTGTGTTAAGATCTCTCCAGATGCCAAATACTTGGCTATTTCCTTGTTGAATAACAATGTTCAAGTGGTATTCTTAGACTCATTGAAATTATTCTTGACCTTGTATGGACATAAATTACCAGTTTTATCTATAGATATTTCATTTGACTCCAAATTGATTATAACTTCTTCAGCAGATAAAAATATCAAGATATGGGGTTTAGACTTTGGTGACTGTCACAGATCTATATTTGGTCACCAAGACTCTATTATGAATGTTAAATTTATACCTGAAAGTCACAATTTCTTTTCTTCTGGTAAAGATGGATTAATTAAGTACTGGGATGGTGATAAATTCGAATGTATTCAAAAATTACCTGCTCATCAATCAGAGGTTTGGTGTTTATGTGTCAGTAGCGACGGATTGTCTATGGTATCGACTTCCCATGACCATTCCATCAGATTATGGTTAGCTTCTGACGACCAAGTGTTCTTGGAAGAGGAAAGAGAGAAAGAAATGGACGAACTTTACGAAAATACTTTATTGGACTCGTTAGAAGGGGAAGAAGCTCCAAAGAACGACGACGAAGCTGACGAAGATGGCGCAACTAAAGTCACAAAGCAAACTGTTGAAACATTGAAAGCTGGTGAAAAGTTAATGGAGGCCTTGGATATTGGTATCGAAGACGTTGTCGCCATTGAGGAATACACTTTACACTTGAAGCATTTTGAAGCCAAGAAGACAACTGTGCCACCTGTCAAGCCAATCCCAAACCCTATTTTACAGGCATTGGGTATTACTGGCCAGGAGCACGTCTTGAAGGTTTTAACTTCCATAAAATCGTCCCAGCTCGACGATGCCTTGTTGGTATTACCCTTTACCTATACCCTCAAGCTCTTGAGGTTCATTGACATTTGGACCAACTCCGACGTCTCCAACAACATCGTGAACATATCGTTGATCTGCCGTGTTCTCTTCTTCATCATGAGAGTCAATGCCCACGAGTTCATCAACCAAAAGGACCCTGCCATCAAGAACCAGCTCATCAAGGTCAAGGAGCAATTGCGCTCAGCCCTCCAGGGCAGCTCGTCCCAGCTTGGAGTCAACACCCAGGGTTTGCGTTTTGTCAAGCAGCAATGGAAGCTCTCGCATGTAACTGAATTCATCGACGAAGGAGAACAGAGAGAGTACGAAGATAAGAGAAGCACGAAAAGATCCTACACTACAATTTAGTCATTCCCCACCAACCGCAGCTTTTTTCATACATAGTGTCTACGTATAATTACATAGTTATAATCATTATCTAGTATAACACATATCGCAGTTGTAGCTCTGCAAAAACTGCAAAAATCCTATTTGTGGCTATATTCTTGATAATGAAATTTTTCAATTTTCAATTCGCTATGATCATAATTCTCTAGAGGGGAAAAAATACGTTTTTTTTCTGAGACCAGAATCCAATCGATCCTGATTTTCTTTATTTTGTATTGAAAACAACTAGTCTATCTAGACACAACAAAACTGGATATCCACTTAAGGCACCACAGTGGCTGTATTAACACTAGCATATTGAGTGATATTGGGGACCCACAGAACTAATTACAATATACAAGCGACATTGTGTTGATTTAACAGCCAAGTTGAATACAGCGGAGTTATAGCATAGAATCACAAGTTTGAAAATGAATGGACTCCAGCAGCAGACAAACGGGGTGAACTCGTGGCATGCGATGTATTCTGTGACAGACAGACAGAAGGTGGTCCAGATTCTATCGAGCACGCTCAAGGAGATTCAGAATACCAGTTACGATGCCCAGAAGGCGGTGACAATGGCCCAAGAGTTCGAGAAGTTCACGTTTATGAAATCACAGAGCAGAGATGAGTATTTGAGACTTATCAAGCAGAAAATCACACAGCTAAGGGGAAGCGTGAGGAATTCCAGCGTGAGCATGAATAATAGCAACAACAACATGATGGGAGGCCAGAATATGGGAAACGGAATGGGCCAACAGCAGGGCAATATGAATACCCAGGGGATGCATTTCTTACAACAGCAACAAGCACAGGTCCAGGCCCAAGCACAAGCCAGACAACAGTCTGTTGGAATGCAAGGGCAAATGCGAAATAATGTTATGCCCAACCAAGGGCCCTCGAGTCAATCACAACATATGCCAGGAACGTTGCCACCACAACAATCACAACAAGCACCGCAACAGGGAATTCAGAACCAGCAGAAACATATGCAACCAAATCCACATCAAATACAGCAAATCAGCAACATGATTAGAAATGCACCTATTCCACAAGCATTGCTATCAAAAATCCCAAATTTACCACCTAATGTGAATACCTGGACTCAGATTTTTGATTGCTTTCAGAAGAAGATTATTCCTGCCACGGCAATGCCATTGGTAAAGGAAATCCATAATACTCATATCCAGCTAGCTATCCGCCAGCACCAACAACAAAAAATGAACCAAATGCAGAATCAAAGGATAAACCAGACCCAAACTACTTCACAACCACCTCTGCAGCAACCACCTATGAATAACTTACAAGCTCCTCCTAATATGGGAAATTCGAATAACAATACACCTGTGATGAATAATGTTCAAAACTTTAATATGAATAATATGAACTCACAGCAAAAGCAACAGTTAATGCAAAGGCAAATGCAACAGCAGCAACAACAACAACAGCAACAGCAACAGCAACAGCAACAACAACAGCAACAAAGACAAGGTGTGAATGCTAGTCCACAAATGATGAACCCCCAAGTACCCCAACCACAATCAATACCACAACAAAAGGCTCCTCTAAAAGCACCTAATTTCCAAATTACTCAACAGGATATCATGAAATTTAGTGGTGATGCGATGGTATTGTTGTCAAGACTACAAGCAAATGGTTCTATTCAACCTAACTTAGAGCAACATCAGAAAGAAAGCTTTATTCATAAATATATAATTCATCAAAAGACGCAGCTTTGGAAGCAACAAAATGGCCAGGGGCAAGTTGCTAACTCTATGGTAGGAGGTAATAATATGGGAATGCAACAGGGAATTACCCAAAGAAGATTAACCCAACCTCAAATGCAACAACAAGTTCCTCCACCTAACCAAGCACCAGCTCCAACAACTGCTCCTTCTCAAGTTCCCCAGCAACCGCAGCAACAATTACCTCTTCAAAACCAGCCAGCGCCTACAGCCCAAAATATGCCATTCGACTCCCTGCCTATGTTGAATAATTTAGCATTAGGAGGAAACCAGCCGATGCTAAAACCTCAATCTCAAACGAACAACATGACTTCGCCATTAATGCCACAGAGAGGAGTTAATATGCCGATGAATAATACTAATAGGCCGAACCAAAATAGAGCTAATAGTAATATACCATTTTCTCTTGCTTCAATCTTGCCTCCCTTGACGGATGAATTAAAGATGAAATTGAGGCAACTAATAGAGGAAGTCTCTAGAAACAATGTTGCATTAAAAGATGTTACAATGTTGTTATCTCCTCAAGATAAAACTGTTGTACGTGAGACTATTATGAAGATGTCTCAACAGTATGCAAATATTGATAGTATTATAAGTTATTTCTTTATAATTACCAGGAATATTGAAGGTACTAAGAGATTGATTCAGATGAAATACATGACAAAGAATATAATGGAAAGTTTGAACAGAGGTGTATATTTGGCAGCTCCTGATTTACTTGAAAAGTTACGTTCACAATATCAGAAGTACTTTGACTATGTCAAAGAGCAGTTTGCTACCAGAAGACAACAACAACAGCAGCAACAACAACAGCAGCAACAACAACAACAACAACCACAGCAACCACAACAACAATTTATTAACCAAAACTTAAATCCTGCCTCTCAAATTCAGAATCAAAAGAGAATGCCTAGTTCACAGCCTATAACAATGGGTAATAATAACAATTGGCAAAATAGTCCTAATTTGAATCAACAGCAGACGAGAAATAATTTGAATAGCAGTCCAGTGCTTATGAATAACTCTCCAATAATGATGAACAGCTTACCAAATCCATCACAAGCTCAACAGCAAGCAGGTAAACCTAATTTATCTCCTAGAAAGACATCAAACAGCAATGGAAATACTGCGAATGCAAGAAGAAAGACTTCTACTGGTAAATCTATAAGTTCTGCTGGTGGAATTCCTACGCCTGCTGCCATAACAACTACCCCAGCATCGTTAACTAGTGCAATTAAAACACCAAATAGTATACCTACTCCACAAGTTACTCAAAGTCAAAGTAATAATACCCCCATGGGACAATCTCCAAGCTATTCTATGAAGCAAACCCATGATAATAATATTTCTAATTCTCAGGACGTTGCAGATATATTTGCAAACAGTGAAACTGATTTAAAGCTGAGTAAGAGGAGAGAATTATCGAACACAGATTCTGAATCATTTTTCTTCAGTTCACTTGCTAATATGTTAGAGATTAATGAGCCTAACAATGTTATATCTACTCAAAATCCTGAATTAGTAGAAAACAAATCTAATTTGAGATCTCCACTATCACCCTCTGTTTATTCCCGTGAATGGTCATGTGAGGTTTCTCCTTTAGCAATTTCTTCTTCGTTCAAACAAGTCCAAAGTATTAGAGATTTGGTTTCCAAGGATATTATAGAATCATGTTCTAATTTAGTTGTCAATGAACCAATCAGTTCAACAGGAATCAAGCGTAATAGCGATGAAATGAATGATGATATCGAAGACTTCTTTAGCGATAAAAAGTTAAAACTAGATGAATCTGATATGAAAAATATATTTGAGCCCGTAACGTACGATTCCTGGAGGGAATTCATCGTTTCTAATATGGAATAATTTTTTTACTACCTTGTTATCGAAAGTCCAGGAATATCGAATAATAGAATGTTTTTTGTTAAGTTATGCTTGAATTAATTATTGAAGTGTGTAATATGTATTCTAATATAATGTAAATATATCTAAGTATATCAAAAGATTTGTAGTTAAATTATTGAAGTTTTTCATATTTAACTAGTTCTCTGAAGAGATATATATATTTAATCGGACTCTTCTCCTTCACTACAGCATTCTTCCTCATTGCACGGATAACGTTGCTCCCTACTTCCACATGGATAGACTTGAAATATGAACTTTAATGCACCTTCGTCATCGTACTCAATTTCATATTTTGTAGAGCTAGTTGCTTGAGGAGCGTTATGACCAGCAGATTCTTTCTGTATCAGAAACAAACGATCCAATGAATAATTAAAAATCTCTGAGTAATAGCCATAACCTCCATAATTAAACACTTCAGCTACTTTACCATGTTTAATCCTCACTGACCCCACATTCCTAAGCAAATTTCCACTCGATATATGGACTAATCAAAGCCAGATTCATTGTAATCATAGTGATCTATGTAAATAATTTTTTCCGCCTGGCCGTAGCTTTCAATCAAGAGAACCCTATCTTTATCATCTATATAATAGACATGAGTATCATAGGAATTTTCAGGTATTTCACTCACCTCTTTTCCTAGTTTTATTCCATATTTTTCATTTCCAAACGGATCACATTAAGCAAAGGTCCTACACTAATTTTAACAACTGTTACATATAACTTTGCATATCTTACGAGCTCCTTCTTTATTCCTTCCACATCCTTTTTAATTGATGTGAATCTTTCTGCCAATGTAGGGTATGGTTCATTCATTGTCAAAGATAACTCAAACTACACAGGAACCAAATCTCATTTTTAACTACTATAAATTCATTTTGTTATCAAATTAATCCTAGAAAAAAGGACCATGTCACCTTCAGACACGAAAATATCGGTAGCCTTCGTGTGCCTTGGAAACATGTATGTATCAGATTGCAATGATCTCTTTAGCGAATTCTGCCGGAACAAGTAATGATCTTGTTAGTATAATACATTTCAACCAGGTTGAAATAGTGACCCAAATATTAGCTAATACTAACAAGGTTGCAGATGTCGTTCTCCAATGGCAGAGGCTGTATTCAAACACCAAGTTAAACAATTAGGATATTCCCAGTATTTTGAAACAATCGACTCTTATGGTACTAGTGGCTGGCACGCTGGAGAGTCTCCAGACCACAGATCTGTTAATACCTGTAAGAAACATGGTGTTCCAGTCAACCATGCTTCACAACAGATTTCGTCCGAGGACTTCAGCAAATTTGACTACGTAATTGCTATGGATCAATCCAACAAGTCTGATCTCTTGTTCATGAAGCCTAGAGATTCCAAGACAAAGGTGGCCCTCTTTGGAGAATGGAGAACTGATGAGACGTACCAGAAGATCGTGGACGATCCCTACTACGGTGGAATCAATGGGTTTGAAACCAATTTTCAACAATTGTGTCATTTCAGTAAAGAGTTTTTAGAGAAAGAAATTGGCAAGTTAGATTAAACATTTTAGAGGAAGAATTGACCCCAGTGGGTCAAGGAGATCGTGTAACATTTAGAAAGCAATAGAGTTAATGGTTCTGGATTCTAATTGAATAGAATGTAGCTAAGTAAGTAAAGTATGTGTGTAATTATAGAACCACACGAGTAAATACAAGCACGCTTATTCAACATGGTACAAAGATCACATCTTTGAAGGTTGTAAGATATTACAATAGGTTTACAAGTATAAAAAAGAGACTAGACTTATTGAAGGAAGAGCTATGAGTACTAGAAAACTACAACAAGAGTTTGATAAAACAAATAAAAAAATCGCTGAAGGGTTGTCGGTGTTTGACGATATATATGACAAGTTGATGACAACGGAAATAAGCTCCCAGAAGGAAAAGTTGGAGAGTGATTTAAAGAAGGAAATCAAAAAGCTACAAAGACTGAGAGACCAATTGAAACAATGGTTGGGAGATAGCAGTATTAAATTGGATAAAATTTTATTGCAAGAGAATAGAACCAAAATTGAGCATGCTATGGATCAGTTCAAGGATCTCGAAAAGTCCTCTAAAATAAAGCAGTTTTCCAACGAGGGACTAGAATTACAGAGTCAGATGTCAAAAGGAGGTAGATTTGTGGATCCAGAGAATGTCAAAAAGTCAGAAGCATGCAATTATTTGAGTGACGCGATCGACCTGTTGAATCAACAAAACGAAGCATTGGAGCTGGAAGTGCATCTGGCAAGTGTGCAGTTGAAGAAGTCCAAATCTTCCAATGCATACTCGATTCAATCCTCGATCGATGATTTTAGGTATAAGATCGAGAAGAATAATACTCATTTAACTAAGTTGGAGAAAATCTTAAGAAGCATTGAAAATGAAAATATGGATCCAGAAAGAATTGATGACATAAAGGATGATTTGGAGTATTACATAGAGAATAACCAGGATGATGACTATGTTGAATATGACGATTTCTATGAACAATTGGATATTGAAGCAGATAGTTTGGATGTTCAAGGAACCTTAGCTCAAGTAACAGTTAACGAATCTAATGAGAAGGAGGAAATAGAAAAGGAGGAAGTGGCTGAGAAAACTAAACATGAAACACCCAAGAGAGAACCATCAAAAGTTGTAAAGCACGAGTCCAAGGCCCCAGTTTCTGCTGCACCAGCCGCCTCTACCATATCATCCAAAAAGACAAAGCCTACAGTTGTACCTGCTCCACCTCCCCCTCCTTTGACCAATGTAAACTCATATTCCAATGTCATTAAGGCGGCAGTTCAGGCAACATCGAGTCCAGTGATCGCCCCTGCTAACACCAGCACTGCAGCATCAACTCCTGTAAAGGGCCCTCCTCCAGGGTTAAATAACTCAGGCACTCCAGGTGCCAATTTATCTCAAGTAGCGCCAGGAACTCCAGATAATGATGTTCTGTCACTTCGTGAACAGTCGCAACTGCCAATCTTCTCCAACGAAGATAGAACTTTCAGAGATACTGTTCCAAGATTGTCATCAATTGCGAGATCAAGATTGCACAATCCTTTACCTCTACAATCCATCAGTGGACTCTTGGAATTGTCGTTACTTAATTGTCCCGATTCTTTTGATGCTGAAAAGCCAAGACAATACAACCCTCTCAATGTCCATCCTTCTTCGATCGACTACCCACAAGAACCAATGTACGAGCTCAACTCCAGCTACATTGTCAGAAAGTTTGACAACGACACTCTATTCTTCTGTTTCTACTACAGCGAGGGCATAGACAATTTGGCAAAGTACAATGCTGCGAAAGAGTTGTCCAGAAGAGGATGGATCTACAATACGGAATTCAAGCAATGGTTTTTGAAGGACAACAAGAGTGGCGCCAAGTCCAGGTCCATGTCTGTTATTCAAAAGGAAGAAGAGCAAGCCAGTCAGGAAGCTGGCAGTGATGAAAAGGAAGCTAATTACAAGTACTTCGACTATGAGAAGACTTGGCTAATTAGAAGGAAGGAAAACTACGCCTTCTCCAAGGAATTAAGAGAACACTTTTAATGGTCCTCTATATCATAAATGCACTGTACTCTAGATATAATCACGAAGGATATACTCTTCCAGTTATATAATTAAATATTAAATGTAATATTCATAGTCGTATGTCTCATGGCAGAATTTTTTCTGGAAGCGACCTTCTTCCTTCATACTAAATTTAGATTTGAGGGATAACGATGAGATCAAAAACTTATCACATTTGTAGTACGTGATTGTCTTCTTCTAATAGGTCTGAAGTTTCAATAGCTTATATCAGATTACAAGCAAGCTTTTTTCACGTTAAAAAAGAAGTTGTTAGGTCAAGCATAGGGTTATATTAATGTTATAGAATATGTCACGTACGGTATTTGAAGATCCAACAAGAGTGTACTTGTACGAGAGAGACTCGTCGTCCTCATCATATGCTACTGATTCTAAGGGTTGTGTGATATGTCCTTCAAAATTATCGTGTCCTAAATGTGAAGATAACGAGTCATGTCAATATAAAGCTCAATCTTGTAATTCATGTCCTGAAGCTTACTGTGTTGCTAATAGTCACTCTGGCAGCAGCGGTGTGAATGTGGGAGCCATAGCGGGTGGTGTTGTGGGTGGTGTTGTATTTTTGGCGCTACTTGGTGCTGGTTTTCTATACTACAAGTTTGTCTACCGGAAGAAATCAATAATGTTAGAGGATGATAAAGATATAGTGATGAGCGGAATGAATAATGATAACGAGAGTGGAGAATACTCAATAAGCAATATGGAAAGTAACGTAGGGGACCCCAAATTGGAGGCTGAATATGGTGCTACTGCAAGAGCTCAACCATCGGTCAGAACCGATGCAAACAGAAGATTATCATCATATGAATCTTTCACGAGACCGAAAAGACCAACGGCAAGAAGAAATGTACAAAGTAATAGACTGGCCGGTAGCAGGTACAATACATCCAACAGTAGTCGTCAACTTGATGACAATGCAAGTTCCAGAAATTCTATTGCTACGACCATATCTACCACAGATGCTTCGAATATCTTACCTATTGCCTATATTCCTGGTGTTACAGTTAGACCCACCAAGAATAACACGAGGTCGATTTACTCGTATGACTCAGAGTCGTTATTTTCAGATTTAAATACAATTGAAAATGCCTCAATCGTCGGTGACGTGGTAAAGGCAAAGAATCACAACGGCCGTGATTCCAGGAACATCACTACTACAGCCATAAAAGCACAACCGAGATTGGTGAATGTCGATAGAATCGACGAAGAAGACGAAGAAGAGGAAGAGGAAGATTATGAATTATATCCATCAAACGCAGATAAATCAAACCTCAGTGATCCGAATACTACTTCTAATTTGAATGGTAGCACATTATCAGTACTTCCAATTCAGATAACCAAGTCGGGAAATCAAACTGACGATGACTTTGATTCCGATATTGATGCTGATTCTGACGTGGATTCAGATATAGGTGAGATTGCTAGGGCAACCAGTATGCGTAAAAATCAGCAACCGGCCAAGGAAGTAGATGCGGCATCGGAAAATCAAGACCAAAGTGAAGATATATATGTTGAGGTATCCCAGTTGGATAATGCTAATGATCCAGTAGTGGCTCAAGCACAAACAGCTAATGGTGGTTTTGTTTTGGATTTAGCTATTGATAGCGATCTGGAATCCGAAACTTCAAAGAGTCCATTTGACGACCAGTAAAGTCTCTACAATGTAACATATTTAAAACTTATACTATATAATAGACGAGTCATGCATGTATAAGACGTAAGATATAATGTATGTCTGCATTATTTGATTGAAAAATTCAAGTATTGTAAACTTCTTTAATAAAAAGAAATAAACGAAGTATGTCTAATTCCTCTCTCTACATTTAAGTACTTCAGTATATTAAAGAACAGAAAAACTATGATGCAGCTAACTATACAAACTCAGGCTTAACAGGTGGTTAGATTTCCAGCGCAGTAAGTTCAGCTACTTTGGAAATTTGCAGACCCCCACTACGGAACCCCCCAAAGCAGTATTATCGGATGATAATAAAAAGGTCCCCCCATATTCTTCCAGGTACAAACTAAAAAAATACATAGTACTTACGCTAAATGATGAGATTTACCGATGCACCGTTATTGTCTGTGTGCACAATTTTTGACCGCATTACCAAAATTACGTGGCTGACGCTTTGATTTGGTTTTAGTTAACTTTATAGCTTGCTGGGGGAAGATTGAAGCACATCTCTACAGCATTAAGCTTCTGAAGCTAAAAGAAATTCATAAAACCTTATGCTACATACTATCACCGCGTTGCACCGTAATACTGACTAGCATTCTCATTAGTTATGTATTACTCATTACTGTTACACAATAACTGCTGCAATGTTTTGCGGTATGTTGCCCAACCGGACTATATTTCTCCGGAGAATTCTTTACCCTACATTTTATGTTGGGATGTTGCACGTCATAAGGATGATATGAACATTATGCTCCTCTATTAAGCTTAAATTGTAAGATAATGCTTCTAAGATTATCAATTATCTCATATACGGAATCTGGTTGTAGATATCCCTTTTTCTCAGGCGTTAACCCCCCCCATAAACACTCTTCCAAAAGAAATGAGGGAGAATTTCTTTGTCCAGAATCAGTTTGATTACGAATTCACCGTCTTTTCCGAGGGGACCGATACGTGTGTCATATCACATGTTGAAACGGTTTACACAGCCGAGAATACCCTCGAAAATTCTACCGGATAAGGTCTGCAATCGCAATCAATCCTGTCTCCACGTAAATATTGATGGGTAAAGAGATTTATAAGACGGCGTCGAACTCCCACCATTATATATAACGTTCTTTTGTTAGGCAATTTTCTAAATATCGCTTATAAATTGCAATTAAGTACACTATGTCTCAGAATATTGATCAATTAGCTATTAGTACCATCCGTTTATTGGCCGTTGACGCTGTGGCCAAGGCCAACTCTGGTCACCCAGGTGCCCCATTAGGTTTAGCCCCTGCTTCCCACGTCTTATGGAAGAAGATGAAGTTCAACCCAAAGAACACCAAGTGGATCAACAGAGACAGATTTGTCTTGTCTAACGGTCATGCTTGTGCTTTATTATACTCTATGTTAATATTATACGGTTTCGACTTGACTGTCGAAGACTTGAAGCAATTCAGACAATTGGGTTCTAAGACCCCAGGTCACCCTGAAGTCTTAGATGTTCCAGGTGTCGAAGTCACCACTGGTCCATTAGGTCAAGGTGTCTGTAACGCTGTTGGTTTAGCTATTGCCCAAGCTCAATTAGCTGCTACCTACAACAAGCCAGGTTTCAACCTTTCCGACAACTACACCTACACTTTCTTAGGTGATGGTTGTTTGATGGAAGGTGTTTCTTCTGAAGCCTCCTCCCTTGCTGGTCACTTGAAATTGGGTAACTTGATTGCTTTCTGGGATGACAACAAGATCTCCATTGATGGTGACACTAACGTTGCTTTCACCGAAGATGTTGTTGCCAGATACAGGGCTTACGACTGGCACATCATTGAAATCACTGATGGTAACAGCGACATTGAATCCATCAGTAAGGCTATCGATGAAGCCAAGAAGGTTACCGACAAGCCAACCTTAATTAGATTAGCCACCACCATCGGTTTCGGTTCTCTTGCTGCTGGTACCCACGGTGTTCACGGTGCTCCATTAAAGGCCGATGACATCAAGCAATTGAAGGAAAAGTTTGGTTTCAACCCAGAAGAATCCTTCGTCGTTCCAACTGAAGTCACCGACTATTACTCTGACATTGTCAAGGCTAACCAAGTTGCTGAATCTGAATGGAACAAGTTGTTCGCTTCTTACAAGGAAAAGTACCCAGAATTAGGTGCCGAATTACAACGTCGTTTAGATGGTAAGTTACCAGAAAACTGGGAAAAGGCTTTACCAAAGTATACCCCAGAAGACAAGCCAGTGGCTACTAGAAAGTTATCTGAACTTGTTTTAACCGAACTTTCCAAGGTTGTTCCAGAACTTATTGGTGGATCTGCTGATTTAACTCCATCTAACTTAACCAGAGTTCCAAACTCCACCGATTTCCAATCTCCAACTACTGGTTTAGGTGAATACTCTGGTAGATACATCAGATACGGTGTCAGAGAACACGGTATGGGTGCTATCATGAACGGTATTGCTGCTTTCGGTGCTAACTTTAAGAACTACGGTGGTACTTTCTTGAACTTCGTTTCTTACGCTGCTGGTGCCGTCAGATTAGCTGCTTTATCTCACCACCCAATCATTTGGGTTGCTACCCACGATTCTATTGGTTTAGGTGAAGATGGTCCAACCCATCAACCTATTGAAACCTTGGCTCACTTCAGAGCTACTCCAAACATTTCTGTTTGGAGACCAGCTGACGGTAACGAAACCTCTGCTGCTTACTACAATGCCGTCAACTCCACTTCTACTCCATCTATTATCGCTTTATCTAGACAAAACTTACCTCAATTAGAAGGCTCTTCTATTGAAGCTGCTTCTAAGGGTGGTTACACTTTAATTAAGCATGACAAGCCAGATGTTATCATTGTTGCTTCTGGTTCTGAAGTTTCCATCTCTGTTGATGCTTCTAAGAAGTTAGAATCTGAAGGTTTCAAGGCCAACGTCGTTTCTCTCCCAGATTTCTTAACCTTCGACAAACAACCATTAGACTATAGATTATCTGTCTTACCAGATGATGTTCCAATCATGTCCGTTGAAGTTATGTCTACTTTTGGTTGGTCTAAGTACTCCCACGAACAATTTGGTTTGAACAGATTCGGTGCTTCAGGTAAGGCTCCAGAAATTTACAAGCTTTTCGGTTTCACCCCAGAAGGTGTTGCTGAAAGAGCTGCCAAGACTATTGAATTCTACAAGGGTAAGTCTCTCATCTCCCCACTTAACAGAGCTTTTTAGATAACTTATATTTAAATTATATAAGATCCTTTTATTTAATAGTTATATAAGATCCAATTCCGGTTTAGTAGTAAATGTAAATTAAGAAGTATAACAATGTTTAGTAGTAAAAAAATTTCTAAAAAAGTATAATTGGTTTATTAGTCAATATCCACTAGAAATATTCAGTGTTTAGTTGCAAACTATGAAGATTGATCATTCTTTGGCAATCAGATGAAATTTTTCTATGAATTTTACTATATGGATTTTGACAAAACAATTTTTATTGAATTAAATACTTGAAATCGTCACATTCGTATAGAAATAATAACCCGAAGTCAGACGAACATTACACTTACTTGGAGGTGTCAACAACGTATCTACCCAAGATCTTACCTTGTTCCATCAATTCGTAAATGCCTGCCAATTCAGATAAACCAACAACCTTAATTGGACACTTGATTAATCCTCTAGTGAAGAAATCAATAGCTTCGGCAGTGTCAGCTCTGTTTCCAACATAAGAACCTCTAATGTTGATAGATTTAACAACAGCATTGAAGACTGGGTAGGTAATCTTAGCACCAGCTGGTAAACCAACTAAAACGACAGTACCGTTTGATCTAACGTAATCACAAGATTGAACCATAGCCTTTTCAGAAACAGAAACGTTAATAGCACCGTACACACCACCGTTGGTAAATTCAACAATGTCCTTAACAATGTCCTTGGACTTGGTGAAATCAACGTAGAATTCGGCACCTAAAGATTTGACGAATTCACCCTTTTCTTCACCACCATCAATGGCGACGACTCTGTAACCCATAGCCGTAGCGTATTGGATAGCTAAGGAACCTAAACCACCTGCGGCACCAGAAATTGCAACATATTGGCCAGCCTTTAAGTCTGCAGTCTTCAATGCCTTGTAAACGGTAACACCAGCACATAAAATTGGTGCAATGAGGGACAAGTCGGTACCCTTTGGAATTCTAGCAGCTTGAATCGAATCTGCAGTAGCGTATTGTTGAAAAGAACCGTCGTGGGTGTAACCGGACAAGTCAGCTTCAGCGCAACTGGATTCGTTGGTGTTTTGACAGTATTCACAGGATAAACAAGAACTGTTCAACCACTTGATACCGGCGTAATCACCAATTTCCCAGCCTTTAACATTTTCACCAAGGGCGACGACGACACCAGCACCTTCGTGACCACCAACTAATGGCAACTTGGTATCCAATGGCCAGTCACCCTTCCATGCATGTAAGTCAGTGTGACAGACACCAGAGTACTTTACATTAATCAAAAGTTCGTTTGGCTTTGGCTTTGGAACATCAATGTCAGTATACTTTAAGGGACCACCGTTGGTTTCAAAGATAATAGCTTTTTGGGTTTTTGGAATAGACATTGTTGCTTCTGTTAGTTTTGTATTGCTTCTTAAGTATTGCAAGATTACTTGATGATAGAAAAAAAAAAAACAGTTAGAATGTGCAAATTTCCACTTACTTATATAATACCAAAAGTGGTTCACATAAAACCCGAATCGAGGGGTGAATGAAAGTTTGAGAATTTTGGTTGCTATACCGGCTTTCGTAAATCACCCACCCTTAACTCCAACATCGGGATAGTTCGAAGATAACTGATATCGGGAATGGCAGCACTAAAGTCCGAAAAAAATGGACTTAACGTGGAACCTGGGAGTTGAGAATGTTTGATGCCACGAGTGTTTGATATGAGATCAGGGCTAATCTAATCGAAAGCAAACCGAATGAACTATATACAGATTGACAGGTCTTGTTCGGTTACGTATATATACATATAGAACCACTATAACCACTCTAGTAGAGTTTTGTGAGATCGATTGCACCTAGAATAACGACTGCGGGACACATGGTACCCCAGATATTTGTTCGAACTGTTAGCTGGTGAAATTTGCATGATTGGCCTGATATTGGACAACAATGCAGATAGGAGTGGGTGAAAGCCGAGAGGATCATACTGGGGCACATTTCATATGAATTTGGGATTATGAGTGGAAGATGAAGCGGGTGGATAGGACTTAAGACTCGAATGTCGAGGCTAGGAGGAGGCACAAATCGTTTGAATTATCATTTTCATGTATATAGCGATGGGATTATATGGCCCCGAACAAATGTGGTGTTATAAGTTCCCCCAGAATCCCCATGATTAAGATTTCAGATGCATTACAGGGCACCTCTAACACCGAAGTTCGACTATAGGAATTAAGCGTAGTATTAAGATCTAAAAACGGGAATTCGATAATGTCATACATAAGGGGCTTTGGTTTTTTCTAGCGACCCTGCAAACGACAAAACAGACCAACAATTAACGAATAGCGAATGGAGAGATCTCAACGAGTAAGGTCGATGTGCGGAAAGGGGATAAATTTGATTTTAATGTGTTGTAGCCAACATGACAAAACGATTCCAAGAAAATGGAATTAGTAGTAGCTTTCTCTGGATTCCCATTTCTCGTTCTGGATAAAATCTATTAAAGTCCTGGAACCCGTTTGTAGGAGAGGATGTCCACTTACTATTGTGAGAAATTTCTCAAGACCTTGTCTTCTATTCTCAATGTTTAGGTCGTTGAATTTGTTTGAGTTTAAAAGAATTTTGCCTGGTAAAGGAGGAATGATCACTCTAGTTGTTTCCTGCTCTAATGTCTTTCGAAAAGCAACGAAATCTGAGTATCTTCTTCGAATCTTACTATTTCTTTTTTTGAATGCTGGAATATTTGTCTATAGATTGTTAGTATAGTGATTAGGAAATCCATTTGATGCAATAGTATCTCCTAATATAAACACCAATTGGTCAGGATTGACATTAAAATTCGGTCTAATTCTGAAAATACTATTACATCAATCGTGGTTGCTAGCTAAACAAACATACTCTGCATATTATCTCATAATCTGTGTACATATCTCTACCCACAAGATGTGTAAGAGGGTTACGGACCTACTTTTACGTTAGTAAAGTTGATTTGACTTTAAGGTGTTATCGTGTAAATGTCTCCACATACCTCTATTTCCAAAAAGTTTTCTGGCTCTCCATATATCTCACTGAAAGTTTGCTGCTTGTGTTTTGTGCTGGAAGTATTTATAATGTCACTAATAGGCTTGAAAGGTTTAGACATTGATGTTATAGACGTAGTATTTGAACTGTACTATATCCTCGATTCTCATCATTTCAAATAATTCGGATTTCTCTGCGATATCCGACATTTATGAATGAGACAAAGGAACCATGTTACGATAATTTATAGTAGAGATAGTTGAGCCATTAATAGTGATACCGTATTCAATCTTAAGAATACGCTTATTTCTAGAGAAAGAAGTTATTCAAAAAAGTTAAAAGTGATATTATTAGGGTACAAGGACAATCGCTTGCCGTTTCTAAGGAAGTAAATTACTAACTACGTTTTCATACAGTGTACTTTCTTTTAAACCGTTTCGGCCATTTCAACACTCGGGTAACTGTAAAACTAGTTCTAGACTTATATTAATGAATAAATAGTTAATAAAAACTATATTTTGTAAAAGTTGTTAGCAGAATCGAAGATTAATATTAAATGTACGTGTGGTTGATTGGTGGGACTTTGTGCATCTTATTAGATGTCTTTGCCCAAACCATAGGCCAGCATAAGAAAAGGGTTAAACCACTGCCCCATACAGCTAAAGCAGGTATCCTCTTAGCATATAATGATCTGAAGGTGACAGTGTGGATCCTTGCGACAGATGAAATTGAAGACATTGTAATTTTAAATTTTTCGTTTATCGAATTAGCTTAAGGTGTATTGAATATATGAACTTTATTCACAATGAAGAAAATTTTATTTCAACAATAAGACGTACCTAGAATGGGTTTATATAGTTCGAAGACAGAAAAAAATCAGCATATTTGGAACCGTCACTCTTGTCTGGTTGCGAAATTTGTGGTTCGACTTTTCAATGTTCTGGTACCAAATCTCCTGATCATATTTTTGTGTGATCGACCACCTTGGATTAATCGAAGCTACAGGAAATCGTACGCCTTTAGCGCCCAACTACAATTACGAAGGTGACGAATCGTACGATTTTGATTTCAGTGTACTCACTACAATTTGATTTGATAATTACCATATATTCGTTGTATATTAACCATAAAATTTACAAAACCAACAAGAGGAATATAAACTTCCTCATTGCGTAGACTACTTAGAAAATCCACTCATAAAAAAAACCTTTAGAATAACATTAGTAGACAGTAAAATAACCGTATCAAGAAGAAGAAAAAAAAGCTTAAGCTTGCTTTTCTTTATCTAAGTATTCTTGTTGAAGGTCAAAGGTGTTAGCATTGACATCACCGTTTTTAAGAATTCCTACTCTCATAGTAGCTAATAAATTATGAGCAGCGTTGGAATGAGCATAAACAGCACCATTGAACGCTTTAGTGGCATCCTTACCTAAAGATGCTCTTATTAATGCTTGTCCACCAGGATGTTCCTTGATGAAAGACTTACAGTCATGTATAATACCAGATATAACAATTAAGCCATCCTTCTTAGCATTGGCATTAAACTTTTCTTGGTCCCAAACTGGTAAGTTATCAACAGATGGTCCCCAGTTCAAGGAACGTTTCATTCTGTCTAATTTCTTTTGTTGTTGTTGAATCAAACCTTGTTCAACAGCGTTTTTCGAGAAAGTCTTCAAGTTAGAAGCTAAACCAAACTTAGATAAAGTCCAAATCACAATCTTAGTAGGATCGTATTGGTACCACTTTAAAGCATTACGGTAGTCTGATGGGAATTCGTGATGGTAGTTGTGGTAACCTTCACCAAAAGTGACAAAAGCAGTAATGACATGATCTCTTGGAGTTCTTCTGTCGTCAAATGGTTGAACACCAATCCAGTGGGCTAAAGAGTTAACACAGAAAGTAGCTTGTTGGATAACAAATGACTTAAGAAGAGCCGCATAGATAAAACCACCCCAGTAATCACCCCAACATAAACCAGAAATCAAAGTTGGTAAGATGACAGCAGAAAACAACATTATAGCTAAATAGTGACGATGTTGGAAGTTGACAACCCAGTCACTGGTTAAATCAGAGATATCAGCTCTGGCTCTGTTCTTAGGGTTGGCTTTAGTTAACATCCATCCCATGTGAGCATACCATAAACCTTGTCTAGCATCGTATGGGTCTCTTGGAGTATCTGTGTATCTGTGGTGAACTCTGTGAGAGTGAGACCACCACTTAACGGAACCTTGGACGGCACCAGCACCGAAAAAAGCAAAGAAAAGTCTGACTGGTGTCACAGCATCATAACACTTATGAGAGAATAATCTATGGTAACCAGCAGTGATAGAAATACCACTGAGGAGATATAAAATAAATCCCAAAATAAGAGTATTAGTATGTGGTCTGTAGAAACAGGCTTGGTAGATAGCATATGCTGGGATGGCTCCCACTAAGAAGAAGTTTAACCAGTTAATATGCTCATACCAGTTGGATAAAGTCCATGGCTTTTCTGATATATGCTTGATTTTCTCGAATTTCTCCTTTTCTCTCTTATCCTTTTCAGCTATAGATTCCAAAGAGTCCTGCGTGATTTGATCAGCAGTAACGTTGACCAAGGATTTGGTACCCATTAATCTTCCACCAATACCAGCGGCAACAACTCTAGGAACCTTCTTGTTGGTACCAGCTGCAATAGCATTAAGTGAAGTAATGTCTACTCTATCAACATCAGGTGCAGACATGTTGTTCAATTGGTTCTTAATAAATTATCAACACAATCGATAAGAGCTGAAGTGCAACAAAATATATTAAGGGATTTTCCTTCTTTTTATTTCACAGATAAAAAAAAGGAAGGAAATATAATAGCTAGTTTAGGAAGGATGTGGTAGCAAATTTGTTGGGTACTCGGAACAAATCGAAACGACCGAAAAAAAGAAATTTCTCATATACAAGTCACGTTATTTTACCCGTAATGCTTCTCGAACTAATAAAAATGTTCTCGTCGCCAAAGGAATTTTCATACCTGATGTCCTACAAACAAAACGAGAATCCTCGATGATCAGGAGATCAGACAAATACGGAAAATGTGGCTAGAATCAGGAGCCGAGGGCGCAAAAATTGTCGCATGTAGTGTGAAATGTATGGGAAAAGTGTCTCTACAGACAGAAAGCCAAAATTTTTAATATCGGTTACCAACAGAATAATGTCGTGGCACCACGAGGACGACATCAGTGGGTTTATAGAAGATTGCGATGACGCAGACACTCTAGGCGACCCAGGGCGATAGATAGCATAGTCATAGACACATTCGGGGCAATGAACTGTGCAAAAACTCCGTTGCTTCCAGGTCTTAATTCATGCAGATCAGGACTTAAGGGGGCGTTGGGTTGTCGTTATTGCTTGCTATGGGTAGTTAAGTGCGACATGCTTGTTTCAATTGTAGGATGCTTGTAAGCGATATCATCTCTTGACAAGGACAAATTTGACTAGCGCTCAAAGTCACAACACCTATAGTATCACCACATAACGAGCCTGGGATGCGCTAGAAATCCGTCAGGTTACATTCTGGCATTAAGCATTTTTTAAAAAAAAATGCAACAATCCGTAATACTGAATTGTCTTAATTTGGTAGATTGTTATTTTATTGTATTTGAGCAGCAGCAACTGAGGTTTATAATTGCTGAGAGATTACTGGCTATCTCAACGGATTTTCCTTATTTATACAAAAGATAACCGTTCCCAAATTCCAGAACTATGGCATAGAGTACAGCATACTGTGTCGAAGCTGCCAATACACAGACATATATAAACCAAATGATGGGATCAAAAAGATATAGCCGCATTGCGCTTTTGTCTAAAGCGTTCAACACCGTTTTATTACGCATATCAGTTTCATGTCAAATCTCGCCATCGGGGATTTCTGTGTATCGCGGAGCACTTTAAGTGATTGCGAACAGCTCCTAGTGTCTCTAGTGTCCGAGAGCACTCCTAGTAACTTCGATCACCCCTTGCTATTACTTAGACATTGCGCCTTGCGGGATATACTGTGGGCTCGCGGGAATATACTGCCGTAACGCGGATGTGAAGGCTAGTGAGACTCGCACTAACTCAACAGGGGTTATTGTAGCACTATGGGGACAATTAGGGGAAACAACGTCTCAGTGACGTGGTAGTGCTGTTAATCATCGTAAGTTTGTAGGGATTTGCAGTGCGAATCTTGTCTCAACACAGTAGAGATGACACAAAAGCCTATCATAAGCAATCTTATAAGGTCATACATTTTCCCTTCGTCAGTTTAATTGTGGAGTTTGATTTTTAATAAACATTTAATAATTTTTCACATTATTGGATAAATCAATCGATTGCTCATTCTATTACAACAGCAATTGATTTAATTAAGGCTTACAATGCAAAACCAGTCTCCATTTCATAGACAGCCACCTGCTTCACCACATACGACGGGTGTCAGCAATCAGCTGGGGCCTTCTCGTAAGCCATCAATCGTTGAGCTCTTAAGCTCCCCACCTCCCTTGCCAAATAATGTGGACCATGATGATATCCATAGCTTAAGTTTGTCTCGTAATGCTTCAATTAGCTCGAAGGCGTCGTCTTTAACGGGTCAAAGCCATAGTAGTTCAATAATTGGATTGGAATGGCTGGAAATACCTTTGAGTGAGTTAACTGAGAGTAATAAATTAATCTCCATTGACCTGAGTTATTCGGTTCAGAAGGCGTTTGAAACTCTTGTGGAGCATAATCTTACTAGTATTCCCGTATCTTTGTCAAAACATGACCCCGAAGACCTAACTAACTGCTTGACATTTGATTATAGCGACTTGAACACCTACTTACTTTTAATTATGAACAAGATTCATTTGAAAGAATTGTCAACCAAGGAAATAGGAGATCCAGAGCTTCTGGATAAGGAAAGATTCGAATTGATCACCCATGCTATATCCAGGGCAAAGAAAGGTGAAGAAGTTCCTGTGGATTTCATTGTGAAATTGCACCCTAAAAATCCGTTTATCAAATTCACTGAAGCGGAAACATTATTCCCAGTGATGGAAGCGTTAGGTAATGGTGTCCACAGAGTAGCAATTACTAATTTAAGTGGTACGAAAATAACAGGTATCTTATCACAGAGAAGACTTATTAAATACATGTGGGAGAATGCTCGTCGTTTCCCTTCCTTAGATTTCTACATCAATTCTACTTTGGAGGACTTAAAAATTGGTTCCAACAAACCAATTACAATTTATGGTGACCAGCTATTGATAGACGCTTTACACAAAATGTTTACAGAGAGAGTGAGTTCTCTTGCAGTAATTGATAGAAGTAAATCATTAATAGGAAATATTTCTATTGTTGATGTTAGAAATGTTTCGAGCTCCAAGAGTTCTCATCTATTATTTAAATCCGTCATGACTTTTATTAGTCATAACTTGAATCTCAAAGGTATAGAAGAGGGGCAGGACCAATACCCAATATTTCATGTCAATACTCAATCCTCTTTAGGTAGGGTCATAGCAAAACTAGTTGCTACTCAATCCCACAGATTATGGGTAGTGGAATCAAGAAGTAACCATAATGGTTCTGTTTCGGCATCGCAAAGTCCAGCTACAGTTGAAGCTGCTTTGAATACTACTCCTCCTCAGAAAGGTGATAATATGTGTGGCAAATTAGTCGGGGTTGTGACTTTGACTGATATTTTAGGTATATTTGCATCCACAAAAGGCAAAAAGACAGACCCACAATTTGCTAGAAACCAGAGGAGATCATCTGTTTCAACATCTAGATCAAGCATTGATGCTAGCACTGCGGCAGCTGGACAAGAACTTTTCCGTAAATCATATACTGGATCTACTAAAAACGAAAGTGTTTTCGGCAAGGAATAAGGTTTTGATATGTATAAATGATTCAGACTTCGATGTGCACAATTATATATAAAATTATCGGGTCTAGTAAGTTCTTCCACCTGTATAATGAAAATAAATACCACTCTAATTATCCCGGAACCAAGTTGTCAACATAAGCTGGGGACTTTATATAGCGATAAATTTCGAATACTTTAGGGTGGGTTTTTTTTTTTGAAAATAACCATTGAAATAACGGTTCTACTTCCTATTTAAGTATTTTTTTAGATCTAAATCTACAGAATTGAATATATCTAAATTATAATTATTTACACGCCCTAAATGTAACATCGCTATTATGCACTTCCGTTTAAAGAATAAACAGAGATAAGATGCTGAAGTAGAATAGATTATCACACCCAGCCCTTAGACATAGCTCATCACAATAACCCATCGCAGTGTCTACCAATAGTGCTCTTTCTCTCGCATATACTTAGATCCGAACATACGGTTGAGAAGTAATTAAAATTGTACTATTTACAGTCATTCGATGGCAAAATTTTTATCATTACCCTGGTTGCGACGCTAGATGAGCTTCGTGATCCAATGAAGATGCGCCTACCTCATTAAAAATCATGCAATGAAAACCATACATACTCAATTATAAACACTCCACTTATTATTACTATACTCCATACATCTACACCTACATATCCCCTACGTCTACGTTTAAATTGCAATTACAATTGCAATTGAAGTCTTCCCATACTTCTCCCTCTTAAAATGTTCACGTGTAGGAAAATTCATTTCTCCACTAAATAGTTGCTACTATGTAAGCAGGCCAACAAACTAAACTTAAATACTATAGACTCTGATGTTAGTAGTTGTCAGATTCTTTAATTTACTTGTTACTAGGCAATTGGCCAAGCTGGGTCATTTTGCATCAAGAAAGTTTCTTTTAATGCATTGCTTAATATAGTTTGTACACTGCATCACGCAAGCGTAATTCTCAGAATATCCTGGAACAAAAAATTTTTTCTGCCTCCCATCTCAAACTGCCAGCTGCCTATATAAATTCTCAGGATTATCCCCTTCTCATTCTTCTGAAATTTTTTTTTTAATATAATAATATTTTAATTAGCAAAAATGGGTAAGGAAAAAACTCACGTTAACGTCGTTGTTATTGGTCACGTCGATTCTGGTAAGTCTACCACCACTGGTCACTTAATTTACAAGTGTGGTGGTATTGACAAGAGAACTATCGAAAAGTTCGAAAAGGAAGCCGCTGAATTAGGTAAGGGTTCTTTCAAGTACGCTTGGGTTTTAGATAAATTAAAGGCTGAAAGAGAAAGAGGTATCACCATTGATATCGCTTTATGGAAGTTCGAAACTCCAAAGTATCACGTTACCGTTATTGATGCTCCAGGTCACAGAGATTTCATCAAGAACATGATCACTGGTACTTCCCAAGCTGATTGTGCTGTTTTGATTATTGCTGGTGGTACTGGTGAATTCGAAGCCGGTATCTCTAAGGATGGTCAAACCAGAGAACACGCTTTGTTAGCTTACACCTTAGGTGTCAAGCAATTGATTGTTGCTGTCAACAAGATGGACTCTGTTAAGTGGGACAAGAACAGATTCGAAGAAATCATCAAGGAAACCTCCAACTTCGTCAAGAAGGTCGGTTACAACCCAAAGACTGTTCCATTCGTTCCAATCTCTGGTTGGAACGGTGACAACATGATTGAACCATCTCCAAACTGTCCATGGTACAAGGGTTGGGAAAAGGAAACCAAGTCTGGTAAGTCCACTGGTAAGACTTTGTTAGAAGCTATTGATGCTATTGAACCACCATCAAGACCAACTGACAAGCCATTAAGATTACCATTACAAGATGTTTACAAGATTGGTGGTATCGGTACGGTGCCAGTCGGTAGAGTTGAAACCGGTGTCATCAAGCCAGGTATGGTTGTTACTTTCGCCCCAGCTGGTGTTACCACCGAAGTTAAGTCCGTCGAAATGCATCACGAACAATTAACTGAAGGTGTTCCAGGTGACAATGTTGGTTTCAACGTCAAGAATGTTTCCGTTAAGGAAATTAGAAGAGGTAACGTCTGTGGTGACTCCAAGAACGATCCACCAAAGGGTACTGATTCTTTCAACGCTCAAGTTATTGTCTTAAATCACCCAGGTCAAATCTCCTCTGGTTACTCTCCAGTCTTAGATTGTCACACTGCTCACATTGCTTGTAAGTTTGACACCTTAGTTGAAAAGATTGACAGAAGAACTGGTAAGAAGTTAGAAGAAAACCCTAAGTTCGTCAAGTCCGGTGATGCTGCTATCGTTAAGATGGTCCCATCTAAGCCAATGTGTGTTGAAGCCTTCACTGACTACCCACCATTAGGTAGATTCGCTGTCAGAGATATGAGACAAACTGTCGCTGTCGGTGTCATCAAGTCCGTTGAAAAGTCTGACAAGGCTGGTAAGGTCACCAAGGCTGCTCAAAAGGCTGCTAAGAAATAAGCTGATTAATTTAAATTCATCTAGAATATTGCAAAAATTGCTACGTTCGCGTATGGAGTTATTGCTTTATTTTTGTTAGGTTTATAAATTTTATTTTGTAGTTTTTTAGTTTAAATTAATATTTGGTAATCATAAAATTTTGAAGTTGTAGATAAATCTAAATCATCGAATTTTTCAAATCTATGAAATCTCTCACAAGGATATTTTTTATGGAAGTATGCGTTCTACGGACGAAATGAACCGCTACGGTTATTTCTTAGAGTCACTCACACTTTACTACATTTGGATGGAAATAATAGCGGCGCCGCCTGCTCATCTCAAAAATACATTTTTGCGGCTGCGACATTTTTACTCGTGACATTTTTACTCGTGAAGCCTATATTCTTAAAGACTTGCCTTGTGAATTCACCGCATGTACAACACCGAATGGTTAGACACGTAGAGTTCAATATCTCCTAATATTACTGAAAATTATTACAAGGCACTTCAGCAGCTCCTATAAAATTTCGTGCCTATTTTGACTCTAGATTAGGCATTTCCATCATATCCTATGCATTAATAGGCACATTCAGAGTCAAAAAAAGAAATAGAATATCACATGGTCCCGAAAGGCTAACATAATCTTGCCCGGGACTCACCGCATTATCAGACCGAGTCTCGCAAGAAAATGATTCCGTTCTCGTTAAGTCATTGTTCCCTGACTCCGTTTCTATCTAAACCGTTTTAAGATAGCGACTTGACTCGGTGCATTTTTACAATCTAATACATAACTTCTTTTAAATAGATCAAGGTCCCAGTTTATTTTTGTTTGCAGCGTGTACAAGGTTAAGATTTTTTTTAGTTAAATTTTATCTATTCTGGTTGTTATAGAGTTGGGAAATAGACATGATCCAAACAAGAACCATAATGAGAATGGCCCGTAGTAACGGGATTAAGGCTGCCTTGAATAGAACTACACAGAGTTCTGTGATAATGCCTACCTTGAGGCTCTTATCTACCAGAGCCGACACTTCAACCGCTAACTATACTAAGGTACACAGTCCTGCCGCCGAATCTGTGTCATTAGCTTCTTTGGACACATTTGCTAGACGTCATTTGGGTCCATCGCCAAAGGAAGCAGAAAAAATGTTAGCAAGCTTGGGATACAAGGATATGGATGAATTTTTACAAAATTCCATTCCAGAACATGTCTTGGTTAAGAGAAAGTTGCAAGTGCAACCTCTAAATGGGTTCACCGAGACTGAGATGTTAGATCATTTACATGAGCTTGCCAATAAGAACAAGATTGCCAAATCTTTCATAGGTAAGGGTTATTCAGGTACCAGAGTTCCACCAGTGATCCAAAGAAATTTATTGGAAAGTCCTGAATGGTACACTTCTTACACCCCATACCAACCTGAAATTTCCCAAGGTAGATTGGAATCCTTGTTGAACTACCAGACCATGGTATCTTCCTTAACCGGTCTTCCAATGGCCAACGCCTCCTTATTAGATGAGGGTACTGCTGCTGGTGAAGCATTATCTATGTCTTTCCATTCATTAAAAGGAAAGAAATCTAAATATGTCGTGGACACTAATTTGCACCCACAAACTTTAGAAGTTGTCAAGTCAAGAGCAGAAAACATCGGAGTAGAAGTTGTTGAATTACCATTATCAACTGAAGAAGGTTTCAGTAAGTTACAGGAAATTTCAAAAGAAATTTGTGGTGCTTTGGTTCAATATCCTGGAACTGATGGTTCTATCACCAACTTTAAGGCAGTTGGTGATGTTGTTCATGAAAACAAAGGTTTATTTGCCGTTGCAACTGATTTACTAGCATTAACTTTAATTAAGCCACCATCTGATTTTGGTGCTGATATTGCATTAGGTACTTCCCAGAGATTCGGTGTACCATTCGGTTATGGTGGTCCACATGCCGCATTCTTTGCTACTAACATGAAACATTCAAGAAAGATTCCAGGAAGAATTGTTGGTGTTTCTAAGGATAGACTTGGAAAGCCAGCCTTAAGATTAGCTTTACAAACAAGAGAACAACATATTAAGAGAGAAAAAGCCACTTCCAACATTTGTACTGCTCAAGCATTATTAGCTAACATGTCTGCTATGTATGCTGTATACCATGGATCTCAAGGTTTAAAGGATATTGCATCTAGAATCTACGGCATTACTACCTTGTTAGCTGAAGAGATTTCAAAAAAGCATGTTCTTTTGAATGATAAATGGTTTGACACATTAAGTGTCAAGTTGTCTGGTGCTACTTCTGACGAAATTTTAGGCAGAGCTTTATCTGAATACAATATTAATTTGTTCAAAGTTGACGACAGTACCGTTTCCATCAGTCTTGATGAGACTGTTACTAAGGAGGATCTAGTTGCATTGGTTGATATTTTCACATCTGAAAAATATAGCATCGATAATGTTGATGAATTACCAAAGTTGCCAAACGAATTATTGAGAACTGATGAAATTTTAACTCATGAAGTTTTCAATACTCACCACTCCGAAACTGCCATGTTACGTTACTTGCACTTATTGCAAAGTAAGGATCTCTCATTGGCCAACTCCATGATTCCATTGGGATCATGTACTATGAAATTGAATGCAACTGTTGAAATGCAAACATTGTCAATTCCAGGTTTCAATTCTATTCATCCATTTGCACCACTTGACCAAGCTCAAGGTTATAAAGAACTTATCGATGAATTCGAAAAAGATTTGAACGATATTACTGGTTTCGATGCTACAACTATGATGCCAAATTCTGGTGCTCAAGGAGAATACACTGGTTTGTCATTGATCAGACAATATCATAAATCAAGAGGTGAATATGAGAAGAGAAATATTTGTCTTATTCCAGTCAGTGCACATGGTACTAACCCAGCATCTGCAGCTATGTGTAGTTTAAAGGTAGTCCCAATTAAATGTTTAAACAATGGTTCTATTGATTTAGATGACTTAAAGGCTAAGGCAGAAAAGCACAAAGAAAACCTCTGTTCTATTATGATCACTTATCCATCTACTTACGGTTTATTCGAACCAGGTGTCAGAGCTGCCATTGACATTGTTCACGAAAATGGTGGTTTAGTTTACTTAGATGGTGCAAACATGAATGCTCAAGTCGGTTTAACTTCTCCAGGTGATTTGGGTGCTGACGTTTGTCATTTAAATATCCACAAGACATTTGCATTATCTCACGGTGGTGGTGGTCCGGGTCAAGCACCTGTTTGTGTTAAGGAACACTTAAAACCTTTCTTACCAGCTCACCACTTTGTTCAAACCCCACACTCTACCAATGAATCTATTAGATCTGTCAATTCTGCACCATACGGATCTGCTTCTGTTATCCCAGTATCCTATTCATACATTAAAATGATGGGTGCTAAGGCTTTGCCATATGCCTCCGCTATTGCTATGTTGAATGCTAACTACATGTTGAAGAGATTAAGCGAAGAATATGAAATTTTGTTTATTGATTCTTCATCCAGTTCACCTGATGCCATTAAACACTGCGCCCATGAGTTCATTTTAGACTTGAGAGAATTCAAGGTTGTCGGAATTGAAGCTATTGATATCGCCAAGAGATTGCAAGATTACGGATTCCATGCCCCAACCATGTCTTTCCCGGTTGTTGGTACTTTGATGATAGAACCAACCGAATCTGAGAACTTGGAAGAATTGGACAGATTTGTCGATGCTTTATTGTCTATAAGAAAAGAAATCGAGGCTTATGCCAATAAGGAACCATCTGGAAATGTCTTGAAGAACGCCCCACACTCGTTAGAAGACATTATTTCTACGTCCCAACAAGAATGGGAAGCCAGAGGCTACACTAGAGAACAAGCAGCTTACCCATTACCTTTCTTAAAGACTTCTAAATGCTGGCCAACAGTGGCAAGACTTGACGACACATACGGTGACTTGAACTTGATGTGTACTTGCCCATCCGTGGAGGAAGTTGTCTCTTCTCAAGAATAAATCATACCTACCAAAACTATATATTTACTTCGATCTAAATAATTCGTATTCCCTTTAATAGAAATTTTTCAAGATTTTGCACTTCATAAATACAATAAGATAACACTACTATGTTAAATTCATTAGTAGTTGACCATATTTATGTGGATAGTTCTTGTCTATATGAAGCTTTCTCCCTTATTGCAAAAAAGCAAAAGCCTTCAGAGATTGAAAAATCGCTGGATAAAAATTGTCACGTGAAACAATCTTTGCAATTTCATTAATCAACTCCATATTTTGAAGAATCACGGTTTTAGATTAGTTCATAATTAGGAAGTCATAAATGGATTTATACAATAGGTCCAAGAGAGCATCTACGTCTTCTAATGCCCCATTTTATTCGTCGCCTAGTTTGGGGGTCAACATATCGAGTTTTCCAAATAACAGACAGATAAGATCACCGTATAATAGCAATTACCACCCACTCTTACCGCCCAGCTCCAACATTCCACATGGTATGCTGATCAGTCATAACGGCGCGCCAATGCAGCCTCTGGAGAGGGCGTCATACTACTTTTCTCCGCTTCCCTTATACTGCACTGACTGGGTGAATTTAAGTGGACTTGACGTCGAATGCATAGCTCTAAGTTCCTACAAGGAGGGATTCACCAACAAGCTACAAGTGGTGCATGGTATATCGTACGATTCAATGGCCACCAGAGGCGATATAGATGAGTTAGGACCAGACTTGATGACTCCTGGAGAGACTATTATAGAAGGATTTGACATGCACAAGGTGGCAGATATCTCTGTGGACTACCCGATTACCAACTTGCAGTGGGATCCATCATTCTCTGGTATGAGCAATGGATCTCACGAAAGAATAGCTGCGTCGTCGGAGATATTGAGAATATACAAAGTGGATCACGAAGCAATCGATGACAATAATGATTATCTGCTAGTGCAAACACACAGTCTAGCAAATGTATCGACGACCAACTCTTCTTCTACAAGCTCCGGAGGATCATCTAACATCTATAAAGAAGATTTGAACACACTCCCCCCAGTGACGTCCTTTGACTGGAACAGAACTGATCCTTCATTAATCATCACTTCATCCATAGACACTACTTGCACCGTTTGGGATTTACACAGATCACATCCCATCCAGGACAAATCCACAGGTCTTCATATGGACACAGCAACTATCAAGACACAGCTCATTGCCCACGACTCGGAGGTGTTTGATGTCAAATTCATACACAACTCCACCAACATATTTTCCTCTGTCGGTAACGACGGTTCTATGAGAGTATTCGACTTGAGGTCATTGGAGCATTCTACAATCATCTACGAGCCAATAAGCTCGTCTGCGGCATCGTACAAGAGTTCATCGGCTGCTCAAGCTTTGGTCAAGCTCTCGACCTCCAATATCGACCAGTTCTATATGGCCACCGTTGGAGTAAACTCCAACCAGGTAATAATTATCGACATGAGAATGCCAGGACTCCCTGTGGCCACGCTCGACGGGTCTCTTGGCGGAGCCAACTCCGCTGCCATCAACTCGATCAAATGGCATCCTACAGCTAACTACTTGCTCACGGGAGGAGACGATTGTCATGCTCTTGTGTGGGACTGCAACAACCTCAATCTGTCAAAAGCCACAAACCCAGAGCTGGGGGTAAACATCGACACCCCCGTCATGGCGTACCAGGACGACCTAGAGGTCAACAATGCATGCTGGAGAAACCCCGACGGTGACTGGATGGGTGTAGTCAGCGGAAAGGGTTTTCAGGCTGTGAAACTTTGAGTCTACGACTAATTACATGCATGGAGCTAGCTTGGAGGCTTCGAGGAACCAGGAACCAGGAACCAGAAACCAGAAACCATTAAGTAGCAACTGCACCAGAAGCCAATTGGAACCATCAGAAATAAATTAAACTCACCAAAAGCCCCAGGAACCCACAAGACCTAGCAACGCAGTCTATTAATAGCGAAGCGATAAACCAAACGAATCTGAGTGCATATACCACCTCTTGTATACAATTTAAGTTCCTCTTAGAATTGAAGGTCTTCGCATCTCGCAGTGTAGTGCCTCACAGGGGGGGATCTCAAGGGCAGCGCCGAGTCTTTTGAATAATTCTATATTTAGAGTCTCCTTAGATGGTATATAATTATTGAAATAAATTTATACTGATAATAGAGTGTGTGTGTGTTTTATTACATATAGCAAATCAGCGCCTGTGTCAACTACTATTGATTGCTTGAAGGATTTTTTTCAAGGCAGTAGACGTTAGGGAATAAATTTTCTTTGATGGCATATATCGATATGATTAAGAACAGCATAAGATGTGCTCTAGGAGCCACAGATGGATACCAAATAGTCAACAACGCTAAGAGAGATACCATACTGGGGGGTTTGACCAACCAAACAAGCTCGACAGTGGAAAGTGTTGCTGAGAGCAGTTCTGAGCTCATCACATCGTCGCAACCCGTAAGTACTACTCTTTCCAGCTCAGAGATCCCAGCAAGCAGCAGTGCTGAGCTGGGGTCATTTCCGACGTTGAGTGCTAGTCCCAGTACGATGAGCTCAGTGGGAGTGTCAAGCATAGAGAGCAGCCTGGAGATGGATCTGTCGTCGTTTTCAGACATCCCGAGCTCTAGTTTTTCATCCTCCAGTGACACTTCTGATAGCTTTACAAGCAGTTTTAGTTTTAGTTTCAGTTCCAGTTCTAGCTTCGACTTTCTGCTGTGGTCACCTTCTGCAAGTGCATCGTCTTGGACTGTAGTGCCTAGCAGCTCTTTGGGAAGTTCTACTATACCATCTACATCTTCGAGCTTCGTGAGCTCATCTCCTAGCGAAACAGGTTTTTTGTCTTCTACTTCTAGCTCAGACTTTAGGTCTACATCAGGGCCATCTATGACGTCAAGCTCAACGTCAGAATCATCCTCACAATCATCCTCACAATCATCCTCACAATCATCCTCACAATCGTCATCGCAGACATCCAGCCTGGTTTCTTCCGAGACTTCGTCCGAGTCGCTGTCTAGTTTCTCCAGCTCTTCTAGTTCCAGTTCTAGTTCCAGTTCCAGTTCTAGTTCCAGTTCCTCCAGCTCATCAACAAGGAGGACAAATACTAGTCATTCTTCCTCCAGTACTCTGGCCACTAGCTCTGCTTCAATAACGGAATTTTCGTCTTATATCTCTACGATAAGTGTTTCGCCAGATACTACAATCACCACATTGGTGGTTGTTCCTACCACGGGCAGCTCCTCCTCATCGTCTCTGCCTACCACAACCGAAAGAAATTCGAGGATTATCGGAGGTGTTGTAGGGTCTATTGGGGGTACAATCTTCATTGGTGCTTTAGTGCTATTGTTCTTGATTTTGAAGAAAAGAAGATCTTCAATAACAAACCAATCTCCTGACTTCAACCATAATGAGCTTGCTCCATCAGAAACAACACAAAAGAAGGGATTTGGCTTTTTATCTCTTTTTGGATTAGGTAAAGGCAAAAACACTGCTATTGATGATGACATGGAGAAACAGGCTATTATGGCTCCTCTTGCAGTAGAAACTGGGTTTAATAAAGACCAAGACTTTGAGTATCGTGGGGTTACGAATAAGAACAATTTAGACTCTATTTTCAGATCCAGTGGAAGCAATTCTGGTAATACTACTAGTGGCGACAGAAGTCTAGTTGGACACAGTAGATTCGGCTCCATTGGCCATCCGCTACCTACAACTAACGAAGAATTCATCGATGCGCTGGATACTCTAGGGCTTAATCCTACACACGAAAGACAGTTCTCAGAAGATTCTGATATATTCAATCCAAATTACGCTTCTGGTGATGAATACGCATATCCTCCAATTGTTGAGCCGTCAGCCTTACTAGGTGAAGAAGTGGAAAGCAACAAATCAAAGTCTCATTTTACTGAAGAAATATAGAATAGAGACAATAATTTCAGCATCCATATATATTACTTTGTTCAAGAAATTTTTAATAGAACCTTTATATAATAACTTTTGATTCTTATAACCAATTAATATATACTTTATTTTTTAGCAATAGAAAAAAATCTATTTAGTGGCTTATTTCTCTGGCGAATTTGATACTTTAGTTGAATTGTCATTTTCATGCCAGCCATAATACGATTTTGCTCTTATAAATCCAAAAGTAAAGTTGCATAAAAATAGGAAAAATATGAAACCAAAGAGAATTAAGAAAAACTTCAATTCAAGTGGCTCGATTAATGAGTTTATGATGATACCTATAGTTTTTGCACTTACCAGCGAAACGTTACCACTCTCATACGGATTTTGGTTCATACACTGGTACCAATAGGAGCATTTTCCTTCCAATAAGTAGGACATAGAATCAGTATGACAATCATTTTCATTATATTGCCTTTTACAATCTTCCATTTCTAATAGCATAATTGTAGCATGTTGATATAATTTGTTTGCGATATCTTTTTTAACGGTTTTCACTATAGATGATACCAAATATAATGCATAAAAACTGGCACAAATGTTTACAATTAATTGTAAATATGAAGAAAGTATGTAAGGGATCTTTTCGTGTGGGGAAGAGTTCAGCTCCCATGGCAATGGTAAAGTATATTCCACTCTTTTAACTACCTGCTGATTATTCAATTCAGCTAATGTGTTATAGCCTATGCCTGCATTTGAATTGTCGTTGACTCCAGAGCTTAATAAATCATTCATGTCGTTATTTCCATTATGCGAAGAATTGTAGTAGTAATGATGATGTATCTGGAGTGGAGTACCCAGGAATGAATTATGGTCTGCTTGGTACAATTTTGATTGTATTGAGTTTCTATTTCTCAAATTGTCCATTTGTTGTTTATATAAGTACGACTTGTTTAATGCATTGTTCTGAAGTAAATTATCATTATGCACATCATAATCTCGAACAGCAGGATTGTAGATATACTCCTCAGTTGAATCATTATTATCTGAGTTATCAAGAAAGAAGGAGCCTGAGCTCTGATTCGAGAAATAAGAACTGGTATTTTTCAATTTTGTCCTGCTCTTCAACTCTGGGGTTGACCTGTAAGTATCAAATTTGTCTTCATCATAGGAGCTTTCTCTGTTTGAAGCAGAATACGAATTGGTATTGTATTCAAAGTCAAATGCCTCTTTTTCTTCTGGGCCGTGTTCTGGCGCAGGTAGTAACAATCTAGGCTTTCCGATGGCTAATCTTGCTCCAAGCAAAGTTGGCGATAAAATAGTGCTCGAGAGAGAAGACTCCGTATCTACCGTCTGGTCCAGATACCCAGGAGTCACATCAACATCGTTGTCCTTTCTGTATTCAAGCGTGCTCTCACTGTTCCTGTCGGAGCCTGCTTCTTCCTTCTCCAACTCGCTCGATTTCGGCGTAGAGTGAAATGGCGACATCATAAAATTGCTGAGCTTGGTCAATGGGGTGAGACCGTTCTGGCTCTTCTCTGGGAGCTCCTCTTTGAGCTTCTGTTCCGGGTCTGGCGTGTGATATTCGGCATAGCTGGTTTGATCTAGGATGACAGATACATCGTCTATTTCCATCATATCCTCGTCCCCAATACCGCTATCGCGTGCTGTATTAAACTGGCTGGTGTCATCAATGGTCAACGATCTTAGTATAGTAGCATCAAACTCATCTCTCTGCCTAGTAAAGCCTCCCATGACTTATATTGTTTGTGATGATTTATTTACGAATTCAAATTTCAAATTCAGTGCGGCATATGGGGCATCATAGCTGAAAAAATTTAGAATATTAATATATTGGCAATATAAACATATATACAAGACTACAGTATGGGATCTAAGAGAAAGAAGGCTGAGAAGAAGAAGGATTTCGTCAAGAAAAAATTGAAGGTTGGGAAAACGGCGGCCAAGCCTGACAACCACACCGATACTTCGTTCGTTTCGAAGAGCATCTCATTGCCAAATCAAACCATCAACAAGAAGACATCCAGTGGAAAAACTGAACACAGGGAAGAAGTCGACTTGACACACCACTTGTCACTTACGAGACACCACTCGTCGCAGACGAGGAAAGAGGTGTTGAACTACATCGAGCAGCATCTACCGTCTAACCCATCGCTCTACAAGCAGATCTTGACCAGTGTCACGCCGCTTGTTCTAGACGAGTCCAAGAGTGTACGCAGCTGTCTAGCATCCTTATTACTAGCATGTGCCAGAAACCAGTCTGGATTATTAGATTTGCACATTAAGACCCTAATTCTTTTCATTCATTCGGCTATGACCCACATTCAGCCCGACGTCAGAAACTCGTCAAGCACCTTTTTGTCAGTACTTGTTTCTAACGCCCCAAACTCGTTATCAAGATTGCATTTCATCAAAACAATGAAGTCTTACTTTGCATTGATGTCGTGGACGTTGTCTGATGATAAAAAATCGGTGTCCTTGGCTGTTTCGACAAGCTCATCCATAGGTGGTTCTACAAAAAAGGCTAGAATAGGCCATTTGAAGGTATTGAGAGACTTTTTGAGCGTATCGATATTTGCTCATAAGGATGAAACCCAGAAAGAATTGGACCCAACCCAGATTTGCCAGATTCACCCATTATCATATAAATACTTGGTTCCAACCGCCACACAACCATTCACTTCATTAAAATTATTCGTTCAGGAAATACACTTGCTGAAACTCACGGGCAATGATGACAATGGCTCTAAGGGTTCTGGTGACGGGTCTTTCACTATTAACGATTTGAACACAATTTCAGCTGAAGATTTAGGCACTAGAAGGAAAGTGATGAATGATATATTCTTGAAACCTTTGAGAAAGAATTTAAATAATTTGATTAAAGAAGGTGGCGAGGTAGGTAGAGAAGCTAACTCATGTTTGGCAGTGTTAAGTAGATTTGAAGAGGAGTTCCAGAAGGAAAAGGAAGATGTATAAATTATATATTACACCACTTTTAATAGAAACGAATTTTTGTACATATTTCCTAATCGGGAAAGCTACCCTTAAGCTTGAAATCGATTTCGAAGATCATCTCTAGTGCTTTAAAGCTTTATATCTATTTATAAAGTTACAATGTACGGTGTAGTTGCTAGAAGATTGCTTACCGGTAGGCTTCCCTTACTGAATCCAAGATACGTTGTTCCTCAAAGAATAACCCCACTTCGTTGTTTTCAAAGCAGTGCCTATACTCTTGCGAAAGGTAATAAGAAGGTTAAAGGTGGAAAAAAGGGAAAGAGAGCAGCAAAGGAAGAAGAATTAGAAGAAACCGAAGAGGCTGTAAATACTGAACCATTGGTAGACTTTGATGATGTTAATTATAAATTTAAGAATGTTCTAGAGAGGTTCACTAAGCATGCCAATGAAGCTAAGTTAGGTAAGACTAACCCTGGTATTTTCGATAAATTAAATGTCGAAACTTCAGATGGGAAAGTGACATTTGCATCAATAGCACAGACTACTGTCAAGGGTAGAAACTTCGTCATAACGGTATTTGATCCATCTAATGTGAAAGATATCATCAATTCTGTTTTAGGCTCAAACTTAAACATGAACCCGCAAGTTGACCCTAACAATAAGCTGTCTCTTAAGGTTCCGTTACCACCTCTCACCACTGAGAGAAAGAAAGAAAATGCAAAAGAATTGAAGGCAGTATTTGAAAAATTTAAAAATGGAACTGGTAAACCAAATTCCTCTTTAGGCGCAGTTAGATCTGAAGTGAAAAATAAGATTCAAAAACAAACTAAAAAGAAGTTGTCTGATTCTGAAAACAAAATAGTGAACGAATTTGAAAAGGTCCATAAACAATACGTAGATAAGTTGACAGATATATTTAAATCTGCTGAACAAACTATACTTAAGTAAAAAGAAATGAAAATGCATACTTAGAATATTCCTTCATCACCTGTAAATAATCTTCTGTCATATTTAGAACACCAATGAATAATTTTAAGACTGTATCGTATTAAGTCTTTTGAGTTGACGATATCATCACATAGGCAATAAAATTCATATGTATCGTCAGACAACATAAATCCGGTAAAAGAACTAGATTTGGTGTCCCATTTGCAATAAGATAATTTCTTATCATATACTTTACTAACAGGTCCCATTAAATTGCTATTTTGAGGTATCTTTAACTTTACTTTAGTTGCCTTCAAATTCTTCAATACAGAATAAAAGTAAACCATTTGTAATGAACCATCAACACCCCTGTCCTTTACAAAATTCTCTACGGGGCTCATAAAATATTGGTTATATTTCTTCAGTTTGAATATAAAATGCTTAATGATTGGAACCTTGATATCATTTAAAATGGACAATGTGTTTGAGTTTATCAATTCTTTAACTAAGATTTCTTTAAATGCAGAACGCTTTTCTATTTTTCTTAGTATGTGATCTGTAACTTCCTTCATTTGGTAAAAACAATTCTTATTTCCACTGATAAGAATGAGTCTCATGTTTTTCACATTCAAAGCTGTGTCATTAATTTCCAAATTAAATTTTTTAACAAATATATGAAGAAACCCATTTGGGTTAAAATTAGGCATGCACAAGGGGATCCAGAGGTCTTCGGCTGCCTTTTTAGTATCCTGTCCACTTAATGACATAACCATTGAGATTAGCAATTGCTTATCTGATTTCGATAGGTAATGTTGTCTTGGTCTTATTTCACAAATTATTTTACCCAGTGGACTTATCAAAAACGCAAATAAAACCTCATCTCCAAGATATATTTCTTCTTCTTTCTTAAAGAATAAAAGAGAATCACTTAATGTATCTTGATGTGGCGGGGTAACTTTCACCCTTTTACATGATAATAAAATTGACTTCAACTTGCTACGAACAGTGTGTGAGATCTTCATGCTCTGTGTGGATCCAAGTAAATGTGCTAAGAAGTATTCAAATCCATCAGGAGTGGAATTATATTCAGATGTAAAGTCTATGCCATATGTTAACTTCATGCATATATCATCAAGATTTTGAAGATCCAACGGGGAAAGAATTTTTCTAAGATCATAATTCATTCTATTATTAAAATTCTTCATAATAGTGGGCTTTGAAAGCACTGCAATCAAATAATGGCTTAAATCTATCAATTGTTTTTCTAGGGTAGTATCATTTCTTCCACTATCGTCAAGTAATATTTCATATGTTATTCTAGAAATGGCAACAAATATTACTGGATATTTATTCATCACTACAATCTTCATGTCACCATAGTCTACTGATTTTATTTCGTCTTTAAACTTCTCTTCAAACGTAGACACTATTGTAGTAATTAAACCCATGTACCCCATAATTATTTCGTCATCTCCATGTAACGAATAAATTGGTTTTCCTGCTGCTGAGAGAATAAAGAAATGCTTTAGCTTATTATGAAAGCTTTCACTATTGGAGGATTTATCTACTCTAATGTGTTTGTTGAAAAATTCTGCGTCCCCCAAACCATTATCGTTGTCAAAAATATCCAACGCCAAATACGTCGTCTTATTACGTTTAGCATCCCCTTTGGGTCTGTTTATATCATGTCTCATAAATCCATGTAGTATGCTCTGCAAATCGTCCTCATATTGTCTTTCGTATCCTTCACCGTCGCTATCGCCATAGTCCAGATCCACCGCACTGTGTTCGCTTATTGTCGATTGTCTATTCAGTCTTGAAGGGTTTAACGAATCAACCGTGTCATTGGCCTCCTCAATTGCACTAATAATCCCATTTCCAACAATCTGCTTATCTACAGCCGTTGTTGGCCCCCCGTAAACAATGCGACCGTTGTTACTAGGGGCCATTAGACCTGGCGTGTGCACTTCTTCTGTGGAGCGTAGTGTTGGTTCCAGCATCGTTTGCTTCAGTACTTCCAACGACGGATTCAGTTGTTTCGGTATAAAATACGAGTTTTTATTTGCCTCTAGGGATTCCGCTTCACTCATATAAGTATTCTCTACGTTTTACAACATTTATGATAGTAAACATTTTTGTTTATCGCGATTCTTACAGATCAAAAGGCTAGCGACTTCACACTTTATTATTATGAGATATATAAACATTAAATTACCTTAAAAACACGTACCACACCAAGAAGACAAAAAACAACGCTACACCGACCACTGGTATGTATTGTCTTATCAATGCTTCAAGATTGATTCTTTGTGCTCTCTTTCTATATTTTATGGAATCGTTTCTCAAGCTCGACGACAAATCGCTCATCTTGTCCAACGAGTCTCCTCTGTACAATAAGTCCTCGATGTTCTTTGTCATGACCTTCTTGACGTCTGCTAGGTCGTTGTTTAGTTTGTCTAAGTTGGACTGGGCTCTCTGGTCTTGGTATATTTTTTTTGTCTTGCTCAAGAACGTGTCGAAGGAGCTGAATCCAAACGGCCTGGCAGAACTGCTCAATGCTTCCTGGCCGTGGGAATTGTAGAACTCGTGGGAAATCTCCGCCAAATACGAAAATGCCAATTTTCTTGGGTATGATTTGTCGCTGATACATATATATATGATGGAGTCCAGAATGAGATAATGAATATTGTAGGCTCCCGACTCTATGGTAGCCTGTGGCTCTGAATTTGGGGTAATTCTGCTGATGATGACCTTGCATTTCTTCTTCTGGTCCAATATGGCTGGATCGTTGTTATCGTCTACAGACCCACACAACGGAAGCGCTAAACATGTTAGTATCAACCTGGTCTCTCCATTGCTGCAATTCTGCTTATTACATACCATCGTAACGATAAATTAAGGTAGATCTGACCATCTTCTACTATCGTTTGTCTTACAAAACAATCAAAATCACAAGATTAAACACTACGTTTTATGAACTAAATGAGCTATTGTTGTATGCAGGCTGATTTAAATTTCAGGAACCTAAGTGTGGTATATCATCGGAAGATTTTTGTATGCCACAGCATATCATATATTTGATTTATTTTGATTTATTAGAGGGTTTGAATAACATATTTGACATTACAAGAAACAAAGAATACATAGAATTAACATATACATCGATATATTATGGATTTATCGAATTTATCTACCACACTCCCCCTCACGAAACCAGTGAATCAAGCGTCGGTGGATGAGTTGAACGAAGACTTGAATGTTGAATTCAAGAGGGCAGCCAAGTCCGTCGCTTCGCTATATAACTTGTCGGTATCTGGTAATACGCAAGATGTGACGAAACAGAAGACGGAGTTTGCTAACGCAGCCAAATCGGTGGCCACATTGTACCGTTTATCCTACAGTTCTAACTCGCTTCTCAAGAATATGGGCTATCTAGAGGGTCTTGATGACCTATTGGCGGCCATCACTAACGGCGAGGACATAGAAAACTGGGCCCTTACCAAGAGGGCTGAAATAATCAACATGAGCAATACAAACAGCGACTCTACTAGCCCGGATGTTAGTAATAGCACTGCGATTGAAAACAAAGTAAATATCACATCGACTCCTGAGGCCAAAAAAACTGTCAGTGTGAGCAAAGCGAAGGAAGAGTTCCAGATCCCATTAGATTACGAATTTTCCTTGACGCTGGATATTTCTCCAGGGTATCATTTCAGACCAAGTTTTCCTCCAATTTCCGTCACTCATAGTCTCAAGCAGAGACAAACTTTAAAGCATTTGAAGAAAAAAGACCCAGCGTCCTACAAGAAATTAATACCCAAACTGCAGGAGTCTGGTGTAAGCTCAGAAGAATACGATAGTGATTTTGTAGAGTCAAATGGCGAGTCAGACGCTGATATAAAATACATAAAGAAAATGCTGTACATGGACAAAGATGAAAATGCTAAGAAAAGACGAAAGATAAAGGAAGATTTAGAGGATTAACTGGTGGTTTAGCTGTGGGTTTACATAAAAGGGATTTCCCTTATTTTGCATTAGATAGGACAATTTATAGGCGGTTTAATATAGTCTTTTAATACGATATATCATTCATATAAAGTTTGCTATTATATACTACATGCTGGATCATTTTTTTTATGAATTCCTAGTAAGCAAATAAGCCATCGTTGTTATCTGCAAACTCGTCATCGTATGCATCGTACTCATCGGTATAATCACTTCCTGAGTCGTCATCTGAATCTGACTTGAGGGAGTCTGCGGAGCCTTCACCATCAACTATTCCCTCTAAACTGAAACACAATAAAGTTTCGCCCTTAGATTGCGTACCCTTAGAAACTTCATGGGTTGATTCAACATTACAGTTGGTTAATCTCAGCTTGGAATGAATAAACACACTTTGACCTACGATACAATTTTCTAATTGAACATCATCTTCAATAGTAACATTATTCAATATAAGGCAACCGGTTAATTTAACTCTTTTACCGATTGTACATCCAGCACCCATGACAGTTCTCTTCACGTTAGTTTTCTCTCCCAAGACGGTTCCGTTACCAATTAAGGAATCAATACCAACAGTTGCCGCTCCCTTATCTTTTGGTTGAGCTTGATGTTGTGATTTTGAGATTGCTTGTAATTTCATGAAGTATCTATTAGCTTCCATTAAGACAGGTAAATTATTATTTCTGAAAAAAGTGGCTTGTTCCGGAAGCTCACAAAATCCGATTGTTTCCTCCCTCTCTGAATGCTTCCACGATCTTCTTGCTAAATCACGAATGGTTTTAGTTATAGATCTATTCTTGAAGTATGAATCATTAAACTTTTGTTGGTTCTCATCAAAGATTTCAAATATCTTGTTAGAACCGAAGAAAATAAAACTATTCAAGAGCTTTGTAGTGATAATAGAATTTGGATATCTCCAACACATTTGAGTTCTTATCTTTAATGATTTGTGGAAATCTATGTCTTCTCCTGAGTAAATGTCCAATAATTGCGATTGGCCATTTGTTGACTCAGTATAAATAGTGTATGATTTAGCAAAAGTCTTTGATTTCTTGTCTTCTATATCTAATTGGTTCTTGTAATAGAATAATGTTCCTAGATCGCTATCTTCTTTATTTCTATAAGCTTCAATTAAAACTTGTGGTGGTAAGTTCGTGATAAAATCACAAGGTAATATAACAAAGTTATGTTGAGATTCCAATAACGTAGATTTATGCAAGTGACTTAATATTTCTCCGCTGCTTTCACTCTCGATAGTCAATAAATCTATAGATGTTAAGTCCTCCATCATTTCCTTTGATGGGGCGTCATTCTCATCTGCTGTCTCTTTCGAGGTTTTCTTCAATTTGTATTCTTCTAATGCCCTACCAATCTCTTCAGATGACTGTTCATCAGCTATAACAGTCACTTTAGGGAAAAATGCCCTTTCACACCATTCTAAGACATATTCTATCATTGGTCTATTAGCAACTGGGAGTAATGCTTTTGGTATCCCAGTTGATCTAACCTTAGATAATGGCGTCAAAGATTTACCAATTCCACATAAAATAATAGCGTGAAATTCCATCTTCTACCTGATTCCTATGTTTCCACTAATCTTACGATATATAGGAGTGATTTATATTTCTTATGTAACTAATACTAACAAATTTTTTTCATCCCATACTTCATAATTTGTCACGTGAACACAAGGTCGTGCGAAAATGGCGAAAATAGTGATTGACCAAGTTTTGCCACTCCTGTATCAAGCTTAGACGACTTAACTGGAAGTGAAAGATAAAATTCAAATTCTAAATAATATTATTACTTCTTCACTGTCAATTCCATTGGATTATTCTTGTTGAGCTAAAAATATAATAGAAAATGAGCACTGAAGAAAACGACCCCCTTTTGGATGCTTTAAATGCTGATGAACAACAAAGCGATATACCACCACAACAAGAAGATCCTGAAAGAGAAAGAGCATTGTCCAAGTTTAAGGATAAATTAATCGAACATAGGAAATGGGATGCTAGATTGAAAGATTTAAGATTAAGCATACGAGACTTAGAGAAAGATTATGAAAAGACAGAGAACGACATTAAAGCATTACAATCTGTAGGACAGATCATTGGGGAGATTTTGAAAGAAATAGATGATGACAGGTATATTGTAAAGGCATCAAGTGGTCCACGTTACATTGTTGGTTGTCGTAACACCATTAAAAGAGAAAATTTAAAGAACGGTGTTAGAGTATCATTAGACATGACTACATTAACCATTATGAGAATATTGCCTAGAGAAGTGGATCCTTTAGTTTACAATATGACTTCATTTGAACCCGGTGAGATTTCATTTAATGGTATTGGTGGTTTGACTGAGCAAATTAGAGAATTGCGTGAAGTCATTGAGTTACCTTTAAAGAATCCAGAATTATTTAAAAGAGTAGGAATCAATCCGCCAAAGGGTGTATTGTTATACGGTCCACCAGGTACAGGAAAAACTTTACTTGCTAAAGCAGTTGCAGCTACTATTGGTGCCAACTTCATTTTTTCGCCTGCATCAGCTATTGTTGATAAGTATATCGGTGAGTCCGCCAGATTAATCAGAGAGATGTTTGCTTATGCAAAGGAGCATGCACCATGTATCATTTTCATGGATGAAGTTGATGCTATTGGTGGTCGTAGATTCAGCGAAGGTACTTCAGCTGATCGTGAAATTCAAAGAACGTTAATGGAATTACTAAACCAAATGGATGGTTTCGATACTTTAGGACAAACCAAGGTCATTATGGCTACCAATAGACCAGATACATTGGATCCAGCATTATTAAGAGCTGGTAGATTAGATAGAAAGATTGAAATTGGATTACCAAATGAAGCTGGAAGATTAGAAATCTTTAAAATTCACACATCGAAGGTTGCAAAGCTTGGTGAATTTGATTTTGAAGCGGCTGTCAAGATGAGTGATGGATTTAATGGTGCTGATATTAGAAACGTGATAACTGAAGCAGGTTTCTTTGCTATTAGGGATGAAAGAGAGTATATTCTTCAAAATGACTTGATGAAAGCAGTCAGAAAGATTGCTGACGTGAAGAAATTAGAAGGTAAATTGGACTATGAAAAGTTGTGATATAACGACCTTGCCATGAAAAGTTCATTATGTACATCTACTACATTTTAATATTCAAAATACACGTAATTTACGATAATTTTTTCTTTTAATTATTCATTCTATGGAAGCATTTTATAAATATATACACGTTAAGCGAAAAAAGTTACTGTAATGATCAGGTAGGCTTCTTTACTTCTATGGAGAAGACTTTTTTTCAGATTCTTCTATATTTGCCATTGTTCTGGCAAAGTCTGGAATAGTGGATTGGGACAACTTATCCAAGTGGGCAAGTAAGGCAGGGTTTTCATTCTTGTTAAGATGTTCTGACATTCTAGAACCAATGTAGTCTTGAACTTCATCTGATAATATCTTGTATACTTTCTTAGGTTCAGCAGCTTTCTTGGCCAAGTAAATCTTTTGTTCTTCAGATAATGGCATAGTTGGACCATTAAGTTTTCTGGCTTGAATTTCATTAAGTACACGCTTTTTGTATTTAGAGTATGGATTTCTCAACTGAAGTAATGCATCAGCTGGCACTGGAGCTTTTGCAATAGTTTGTAATTCGTATGTCTTTTCAAAGACAGCTTCTTCCTTGGTTGACAAATAGTCTTCTTGAGGCTCTTGTGGTGGATTTGGCCATGGAATTTCAATAGACTCGTGATGCTTAACAAATCTTCTTGGTAACCATTTCTTGTATCTGTCATCATAATACTTATCTTTATAGACTATTTCGTCTGCAACAACGTAGTAAACTTTTCCATTTTCATCCTTGTCCTTAGCTGCAATCTTGATGTTTTCACGAGGAACGTAGTCTGGATAGTCCATTACATGACTAGTTTGATGTTCAACCCAATTTGGTTTTGGTATGAGTCTCTTACTAGTTACATCTGCAAGTAATACAGAATTTAATTCTGGGGAATATTGAAATATAGTAGATACGGTACCCTTCTTTTCTCCCTCTGTGATGTAAGCGAGATCACCATTTGCAAAGCCAATATCTTCTATTTTAGTTTTTCTCTGTGCTTTAGCAATTGGCCATACTTTATTTTCGAATGTTGGCAACGTAAATTTGTTATTCTTTGCTAAATAAACTTCACGAAGAGCTTGGGGATACTTCTCTATATCTCTTTGAAATCTCTTTTTAGCAGTATTCCAAGACATTGTGTACTCTCCCTTTTCTAAACACTAGTTCTAATGGTATCAATGAAATCTGTTGAAGGTTAAAATTTAATTTTCAATTATTGGTAAGAACACGATTGAAATTTTTCGGCCAGGTCATGTGACGTATCAGGCTCTCTAGTGGAGTAGATGGTAATAGTCTTTGTATTAAATGATCTGTTTGAAAAGAGTTGTAGTGATGTTCCTATTTATAAGATCTACTTAACTAATATAACTCTGTGTTCATTGTCTTTTCTACTTTCTTCTTTTAGAAAAAATTGACATAAATAATCGCCTTAGTTGGCAATCGCTCGTATTGTGATCGAATATGAAGTGCTATGAAACAATCCTGAGCTTAATGGTCTAGTTTGCGAACTATTCTTGTGTTTATAGTTTAAAATGGATCTATTCAAAACAATAATTGATACATTTTATGATAAAGAACTAAAAAATACTATACAATTGAATTTTGTAGATGCAGAGCTAACAACAGATAAGTAAGGCTAGAATTTCTCTATTCGGTGCAAATATTAATGAATTCTTGTTCATTGACTATTATTTGTTAGTATGTGTTTCTCATTATAGTAAATTTGCAAATACTCACTTTCTCCATCTTCGTCCAAGTCGAATTCGTCTATCATGGCTCTAAGCTCGTCGTCTGTTAAGTTTTCTCCAAGTTCCTTAGCAACTCTTCTCAAATTCCTCAAGCTGATCTTTCCAGTGCCGTCATCATCAAATAATTTGAATGCACGACGAATTTCATCTAACGGATCTCTATTAACAATCATCTCACCAACTATATATATTGTTAGTAAATTATCAACTAATATGGCAAGCTCGAGTCTTGCATGGTACCGAAACAATACAAACATACCTGCTTGGAAAAAGCTTTCATAAGTTATTAAATTCCTATCATCTGTGTCATATTCGTGAATTATGTCTAACACTTCTCTTTTCGTTAAATCAAATCCCAATGCTCTAAATGCCACCTTCAATTCATGGTAATCTAAACATCCATCATTATTCATATCGAAGAGAGAAAAAGCTTCTCTAATTTCCTGTTTTTGTTCATTCAATAACTCGAGTTTCAAATTGCCTAGCACTCTCTTTTGGTTATTAGCTGAGCTGTTCCCTGGCAATGGAAGAGTAGAATTAGCCTGATGTGACATACTAGAATTCTGTGAATATTGATCGATTGCCGGCTTTCTCGACATATAGTTAGACATTTGATTTGCTCTGTGAATTAAATATATTAAGCCTGATAAATGTTTTTTATATTAGTTCGCGTCTATTAAATTAATTGTTACACATAATATTATCAGTTGAAACAAATACAAAGATACATGCCTCTTAGTTTGGGACAAAGAGTTCAGGTTAAAGATCATTCTGGTATAATAAGATATGTTGGTAAAACCGAATTTGCTCCTGGAGTATGGGTAGGAATAGAATTGGATCAAGAAGTCGGTCGTAATGATGGATCTGTAGATGGAGTACGATATTTTAATCTAAGTAAAGATGGGATGTATGGTGTATTTGTTAGAGAAAAGATGGTAAATGGAATTGAAACTGGTCAAAACATCAACATACAACAAGATGACATGCCAGCACTTCACGAAATCATTCAGAAATTGCAATCAAAACTAAAACTGGCAACAACTGATATTAAGGAATATAAGGAAAACATCAGAAAATTGGAGAAAATTTTGAATCAGACATCTTCTAGTAAATTATCATTAGAGTCACAGTTGGAACAGGTTAGTGTAGATAACGAATATTTGGCAGATAATAATAAAATTTTGCAAAAGTCTCTTGAGAATATACAGATAAAGTATGAAGAACTCAAGGCGGATTTTCAATTGTTACAGGAAGAATTTGCATTAAATAAACAAATAGAGGAAGAAGTTAGGGCGAGTCTTAAGGTCGGTGATTATACTGAGGAGAATGTAAAGGTAATTCTTGAGAGAAATCGTCAACTAGAAAATGCTTTGGTGAGTTTAAAATCTTTGACTGATCAAAATGAAATAAACTTAAAAAGCGAAATAAATACTTTAAAAAATTCGAAGGAGTCTTCGGATAATGAAGAAACATATTCAGTGATATTAGGGAAACTCAATGCTGCTGAAAATAAGATCACACGCTTGCAGGAACAACTAGATTCCGCTTTGGAACTGGAGAAGATTATTGATTCCCTTAATTCCAAAAATGAAGAATTGGTTCAAAAAGTAGAGCAATTGACGAATACTGTGGAAGAATTGACTGAACTTCATGAATTAGATAAAAACCTTGAAGAAAACCAAATCCTTGTTGAGAGAGATTTGAACAAAAATATTAAAAGCTTGAAAGATATTATTCAAAATGATAAAGTTGTCATCAAAGATCTTGAGAAAACTAATAAGTTCTTGGAATTGAAACTTTCTGAAATTAAATCTTCAACGAAGGATTTGACAACGACTGAAAATAATGAAATATTAAAAAGTAGGATAAAAACATTAACTTTAGATCTTAAAAACCTGGATATGAGCAACTTAGGCCATATTATTCGTTTAAGAGTTACTGAACGACAGTTATTTTTTGCATTAAACACTCCTGAAACTATTAATGAAACTCTTTATAAACCAATCTTCAATATCATATACAACTTCAAGAAAGCCCTAGTTACTACGAATGCAATTATAGATTGTCTAATTCTTCTTAAAGACTATAGTATTTATCCTAGTACTGTCTTCTACACGATGATTTATAATTTAAACCACTTGAAGATTGCCATTAATTTCTTTATATCGTTATGGGAATATAATTATGAATCTGAACTGTTTGTCAACTCTATTAATTTTACTACTTCAGCATTGACTGATGTCAATGAAAACTTGGAATCAATTGTCAATAGGTTTAAAGACAATATATATGATAAAATTGATATACAGTTTATTGATTCATTTATTGATAACATTTATCTGACTTTAAATATCAAACGCTTTTTTGTTGAATCCCCCACAGAATTAAATTATAACCGCTTCTATCTTAAGTATTTACTAGAGATTGCATTAATCAAAGAAGAAACTTATAAAAATGTTCTTAATAACATCAACAATAGCATTCTTCAATTTCTTGATGGGAAAGATCTCTTAAAGAAATATGAAACATATTTAAAAGGTATATTACAGAAATTAATGTTGGATATTGATAGAAAATTGAGGGAGCGATTAAATGAAGTTGAGAATGAAGTTAGAGTTGAGTATAGAATTTCTTCAAGCCCATCTAAATTAGATTTTTCTAACGTTGGAATTAATGAAGTGCTTTCAATTTTTGAAATTTATGATGATATTGAATCAGGCATTACAATAAATGAGGAATTTGAAGAAAGAGCAATTCAACGGCTACATAAATTGGAATCTAATCTTGCAGAATATCGTAAATTATTAGAATTGGAATTTATTAAAGAAAAATCATCTAAAATCATAATATATGATAAAACTACCACTTCTGAATTACATAAACAAGATCTTGAAAAGAGCTTACTTGATATGGATGCTTTGAAAGTTGATTATGAAAATTTAAAATTAAAATCAATTGAAAAAGACATATTAATTAACGAATTGAAGATCAATGTTGGATTGCTTGAGAAGAATTTAGCTTTGGAACACCATAAAAATAAGAATTATCTAGATGCTATTAAAAAAGAACTTAAGTCCATTAATGATGAAAAGAAGAGTCTTGAGGTTCGTTATTCCAGTTTGTTGGATGATAATAGCTCATTAAAGCTAGAAATACATAATTTAATAAAATCAAGCCAGATATTTGAGAGTGGACACTTGAGAAAGTATAATGATATATTGTCGGAGAAAAGTTATAACGTTAACTTGTCTCTAATAGAGGAGATATTATTTCTCAAAAAAGTTATTAAAGTTAATTCACAGAAAATTAGTTCATCAGAGGAATTGGATTGGCTAAAAGAACCATTAGTTCCAGGTCTGAATAATTTGTTTGATTATAAATCTCTGAACTTCCATAAACTATCAACTAATCTAAAAGAGCTATCTAATCGAGCTGCTGCTTTTAATTCAGTTATAGAAAAACAAGAATGGAGATCAAAAATGACATCTCATAAACATAGATTGGCTTCTTTGGAGGAAGGCATATCTAGATATAAGACTATAAAAGACGCAGTGATTCCATCATCATTACTGTAAATAGATTATGCAAATATTATAAATTATATACGGCTAACAGTATATTACTTTCGTCTTGTCGGCCATTTCTTTGTTTTATCTATATGTTCTGCAGGGTATAGCCATTCTAATATCATATAAAAAAAAATATCAACTATAACACATAACACAAATAGCTTCCCAGCAAATGGTCCACAGCAGTAGTATTTCCTTAATCTATCCAATAAAGGTACATTTAATTTTGATACGTCTATAGAAGCGTATACGTTTTCTGTTCTCTTAGCAATATTCTTCCAGCTGTACATATTCGTGACTTCTTCATGAAAGGTTGAAATGTTAATTTTCCCAGCTTTTAGTAAATCTATTGCCTCCAAAGTGGCCCTAACTAGTGAGTCTTCCTTTGGTTCGGCAAAAGTAATCATATGCTTTGGAAGCACTTCTGGTATTCCACCTACGTTCGTTGTTACAACATATAACCCACATGAAGCTGCTTCAACAATAACCGTACCAAATGCTTCTGTGAGGGATGGATGAAGGCATATTTCCCCTTGCACCATAACATCTCTCACTTCTTCGTGTTTTACGGCACCTATGATCTTTACTCTCTCTTGTAAAAAATACTTTTCTCTCATTTGTTCTAACTCAAGATATCTTGGGCCATCACCAGCAATCAAAAATCTAACATCCAGTCTATCGTTACATATTCTAGGAATAATAGCAGTTAAAAGATCGGCTCCTTTGTTTGGGAATAATCTAGATATGACCACTATTGTGATATAGTCTTTCCGTCTTTTCTTAATTGGATCTAGGGGTTTAAAATCATCAGCAACCACTGCGTTCGGTATAACAGATACATCTAAAGGGTCTAGAGAGGCACGAAGCACTGTATTTTCTTTACATGTGTGGGAAACGCATATAATATGACCAACATCGGTTAAGGAGAATTTCAAAACCTTATTACCCATAAGGGACTTTATATCAGCAAACCCAAATAACGAATGATCCGTGAATACAGTTCTCAATCCCATAGTTCTTCCATGTAATAATGCCTCATGGCAAAAATTAGAGTATGAACCATGCCCATGAACAATGTCAATCTGTTCCCTGATGAAGATATTTCTTAAAATAGGCAATGCCAAAAAAAGTGTAGGTGCTGTACAACTTCTATAAAAAACAACAAACGGTACATAATATACTTTTAATCCGTTTGTTAATGTTCTTATTCCATTTCTAGATCCATAATCATGAGTGATGATTACAACTGAATGCCCGAGATCAATTAGCTTCTGAGACAAATGATATATATGAGACTCTACCCCACCAGGCTGGGGGTAGAAGAAATCTGCCACCATTGCAATGTTATATCCCATCTTGAAATCAAATTCTTAACCCCATAGCTTAGGTTCAGGTACAACAAACACTCTCCGCTAAGTATTATTTTGCAAGTAAACTACAATAGTGCGTAAATCAAAAGAATTTGAATCTGCAAATTTACATCATACAAAGAGTTATATACATTTTATTATATAATGTGTCTAAATGGTTATTAACTAAGAGATATATGCTTCTCTAGGAATAGATGCAACTGAACTTTTGAAGTTATTTATACTTTGTTGATAATCCCAGTTACTCTGCTCACAAAGCATCACAGAGTATTGCAAATTCAACTTTGTCTCGAGTAAGATCTTAACTAAAATTTCTTGCTGGACTGGATTCAAATTGGTTTTTACTTCTGGAGGCAAATCTGAAGGAGTAGGTGTTGGAGAAGCAGAAACTGCTGGAGTAGAAATGTTAGCAGCATTAGGAGGAACTTCGTTCGCATGGTGGACATCATTCCAAGCTTTGGCACCAGCATATGGCCTTATCGACAAAAGATCACTTGCAACTATCATAGTGCCATTTGGACCTGGAATGATAATGAAAGTTCTATCAAAACTTTTCGTACTCAAAGCAATCTTTTTATGCTTCAGGTTGTGATAACGATTTTTTGGACCATTTTGAGGAGCTTCTGGTAAAGTATCTGGCTGGCCGGTTTCTTCAAAAGATCCATGCAAAGTAAGCATTATACCGTTTAATTGGGGGAATCTAAAACTCTCCATGCTGAAAAGGTGGGGCTTTGTATGAAGGTCATGGCGAGTTTTTGGTAAACTAGAAAAAGACTTAAATATCTGTTCTTGTCCAATTGATACACGGCTTAGCCTTGATTTAACTGCAGAAACTCTTGATAAATTACGAGATTGAGATAAGTAGTTTCCGAAATCAGTACCACCAGAATAATGATTAGTATTACTATCAAGTAAATAAGGATGGGAAGAATCGACTTGCATAGAAAATTGGGATTCATTCTGATAAAGGATTAGTAACTCTTGTCTATTTGTATCCCAAAGTTTATAGTAGTTGGTTATGAAATTTGTAGATATGTTTTGGATCTCCTCATCTTGGAAAAACATTGTTTGAGGAAACTCAAATGGAAACGATAAATTAATTTTCAATGCTTCTTCGTTACGTAAAATTTCACCATTAAACACTATGAGTCTTGGAAAAGCCTTCATCAATTCCATTTTTATATTCAATAATTCATTAGTTTGGTTTAGTAATGGATTACCCACTAAAATCAATTCTCTTAAATAATTAAGCTTGTGCTTCCATATGTCAAACACTCTGATTCTTGAAAAGTTATTATTCAGTAAAGATAAATTCTCTAATAATGGAAAGGTTTGAGCTAAAGAAGAAATGGTACTAAGGTCACTCAACTCATTTCCAGATAAATCAATACTGAGTACTTTTATCTTTAATTCCTTTGCGATCTTCATTAAAGCAGGGAAAAATTTAGAAGTGGTAGAGATAGATCCAAAGAAACCTCTTGATACCAAACCTTGATCTTGCTTTACGGAGCTTAAGTTCAATAATTTCATATCTCCTTGATACCTTGATTTCAAAAATTCAGTTATCACTTCAATAGTGTTATTTGAGTTAGCTGTCAGGGTGTTGAACTTGTTTGACGGAGCATTAGAATCAGTGGATTTAGAGATTCTTAAAGATTGACCAGCAAATTTCACACCAGACCAAGTGACAAGCTGATTTGCATCGGCCTGGGTCTTCACGTATCCTTTTAATATACCAGTACTAGGATCTATGCTTGCATTGCTCACGATTATTCTACATTTTCTGGAAATAAAATTAATGCAATCTTCCATACTTGCTCCATTCCAGCCTAATATCTCAACCGGTATAGAGTTAGCGCTGACAAATTGTTCAACATTTTGTTGATTAACATTGTTCCTGTTATTGTAGTTGTTATTGTAACCACCTCTTCCTCTTCCACGGTAACTCATCTAGAACGTATTTTGATAAATAAATTATTATACCAGTATAACATGTTAGAATTTATTTCTTCTTTTACATCGAAATTTTGAATACTATATACAGTACTATTAAAGTTATGTTAAAAGCATATATTCATAAAGCCAGATTAAGCATAGTTAACCATTGCATTGAATGGAAAAAAGAGATATATAATCTAAATAGTGTCATCTATCTGCTACATTAGTCTTCAATTGACTCGTGTAACGTTCCAACCACTTTGTATTTATTCTCAAAATGTTCTTCCCAGCTGTCTAAGGACTCCTTTTCCAGGTCAGTTAAGTTCTTCAAGTCGTCAATTGGCTTATCAAGTGGAGTAATACATTCTATGTCAAAAGAATTTTTTGCTAATCCACGAGATGCATCTCTACCAGCAAAATTCTCGTATGGACCACCTGGTCCATAGAAAGTACCTCCCAGTGTGACATCAAACACTCTTCCTCTCACTGCCATGAATATTTTTGGGCTGTCGCTACCGTTGTACTTGGCCAATGTTATTGGAGTAAATTTTCCTTGGACAATGGTTTCTTCTTCGGGGCCAGATGATTCCAAAGGATTGATTTGTGAAACATCCGACAATATCTTTTTAACAAAGTATGCAATAAGTAGAATTATAATAATTGTACTAATCATTTTGTGCAAACTGGCTTGAAAACAAGTGTATAATAATGGTAGTTATAGATTAATATTCACAAGCAGTTACTCCAACTTTTATTTGAATAAGCTGATTATTCACGTGAATAGTTTTTGTGACACAAGATCACTTCCATGATTAGGACATGGTCCCATCAACTGTAAGCTTTACGCTGAGACTGAAATGTCTCTATGATAACTTTAAGATACTTAAAAATGTTCAATTCTTCTAGAGCGTAAAACAAACAAACAAAATTTGCTTGTTCTTTAATAAAATGGAACTGAATGCATATATACTATAAAGTGCAAAAAATAATTTCTGTGGCCAATGGGATAATCTCTATCAGTCATCTTAACTTTATCTAGGCTTTCTTAGATATTTATCACTATTGGCAAGGTGGTGAGTTTTTCAATTGCTCTATGAATTAGGATAATGTAAAAACTTGAGAAATTTAGGCATTGATAGCGACAGATTGATTCTTCAGAATACTAGGAAGGAATGAATATTGTAAGGGAAAATGAGACTACAATCCACAATATTGCAGCATATTATCCCATTACTAGTTTTATTCTGTTAAATATCTAAAATTAGGTACGAATATGGTATGAATATTATAGTAGTTGGGTTATAATTGCAATTCATGAATATTATCTTAATTGTAGATTTTATAATATAATATTACATTTCAATATTTTGAGTAGTTGCAAAAATTCTCGAATTTTCAGTTATAGTAAAAACTTTTTTTACCGGTGATTGAATCTATTGAATTCTATTTTCAGATACCTTATCAAAGCAAACTAAACTACTTACCAGGCATGTTACTTATATTGTCTTCATTGGAAGAATAAAGCCAAAATCAATGATAACTGGTCACGTGACTGAATATTAAATATTTCCCATTGAACAATTTTTAGACGATATAATATGAAGATTAGTTGATACTTAGAAATGGGAAGGGATATCATATCTTTAGATGACTTAACTGCTAACAACATTGGAGTTTTACAGAAAATCAATTCTTTTTGTTTACCAACAACTTATTCAGAACAATGGTATAAAGATTCGTTAAAGCCAGAGCACACCGTGAAATTAGCATTTTATTCAGAATTACCTGTAGGCGCCATTAGAGCTAAAACTATTAACAAATCCCACAATTTAAACAGCTTTGAAGCTACTCAACAACACCAAACAGGACCAAGTATCTTGCCTAATGCTATTTATATCGAAAGTTTAGCTGTTTTAGAAGCTTACAGAAAGTTGGGCATTGGAAAAAAGTTATTGGCATATTTAATAGAAGAGACAAAAAAGAAGTTTATACATGAGATTACTTTACATATACATGTAGATAATACTTCGGCACAAGAGTGGTATTTGAAACAAGGTTTTACAAAGGAAGATAATATTGTTAAGGATTACTATAAACAACAAGGTATGACTAACCCTGATGCTTATATATTCTCCATGAAGGTTTAATATAAGGTAAATAAATTTAATAATCTAAATTTGACTGAAATAGAACTATATAGTATGAATACATAAAGTAGATTTATGGTACAGTTTAATTATCACCTTCGTCTTCGGTGTCTGTATTTATATCAGTGAACACACTTTCGTTATCACTTGCTTCATCATCAGATTCAGCTTCATCAGATTTCTTAACAGATCCACCTCTCAAAGCGGCTAAGGCACCAGCCAAAGAATCCTCTTCTGGATCAGAGATATCACTATCATCAGAATCATCTTCCTCCTTGTCAATAATCTTTTTGAGCTCTTCGATCTTCTTTTGCTTAGGATGCTCAACTTTCATGATAACAGGGATATCAATATCACTTCCAAAATATGCATTGTTTTTCAATATTACTCTGAAATGGAAATTTCCTGTGGTTGAAGGGGTTGGTGTATTTAATGGGATTTTGTAAGTACCAATAGTAGCTTCACCATCCTTCCATTGCTCAGTAGTTATTTCAAGATTAGATAAGTCGAGATGCTCTACAACAGACAAGTTTGTTCCTTCAACCAATTTTCCGTCTTTTTGTAAAACTAAAACACCATACCATTTATTACGAACTTCTTTAGGGAAGTATGGTGAATATGAAAATGGAAGTAAAGGTTGCTCTTCGTTTGATTTTAATGGGTTTCTCAAGTAGTCCATAGTTTCTTCATCAATCAACTTTTCCTTTGGAATTTGAGGAACAGATTTATGTCTAGGCGATTTTACTAAGAATTTCAATACTAAATGTGAATTGGAAGATGGTGGTGTAATTTCTTCGCCTGGCACCTTAAACCCAGACTCGATTACTCTGAGAACGGGAATACGTGCTGCCACATCAAGGGCAGTCTTCAATTTCTTCAAATCTTCAACACCCAAGGTTTTCTTTAATTCATTTTCTGTCAAAGTAAAAAGTTTTCCTAATTTCTTAACTGGTTGATTTTCAACAATTTTAGGATCCACGAAGGGTAATTGCAAGAGTTCTTGATATTTACCAGTAATCTTGACAGCTTGTATAACAGACTTTTGAAGATCAGCAGCAGCAAGTACAATATCAGTATGTCTAAAGAACACAGCAATATCCATCAAGCCTTCGATTAATTTTGGAAGATGTGAGATTATTTCTAATTTTCTTGCTTCGAGGTTAGGGTTAGTTTTAGAATATTCAAAGTCACGATTGAAATGCTTAAAAACTAAATCTTTAATTTCATCAATGCTTAAATCTTTAAAGGCACTTTTAATCTCTTCACTAGATAAAACCCAATCTAATATATCAGAAGGTGTTATAACTTTGGCAGGGTTTCTATCAACTAATTTACGAGTAAACATACCAGCGGTTTCAATATGGAGGCCCTTCTTATTGTGTGACTTTACATTATTCCACCAGCTACCAACAATATATGGAAGTAAAACACCAATTAATAAAACATATACCAAGATCATCAAGGGAGAATATTTACCCTCAACTAAAAATTTTGGAATGGCAATACCATGTGTAACGTCTTGAGGTCCATCTGGGTGTCCATACTTCAAAAAGTTATTTTTTGTTACTTCATCAGTCAATGACTTATATGCTAAGTTGATCTTAATAAAAGCATCTTCCATTTCTTGTTTGACTTCTTCAGTAATATCCTTTGGAAGCTTATCTGGGTGAAATTTCAAAGACAATTTTCTGTAGCGACTCTTAATTTCTCTCTCTGAAGCAGTGATAGAAACATCTAAAATTGTGTAAGGGTCAAAAACTCTCTTTAAATCAGTTTCTTTTGTAAAGTATAAAGCAATGTAGACTACAGTCGCCCAACCCACGATAAGAAACAAGAATGTCTTGTTAAAAATTCTAGCTGATCTTTGTTTGTTTTTAAATTCCTTCAATTGCTTGAAATTTGCGGCTTTAATATCTTCGGAGGTGTAACTCAATGATCCTTTTGTTTGTTCATTACCAGTTCCTTGCCTATTGGCACCTGTCACTCTAGAAAACCATCTAAATGTAACAGGTAAGAGGATGAATGAAAGTATGGCTAATACAAAAAAAGGCCATGTATCACCTTCTTCATCATAGGTATATTCAGAAGCCATGATTTTGATAAATATGCTATCACAAATTCCCTTTAAGTGTAGAATAATTCTCGCTCTTAGTGAATTTTGATCTTTAAACTGTTTATACGTGTTTTCTACTCTCAAAAAAATTTCGAAATCGACCACGATTACCCGACATATAACAAATACAGAAAGCTAGTATAATGTAAACAATTTAATTTAATTAACGTTAATATGACTTATAGAAAAGATACTTCATGATAGAACTAAAATTACAAAGGTAAAAATACTGTAAAATATTTTAGTGATGGAATAAACGGATTGGGTTCTCAACGTAGACCATGTCATGAGAATCAGCAGCAGCAAAGACAGCCTTATCCATAACAGAACCAGATGGAGCAGTAATGTATTTAACACCGGATCTAACAGCTCTATAGACATTATCTGGGAATGGGAAGAAGGCATCGGAGGATAATGCAACATTAGTTAACTTAGATATCCATTCCTTTCTTTCTTCAGCAGTCAAAGGTTCTGGAATTTCAGCGAACTTCGATTCGTATTCGGACTTTTCAGGTTCAGTAGTTGGAATTTGACCAGAAACAAACAAGTCAATGGCGTTAGACTTCTCTGGTCTCTTAACACCCTTGGCCCACTTGAAACCAAGAACCTTTGGATGTTGTCTAAACCACCAGTTGTCAACCTTATCACCGGCCAATCTAGTACAGTGGATACGGGATTGTTGACCAGCACCTAAACCGATAACCATACCGTTCTTAGCGTAACAGACAGAGTTGGATTGAGTATACTTTAAGGAAATAGTGGCAAGAGTCAAGTCAATAAGAGCTTGTTCTGGCAAGTTTTTGTTCTTAGAAACAATTTCCTTAAATGTGGAACTCTTAATGATAGCATCATTACGCTTTTGTTGTAAAGTGATACCATAAACTTGTCTGGATTCTAATGGTTCTGGGCTAAAGTTTGGATCGATTTGTAAAATACAGTACTTACCACCCTTCTTCTTCTTTAAGATAGCTAAGGCTTCTTCAGAATAACCTGGAGCGATAACACCATCAGAAACTTCCTTGGAGATAATTTGAGCGGTTGGTAAATCAACAATGTTTGATAAAGCAATCCAGTCACCGAAAGAAGACATTCTGTCGGCACCTCTGGCTCTAGCGTAGGCATTAGCTAATGGAGATAAGTTTTCAATGTCTTCGACAAAGTAAATCTTCTTTTCAACATCAGATAATGGTAAACCAACAGCGACACCTGCTGGTGAAACGTGCTTGAAAGAAGCAGCAGCAGGTAAGTTTAAGGAAGCAGATAATTCCTTAACTAAAGGCCAAGAGTTTAACGCATCTAACAAGTTAATGTAACCTGGAGAACCAGATAATACAGAGAATGGAAGTTCACCTTGAGAAACATAAGCTTGGGCTGGCTTTTGGTGAGGGTTAGCACCGTATCTCAATGGTAATTGAGAAATGTTTTCAGAGTATTGCTTTCTGAAGAAGTCAGAGATAGCAACATCGTAGTCGGCAGTGTGTTCGAAAGCCTTTAGAGCGTATCTGTTTCTGGATTCAGCAGAAATGACACCAGTCTTTAATTCTTCTAAGAAGCCCGCGTAGTCCTTTGGATCAGATAAGATAGTAACTCTGGCGTGGTTCTTAGCAGCAGCTCTTAATAAGGTGACACCACCAATGTCGACTTCTTCAACAGCTTCTTCGACGGTAACAGCAACCTTGGAAATAGTCTCCTTGAATGGGTACAAGTTACAAACAACGAAGTCAACCTTTTCAATTCCTTGAGCAACTAAGTCGGCTTCATCACTTTCCAAGTTTCTAGCTAAAATACCACCATGGACAGCAGGGTGTAAAGTCTTAACTCTACCTCCCAACATTTCTGGGGCATGGGTGATAGAAGAAACATCTTCAACTGGGAAGCCAGCTTCACGGATCATCTTAGAAGTACCACCAGAAGCTAAGATACGGACATTGGCAGCAGCTAAACCCTTAGCTAAGTCTAATAATCCGGTTTTATCGTAAACAGATAAAATGGCAGTTTGTGTGTATTCTGGCATTGTTCTTTATAAAACTGGTAAAGGGATCTTTCAATGCAATTAAGTTATGAATTGATCAATGAAAATTTCTTAAATGAATGTCCTTAAGAAAAAAAAGACTTTATCAGAATATCAAAAAGTTAAGAAATTATATACTTTTGTCCAGAGTAGTGTTAATTAATTGATTTTTTTCCTGAATTAATTCGAGAAAATTCGTCTAGAGTCAAAAATAAATTATCGCTGACTCCGAGAAATTTTCAATTTTCATATTCAAGTCAGATCAAAGAGTACAAGATTAGCTATCATACATGCATACTAAATTGATAACATCTACCTTCTATACTACTGTCTTAAAGTATTTTTCAATTGCTTCCGCTCTAAAATAGTTTACTACAAGTGAATTTTTGACACAAACCAGAATGTAATTGCTAATTAAACTATACACGCATACTTAGATTCATACACTTCAAAGTTAGGCCTAATAGACTATTTTTAAAATACTGGTAAAATAAAAGTAGACAATCAGACTTAAGATCTGTATCTCCATAAGGACAAGGTGTTTTGTCTCTTCCAAGTGTGACGACGACCAGCCTTGGTGTTGTTGTACTTGTGACCCTTGTTGATACCTCTGGACTTCTTTCCGGTAGAAGTAAGACCTCTGGCTTCTCTGTGCTTGTGAACTGGGTTAACGATCCAGTTGTATCTAGCATCTCTTCTGATAGCCTTGTGGGATGGGTCAAGTAAGATAACTTCGAAGTACTTGTAGGTAGAATCTTGGTTAACCCAGTAGGAGTTTAAGACTCTCAAGTTAGAAGCACGACGACCGACTCTTTCTTCAGCAGTGGCTCTTAAGGATCTTTGGTATTTCAATTGGTTAACACCTTGGTTGGTTGGCTTACCATAAGTAGCACCCTTTGGAACAGGTCTCTTTCTACCACCTCTTCTGACTCTAATTCTGTAGATAACGAAACCTTGCTTGGCCTTGTAACCTAATCTTCTAGCCTTGTCTGGTCTAGATGGTCTAGAAGCTCTGTGGATAACAGTCTTTTGTCTGTATTCCCAACATCTGACACGATATAAGAAACGCATAACATCAGATTGCTTCTTTCTTTGTAATTCTTCTAAATACTTGTAGGCACCCATTTTCAAATAATGACTTATGTATAAACAATTAAAAAGAACTAAACGATAAAGTATTGAAAACTTTTTTTTTTCAATGGTTCATACGAATGGTTGAAAATTTTTCACAGTATGCCTCCGGGTAATACCAGAATGATTTTTTTGAAGTGCTCAATGAGCCCTATTATTGGTATACGCACGTCAAATCATATTTCTATCACAATTTATCATAAGACTTTTGTGTAATGTTGGTCCTTTCGGATAAACGCAATATATTCAGTATGCATAATTTTATGCATACACACTCCTTTCACTTCAACTGATAAAAAAATAAGACACAATATCTTGATAATGATTTTACCATCTAGTGTAGATAGAAATTAAACTCTGATTAAATCTTTTATCACCGGACAGATATGTCAAAAATATGTCAATTTTTTATTTGGATTAACTGCTGGTTATGATACTTTAATTTTTGCAGCTGCAGAATCAAATATTCTTAAAGATAAAATATGGCTATGTATGAAATTTCTATTCTATTGTATGTTCATAGCTGTGAGCGTCGCTTTCGGTTCAGATTTACCATCAAATTTGGTCTTGAAATTGTAGTTCTATTTTTGCTATTAATTCTCTCAAGGTCATATCTAAATGCAAGATTTTTCTGGGCGTAGAAGTAGTCCGAGTATTTTAGTAAAAATGAATATGGATCATATAGTATCAGATTTGGGGGATATCAATTATTGTTATTAGAGACATAGGAATAATGCTTATTCAAAATTTTGCAATCCATAGTGAAGCTTAGTTATCTAACCCTTATATTACAATTTTTATATCTATTAATATCGATACAATAGATGTATTTTTACAGCGAAGACATTATTTGCTAAACCAATAATGGCTTAAAATCCTTTCAAACATGCGCAGCGGGATTTGTTCAACAATTGAAGTCCAAATACACTGCATATAAAACTAACATTAGATGTGCAGGTATAATTGATCTTGCGGATTTTTATTCACTCGTCAAGCATGACTTTGTTAGACATGCGACATTTCATCATGAAAATTTTGCTAAATACGCTTAACACATATTTAGGATTAAAGAGGTTATAGCATGGCGTATTTTTTCTCATGATCAGTTCAGAGATGATCACTTCTCTCTTTTCAAGTTGACCTGCAGAAATATTCTTGTCTAGCGGAAATGTTTATTTCACGTAATCTACAAGGTTTAATTGGTGAATGTATATCTATGTAAGGAAGGAAATAATGCCCTGAAAGTAAGCGAGGTTTGTAGTACCTTGAAGAGCATTCATATGCCACACTTTCGGCTGCGGCCGCAGTTTTATGAGTTTTTCTCATGTCAGTGAATATGCAATCAACACGAATGGCGAAGTACCGACCCCACTTTGGGTAACGAAGCTTTTATATGCAGGATTCTATTGTTGATCATTCCTTATTTTTATTCGACGAGCAAGAGACAACAAATCTGAATGAAAGATGATACAGGATATTAATTCTTAATTACGCGACAACTCCTTAATATATGGTATGAAACGATTGAAAAATATATGAAGAGAGGGATGTTAGTATATATTCCCTTCTCTTGCCTTTTAATACTGACTAATAGGTATTTAAGCATGGTATCTAGGGTTCTAATCATGTAATGTTAGCAGCGCTCTTAATGCCGAAAGCTTTACTTGCATATACTTAATTTACGACTTCTTTGGAGACAAAGAAGAAAATCCATCCATGCAATAATCGGACGAGAAAATATCGGACATATTCTTGCATAATAGTGTTCCAAATTATTATAGTGAAATGTGACGGATTAAGGACCGAGATAATTGCTGGTCATCTATATGATGAAGTGGATGTATCACAATAATACCAGGTCACAAAGTATTCAATAATTTAAAATACGGTTATTTTCTCTTTGTGTACTACATTCAATGACCTCCTTAGTGTAAAAAATATTATATGCGACTTATCTTAACGGGAAATAAATCCTGTAATTGGACGTCGACTACGAGAGCTAAAAATCCTTGCCGACTTCTCGAACTTCACTGGACTTCGATCATTACATAATGACGCAGAAGAAGGAAATAAGTATAATCGTAATGCAAATCTTAAAAATTCCCAACGAAAATTTATAAATAAATTGAGTTATCTTTTACTTCATATAACAATGTGAATTTTTTTCTGAACATTCTATATTCCTCGGATTATGCACATTAGGTATAACTCTTTATAATACTTGTGTTCATTACAAAATACGTTAAATTAATAAGAGTGTAACAACCTCATTATCCATCTTTGCATTACTTAATTCATGGAGTTACTATTTCAACGAGATATTATAAAATTTGATAATATAAGTTTTAGGAATAAGGATCACGCATATCAAACAATGAAACGTAATATGCCCGAGAAGGAGCATATTTATGTTAAAGAGCGACAAGAAGATGAATTAATCCCAGGTACTTATGATTACAAGGGATCCTATAGCATAACTCCTATTCATGACCAAAATACTTATTATGAGAATATTTCCACAAATAATCCACACTTGCAGTATAATTTCAATCACCAGTATCCAATACAAGCTATCCCTATTATTCAGAATAATATGTCAACGCATCCACAAAACCAGGCAGTTCGACAGAGACGTTTGGCAATATCTCCTCAGAATCCAGAAATCACTCCAACTCAAATACATTCACAACCAGTACCACAAACTGTAAGAATAAATCACTTAGAGGACGCCAAATCGAAAGTCAATAATTATATGGATATGGGCGGATCGCATACATCACAGATTTACTCTCCTTTACCTCATGAGCATACTCCGATGAACATGGTATCAATCCCCCCAATAGATATTAATAAATATCCGGATATCACGACTATGGTTAATTCTAATTCAGATATCATTGTGCCATTAGTCGAGAGTACATTCGTTGATCATAATGCTTGCGGCATTTGTGGTAAGCGAATTATAAGAGATATGTCTAGACACATGAGAACCCATCAAGCGGAATCAAGATTCACTTGTGCCTTTCCTAGAAATGATTGTCGTCACAGAACTGGTAAGTTCAATAGACCTTATGACTTCAAAAAGCATTTGCTTAATAGACACTTCAAATTTGATAATGGAGAAATAAAAAGATTGCATAATTTAAGTGATAAACTACACCACTGGGGAACTTGTCCGTGTGGTGTACGATTCTTAGGCATAGATTGGTTAGATGAACATATTTTGACGGAAGACACGGTTCTAAGATGTCCATGCATTGGGTAATTATCAATCCAACATCCCATTGAACAAAATATGGCAAACCAAGTTTTAGTCTTCTTAGCATCCTCTTTAGTTCTCTTAGTATCGTAATCGATAACTTATATAATTGCATTACATTTATTTTTTATTCTATGAAATATACATCATAGACTAGTATCCCCATTGTTTGAATTGGTAGCAAAATATTTATATAATCCTATAAGTTTAACTTATAAGAAGTTAATTTTTGTATTCAAGTCACCATTGTATTTTGCAATAAAGAATGTTCTTCTCACATTGCCGCTAATACATTGTAGGATAAATACTTATCAGAAAAGTAACAACCATATCTTCCTTGTATTATCTGATTTTTTCGTCAACCTAAAATAAGAAGAAGTACATGAACGAGTGAAGCATTCTTTAAATTGATTGGGGAATGTAGCTTTATGTTGCATAATGTATAAGATTAAAACTATGTTTCTTCTTTTACCGAGTCAATGTATCGAACGACGAGTTTACGATTGTCCAATTACCTGATTAGTAGGTAGAATATTTTAAACTTCACATCGAACCCCGCAGACATACAATTTAAGGTTTTGATTAATTCGGTAAAACTAGACTCTATTAGTAAACAAAATTTAATTAGTGAATGAATTAGTAGAGTAATTTTAGTAATAGGTGAAAATACAATCGGATGCAAAGTTTTAGTCTGTTTCCTTTTAGAAAGTCAACAATCGTGCTATTCGGTTTTTCTTACTTTATTTCATGCATCTTAGCACTTGTGCTGCATATTAACGTCATCTTTACTTCTAAAGGTTTAATTTACTGGTATTAAACAACCTCCCATTTTCGTTTATACAAATGATAGAAAATGAGGTTGCGTGGCATTTAATTTTAACGTCTATAATATCTTCTATAACCGTTTTGTTCAGTTGATTAAATGTATTCCTTCTGAATATTTCGTATTTTAACGATAAGTAGTTTGGCTCTATATATATCATTGGAATAGGCGTGAAATGGTTACCAAATGCTAAAATTTATATTCTTGCTTATTATTAAATATCCGATTTACCCATCTAGAAAATATTTCATTTTCAGTCTATGCCATACTGTTTCGAATAATGTTTTTATTTTAAATCTCAAATTCATCTTTAGCATTAATTATGCTGACCTATTTTAATGGACTATTAGATTAATATCACTTCTTTCCTAACTTGTTGAGTACTTAGTGAGTGATCATTTTTGTGTAACTTTTTCATTTATATTCACCCTCTTGTGTTCTACTAAATATAACAAACTATCTTACTTCGACAATATTATAGTAGTAAGGCTTAAGTCTAGGAAATCATATGTATTAATGGAAGAAGTTTTTTAAATTAACGTACTTTAGATTAATTCGAAGTTGATTAGAAGTATAAGGTAGAAAATTATTTGCACATACGGAGAAACGAGGAGACAATATTTCCAAGATGGCACATTACCATCAAAATAACATCAATATGAGTGATCATACACAGAAATTGTATGGAAAAGATGGAGAATATGGTGGGTCTATAAAAGGAGTAACCACATCTCAGGAAGGTTATGGCATGCCAACATTATTTAAGCATTATCATACAAACAACTCTACGCCAGCTTTGGGGCAACCTATGGGATCAAAGTTTCATCCGGATAACAGCGAAAAGCAAGTTAATTATATGGCCAATACGAATGGCATGAACCAAATACCCCAGGTTAACAATCATGAAACTACAATTCTTGATCCCATTGATACGAACAATCGAACTTCCAGGAATGAAAAACTCAAAAGGAAATTGACAGTGACGCAACCCCCCAACGCAGTACCAATGAAAATGAAAGCAAGCATACCACCAGTTGTACGTCCTTTGAATATACGACAGAATTCATTTCCGGTTACCAAATCTTTAGCCACAAGAGCACTTCCCAATAATAGATTGGAGAGTCAAAATCACTTGCTTCAGTCATTTAGTGCATCACACACTCCTGATAGTTTTAATGACTTTTTTTACTTCCCTGAAACACCCGTCGAATATTCGAGCCAATCATACAATCAAAGTGACGACAGTCGTATGAATAGCACACCTTTAGATAAGGCTACTAAATCACAAAGTATCAATATGGATAGACAACCCGATTATAATATTATTAATCGGAACTCTAGTGATAAGAAAGGTAAGCTTCCGCTGTCGAATCCCAATAAACCTATGGATAATATGAATTTTCCCATGGAAGGTTTTAAGGGAGTGATTCCTTTGAGCTCTAATAGAAAAAGTGACAAGGGGTTATCGAAAAAGCCAAGTTTTCACTTACCATTGGACAATTTAGGGAACCAGAGAATTCCAAATTCTGAAATACGTAATTATCCTCAAACAGCATCTGAGAATTTGCGTATATTAGAGCCCGATCTTGGAATTGACCAGCAGGACTTCAATACATTTAATACCATTATAACACCATCTATGAAACCCCCTGGTACTAATCAGAATGGATATTTTGAAAATTATACAGGAATTAAAAGTACTGGATTAAGTAATTCCCCTGGTGGTGTTCAAGGTGAACTTTATTCAGAGAATGAAATTGAACCATACCTATACAATGATACGACAGCTGGTCTTAATTCTGGCAATACCATTAATTATGAAGGAAATGACGTCAAGCAAGATACTCATACAGACCTAAGTGGGTTTAATTTAGATTTAAGCTCAGATATTCCATCTGCACCGGAATTTTATGTCCCTATTCAGTTTAAGCCAATTGAAGCTAATTCTTTTCAGCAAGTATCAGAGTCCCCGGAACAGTTAAAAGGATCTGACAATGATAAAGAATCCATGATGTCATATCTAAATATGCCTGAGAATGGTGATGACAACGAGACTGATATGAACAGTGAAATAAGTTCCGTAAGCTCCAATACCAAAGAAAAGACTAAAAAGAAAAGAATACCCAAAGGAGCAGTATGCTCAATATGTGATAAGTATATAAGCAGGGACCTTACAAGACACAAGCGTATACATAATGAAGTGGGAAGGTTCCAATGTGTATATCCGAAGAAAATGTGTGGTCACAAGACGCAGCATTTCAACAGGCCTTACGATTATAAAAAGCATCTTTTGCATATGCATTTTAAATTCGATGATGCTAAGGGCAAGACAGCTAATAATTTGACAGATAAGCTCCCATTGACAGGTGTGTGCCAGGCTTGTGGAACCAGGTATGTTGCTGGTGATTGGCTACATAACCATGTTCTTACAAATGATCTCTCTCAGAAATGCACGTATATCGATAATACGTCCATTGATAATATTTAATTTTCCTGATATATATTTTCTATTCTAGTATGAATGGAATTTTTCCTTTATTTGATACCCTATATATGTTCAAGTTTTCACTTTCTTAAAATGCAAATTTCTTCCTAATGCTTGACTGTTTCACTCATAACTATAATAGATATCACTTCCAAAGCCTTCTGCGCGTACAGGTGTCTAACTGAAGAAGCTAGTAATTTGCTCTCGCTTTATCGGAACAACTTTACAAAATCATCATCATCCTAAATCGACCGATAGCGCTATTTGAAAATGGCTTTTAAATTTGCTCACATTGAAAATCAAAGTAACTCAATAGATATGAGCAAATTATTCTGATTGTATTTAAATCACGATGATTTTTCCTTTCTAAGCTATAGCATTTCAACTATAGATATTACAGAAGTTCTAATTTGTTTGAAAGGTACAGCTCTTCTAAATATAAATATTTTGAGACGACGCTAAGATGAATATGGATATGGGTTCAAGTAGTACTGCCAGTAGCACAATGGGCGTGGATATGGGTTCAAGCATGAGTATGGCTATGACATCGGCAACCTCATCTTCAACTGCAGAAAGTATGGATATGAGTGGGATGCTGATGCATATGTACTTCACTACGAACTATATAGATTATCCGGTCTTATTCAAATCATTGAGTGCTTCCAACAAGGGACAAGCATTTGGAATATTTTTATTATTATTTTGTGTTGCATTCTTAACTAGAGGTATTGAGTTTCTTAGAAATTACTTGGAACAAGAAGTTTGGAAGAATCCAACTTACGTGGATTGCCATCCAGCTGCTTCCGCTCTTCCTGTGCAAAATGAGAATACTAAAGGTGGTTGTTGCACCTCGAATGAACTCTCTACAGATAGTATAGCCAAAGATTCATCATCCTCTGCTGTGGATCGTTCACCAGTCGAAGAGCTGATAAATAAGAATGGAATACCATTAGCATCAACAATTTTTAGAGATATTATCCGTCTTGCATTGTGCATTCTTCCTGACTTATTTGGATTTGCCTTGATGTTGGCAGTAATGACTTTTACATTGACCTACTTCTTTGCCGTGGTGTTAGGATTGGGTATAGGTAGATTCTTTTTCGAAAGATTAACTGATCACTATAGATTAAGACCAATCAATCTTGAACGTCTTCATTGTTAATTCTTAATTTATACATTTAATAATATACATAGTAGCTAGAAATAAATTACATTAATCCTACCTAAGAACCATTCAACGCTTCTTCAATTTTTCTTAGCAAGTCATTATATTTAGATTTATTGAACGAAGAACCTTTTCCATCTGCCAACTTCTCACTATAAATAAGCCTTGTCATATTGTTGAGTTCTTTCATAGTAAAATTATAATCGTTCTTTTTTATTGTATTAAGTAACGTGTACTCGTTTAAAGTAAACAAGTCAAAATAAACTGAAGATCTCGAAAAATCAACGCTTTCAGGGTTAGATAATAAATTCCTAAGCATTCTTTGGATGGTCAAGATGTTAAGCATTATCTTCTTTATACCATTACTATTCACTTTAGAAATTAATTCCGCACCGAGTATCAATAACTTGTCTAAAAATTCTGCAAGACCAGTATACACCGCATCTCTTTCAGAATTTGAAAGAACTTCATTCAATTTTCCATGAGTCGAAAAAATCTCCTTACTAAGTTGGGCAATATATTGATCAGAATCACCAGGTTCAGTGTTGGGTAACCAATCATCTTGTTTAAATGATTTTCCGATATAGTAGATGGCTTTGCATCTTAAATCAAATCTTAATGCCAATAGAGCATTATTTTTTATAAATTCGAATGTTTGAATTATTTCACTGAATTTGGTTGCTTTATTACTATCAAGGGTCAAATACACATCAAGCTCATCAACCTTAGCTTTAGGAGGGAGGTGGATATTGCTCACTCCATTTTCCAAGAAACACCAGTCATCCTTAAGTCTATCAATAATTGATAACTTCATCCTCTCATCCATACCATTATCAGGAGATATTTTTTGAAGCAGTGGCAACCAGCTTAGGATCCATGAAGATGTTAAAAACATATTACAAACTTGATCAAAAGTATCGTTATCTAAGAAATCATCCTTCGAGATATCAAAAATAGAAGACATCGATTCGTTTTCAAAAAGTAAAGTTTCATTCTCTTTCCTAATCATTTCTATATCTTCCTTATCATCATTTATTTTTAACAGTAATAAATGGTCGGAAACCTCAATTAATGAAGGTAACTGCATCCAAACACTTAATAACAGATCGGGTCTATTTGAAACCGGTGAGTTGAAATCTGGCATCGATGATCTAGTTTCGCTAAATGAAAAAAGATTGGTATAAAAATAAGCATAGACATCACAAAACTTTTGTAAAAACTCCAAAACTAAATCACTAAAGTCTGGTCTATACATTAATGACAAATGTAAATTTGAGCATGCATTGATGAAAAGGTTCCTAAAATCAAGCGCATTTTTATAAATTAGACTGGAAGGTCCATTTGAAGTGTTCACAAAGAATGTGTTATCATTTTTCAATTGCTCCTCGACAGGAATTAGACTGGTTTTAAATTCTATCAGTTTAGATCCATCAGATGAATACTTCAGATTTAAATATTCTACTCCCATGATATTTCTAAAGGATACCCGTAAAGTTTCCTTAAAATTTCCTAAGAAGGATACTTTCATGAATTCTTCAAAAAATTGCAAAGATAACTTGTTAAATGGAGTAGTCAATTCATCGATATTGGCAAAATTAACGAATAATTTTTGAGACCCGAAGATAAATATAAGAAAGAAATCTAAAATAATTCTCATGTTAAAAATAGATTTGGGTACCAATACTTCAATAATGCCATTAAAACTTTCGTTAACGATATAGGGTGATTTTGCATCAATCAAATCTCTGTTAAGTTTACTATCTGCCAATGTGAATCCTGGAAACATTTTTTGTAAGGCGGACTTAATTTCTTCTGGATTCTTCCTTGAAGCAACAAAATCAACATCCTCTAATTTATAGAGAGACTTTCTTTTTAGAATTTCATGAACATCCTTATGATCATTAGAATGAACAATGTTTTCATTTAACGGAGTATTCAAATATAAATCATCTTGAATATAAGCATTCATTAACGACCTTAATTCCTTTTTTAGTAAATTCCATATATTTGAGAAATTGTATGAACTGCTATTGTCCTTTCTAGAATAAGATTCCCTCTTATTATCAACTGAAAGCTTCTGACTACCTTCAATTCGATTGACAATTTCTTCAATTACCTTATGTTTTTGGAGAACAGCCAAACATTTAACAAATATATTGCTAAAGAGTTGTTGTAAAATGGTAACTGAACCATCGCTTATTACATTTATACCAATTGAATCAATAGCATGAGATTCAATACTTTGTAATTTTGATAATTTGTTTACGTGAACTGAATTTTTTATTTTGATTTCTTCTGTGGTCCTGTTAATTAAATTGTGTAATTCTTGTTGACAATTTTCAGACAATATTTCCGTCACCTGTTGAAGTCTATTCAATTTAAATGCCGTATTCAATAGCATATATATATAGTGAAATGACTGTGATACATCATTCAGTGTAGAATCTAACATTGGGAAATTAGATGTTCCTTTTCTATTCATGTATTTGTTATGAACGATTGGTAGCTGATTATTAATAAATGCACTAACAGCATCTGAAAAACAGTCAGCTATTTCATATATGTCTAAATTTGCTGAATTATGGATATACTTTTCCAAGTTCGTCAGTTCAGTTACTAATGTCTTGAATGATGATAGTTGAGGTTTTTTTGAATTAAACAAAACTTCCCAGTAGTAGTTTTCGCTTCCTGCAATATGATCACTCGAAATGCTTACATTCCTCAAGTATACTTCATTTTGCAATTCATTCATAATCATATCAAAAAGGTTATTTGATTGCATGTCCAAGTAATTTTGAATCCCATTTAATGCAGGCAAAGACCATAAGTTATGTTTTTCGGCAATTGAATACAGGTTAGAAATAACATCGTACACTTTATGTATCTTTTTATCATTAACTAATTGGTCGATTTCATCTGGGACTGATGACAATTCTGATATTGCATCTAAAACTTCGATCGTCTCTGAATATCTAGCTGACGTTTGACTCAATTCATTCAATACATCTGATCTATCGTGTATATCTTTGGTTGTAGACTCCAATAGTGATTTTATCTCCTTTGAGTCTTTCTGAGAATCTGATAAAGTAGATAATAATGAATGGTATGATCCTACACTGTTGTTAAAAATCTCAAAATGATCGTTTACCACTTGACGTAAAGCAGATTCTGTTTGATTTGAAATGTCCTCAAACACCGGCAACTTGTGAGCTAAGCCGACGGAGGTGTCATCTAGTAAAGACACCGCTAACTCTATTGGATTTGCATCTGGCAGTAAACATTGAGGCCATTCATATTTAAGTAAATTATGCACCTCCTTTAATTCAAATATTGATTCCTTGATTTCTTTCAGATCTCTTTCTGAGTTTATCCCAGATAACCCTATTCCCAGAGAAGTTCGACGGTGATCCATTGGATTGAACTAATCTTCATTAATTCGTAGGTACTTTCATTCAAATCAACGCATTAAAGAACAAATCGCCGTTGGTTTTGTGTAACAGATGTAAACAAAACATAAAGTTTAGCAACAACTTCAAAAGGAAAATATATAGAAAGTTACATGTCAAAGAAACAAATAATAGATATTACTGACGATTCCTTCACATCTAAAGTCTCAAACGAAGTTATTGTCATGTAAGTATACAAAAATAAAATAATATTTACTTAGCGTCACTAACAAGCAGATCATCTGAAGCAGATCAGAAAGAGAAAGATGAAGCTAATTGGAATAAGGTTAATAACGACGATCGAATAAGTAGAAACAGCTTCTCTGGAATTTATTCTAAGAGTCACGATTGCTCTTCGCCCATTATTACTCATGAGCTGCAGCCCCAAAATCCAATGATTGTGTATGATGATACAATTGATTCGTCCTTTGATGTATCAGCTATTATCAGCGAGGGAAAGATCAAAGAAAACAAGTGGGTTAGTCCCAAGCCTCCACTGAAAACTCAACGAAATTCACCAAGTAGCAATAGTAAAAAGCAGAAAAATATACTAGATATTTCGAATTGGATATCTGAAAGTGAAGAGGATACTACCATATCAAAGCTGAATTCAACTCCTACTACGAAGAGAAAGAATACACCAAATTTATTAAATTCCATCCCTATTCTACTGCTGCTCTCTGATCTTAAAGTGAAAAATAAACTCTTTGTGGATTCTGACCCTATTTCTGAGTCTTCGTCGTCGCCATATAAATACAAACCAATGGACCCTATTGTGAATAAGAACGAAACTTCAGGATTTAACACTACCAGGTCAAAGAATTTCAAAGCGAAAGATTCTACTAGAACAACCAAGCTTAATATCCAAAATTACTCTCAGAAAGATCTCAAAAATGTTAATAGAGTTACAAGGACGAAAGAAGAATTATTGTCTGAAATGATAATCCAGGTCCCAGAATTTTTATACAAAAATAAATTTGAGGAAATAATGAACGAAAGCTATGCATCTGGTCCTCAAATTAACCCGACGAATGATTTGATTCCTCTAATTTCTTGGATGCGTAGAGTTAATGCAGAATATGATTCGATGACAGATACGTTCATTCCCTGTTCGCCAAAGCAGAAAAATGAGAAGAATTTAGTACTATATTACGAGGCAGAAGAGTTTGTTTCAATTTTATTGGCTGATACTTTGAATGGCATTATACAAAAAGTCATTTCCCATGCAAAAATGGATGACAAGAACCTTGAATATGTTCTAATAATAATGATTGAAGGATATGACCTGTACTTATTGAAAATAAAGAATGCTGAAAATAAGAAATACAAGTCTAAAGTTCTTAGTAGCTTAAACTCTACTGTCGCACTGTCTAGAAAAAGGCAAAAAAAGAATGATGATGAAGTTCAAATAACTTCCAAGGAGATTGACTACATTTTTAACGAAACTCAATTAAATCTTGGAATTAACTTTTTTCCCGTCAAAACAGCGCAAGAAGCAGTTGGATGGTTGTTGTCTTTTACTTACACTATCTCTTTTGCATTGTACGATAAATTTGAAAGAAATCAATCCTTAGCTAATTTAGGAAATGTGAAATCAGGAGTGGATACAAAGTCTACATTTATACAAACCATACGCCAATTCAAACTAATGACTGAACCTAGGGCGGAAAAGCTTTATGCTTATTATAACTCGTTATATTCAATATTTAAGACCTATCAAAAGGGGCCTTCCCTTGGGCAGGATGATTTGAAAAGAAATATTGTTCCCCCAACATCTGATAGTGCTATGAAGAACCTATTTACCTCCAATTATGCTGACCAACTAATTCACGATTAATGATTACATATAATATTATACTTTAATGCCATGTATATTTTTTAAAAAGTGTCGTAATGATTGTCATAAACAAATATAAATAAATTATCAAAATAAACTCTTAACCCTAATTAATGAGCTTTTTGAGGCTTTCATAGTCATCCTGAGATAAGTTATCCTTGATGTTTTCAATTTCTCTAGTTGCATTCTTTAATCCTTCAACTTCAGATTCACTGAACTTGAATTTCATGATGTTTAATTGTAATATTAAAGCCATTGCCTTATCAACACAACCAGCATGCTCTCCCTTTCGAATTATGTCAACTAAAAAGTCAACAAGATGCTCGTTATGAATATATGCCACTTCTTTATCACTCAAACCAACTGAAAAAACGGCTGAAATGACTGATAGTATTCTCATTATGGCTTTTGGTTCCATCCCAGATTCCAATTGTAAGATATTCAAGCCATTAAGTTCATAGAATTCCTTAACGCCAGGCTCAAAGTTTCTCAAATACGACGAGAGAGCGAACAATGCCTTATATACCAATTCCTTAGAATTTTGCGAGTTGGAGGCAATTTCGATCAACTTAGATAACCCATCGTATTTTTTGAAGTCTTCTTGAGACTTCGGGTTGTTTTGAACGGCAGTACCCACGCACGATGCTGCAAATACTCTTAATGACTCTGGGACCTCTGGCTCCAATTGAGCAATCACTGATGGCCACAATTTCAAATTCTCAATATTGCCTGCGTTATCCAAATTCTCAATGAGCATCTCAAAGTTGTCGAATGCAATCTCTCTATTCTCCAACGTAGCCTCTGGATTGCTGGCGACCAACATAGCTTGCTTCATTAAGGCCGGCTCATCAGGTCCTCCAAAGAGCTGCTCCAACATCTTTGGATCTGGAGTTCCGATTTTTTCGATGGCCTCCTTATCGCCAGTTTGGTGTACAACGGACCACTGCAATAACTTCTCCATGTTTACTTACTATAGATCAAACTAGGATCAAATTGCTTCCAATCTCATCTTATATATATCGCATCCCACCATAGTTCTAGAAACTTCTAGAAGAGATGCGACAATGTCGCATTTATCTTTTCAGATTTTGGATTTTGGATTTTGGATGAAGGCACAAGCTGCTGCGACATCTTCAATTCCATTCACCCACACGTCTAAGCTCCTACCCTTCTCATCACTGAGAAAGTAGAAATCAGCAGCTACCTCGCTACAAAATGCCACTGATTTAGCCTTTTTTCCACCGCCAACTTGTATGTTGATGATTCGTTAGTACCGTTGTGGTGGCAATGTAGCACCCCAATGTATCCCCAATGGGGCCCAAGGGGACCATTGGATGCAAACTGTCCCGACCCTGGTATCACCTGGTCGTCGACTCACCTGATATGCCTACGGATCGTAGAATTCCGCCGGGGACGCTCCAGTCGCAACTCCGAGCTGCTCAATCTCACCGTGGTGGTGTGGTGAGTGTCACATTATAAAAGAATTAGTATTTCTTTCTTTAGTGAATGGGAAATATTCCAGCAAAAGGTTATAATACATATATCTTAAAACATATTAAAATGTCTTTATCCAACAAATTATCTGTCAAGGACTTAGATGTCGCTGGTAAGAGAGTCTTCATCAGAGTCGACTTCAACGTTCCATTAGATGGTAAGACTATTACCAACAACCAACGTATTGTCGCCGCTTTGCCAACCATCAAGTACGTCTTGGAAAACAAGCCAAAGGCTGTTATCTTGGCCTCCCACTTAGGTAGACCAAACGGTGAAAGAGTCGAAAAGTTCTCTTTAGCTCCAGTTGCTGCTGAATTGGAAACCTTATTAGGCAAGAAGGTTAACTTCTTAGACGACTGTGTCGGTGAAAAGGTCGAATCCGCTGTCAACTCCGGTGAAGACGGTTCCGTTTTCTTGTTAGAAAACTTGAGATACCACATTGAAGAAGAAGGTTCCCAAAAGAAGGACGGTGAAAAGATCAAGGCTTCCGCTGAAGCTGTTCAAAAGTTCAGAAGCCAATTGACCGCTTTAGCCGATGTCTACGTCAACGATGCTTTCGGTACTGCCCACAGAGCCCACTCTTCTATGGTTGGTTTAGATTTACCACAAAAGGCTGCTGGTTTCTTAATGGCCAAGGAATTAGAATACTTCGCTAAGGCTTTAGAAAACCCAACCAGACCATTCTTAGCTATCTTAGGTGGTGCTAAAGTTTCTGATAAGATTCAATTGATTGATAACTTATTAGATAAGGTTGATTTATTGATTGTTGGTGGTGGTATGGCTTTCACCTTCAAGAAGATCTTGGACAACATGGCTATTGGTGATTCTTTGTTCGACGAAGCTGGTTCTAAGAATGTCGAAAACTTAGTTGCTAAGGCCAAGAAGAACGGTGTCAAGATTGTCTTACCAATTGATTTCGTCACCGCTGACAAGTTTGACAAGGATGCTAACACTTCTTACGCTACCGAAGAAGAAGGTATTCCAGATACCTGGCAAGGTTTAGACTGTGGTCCAAAGTCTATTGAATTATTTGCTGCCACTGTCGCTGAAGCTAAGACCATTGTCTGGAACGGTCCACCAGGTGTCTTCGAATTCGAAAAGTTCGCCGAAGGTACTAAGTCTTTATTAAATGCTGCTGTCAAGTCTGCTGAAGCCGGTAACACTGTTATCATTGGTGGTGGTGATACCGCTACCGTTGCTAAGAAGTTCGGTGTTGTTGAAAAGTTATCCCATGTCTCTACCGGTGGTGGTGCTTCCTTGGAATTATTAGAAGGTAAGGAATTACCAGGTGTTGTCGCTATCTCTAACAAGTAATAAGCATATGGTGTATATACTAATTTAAATAAAGATATTTAGTACTGTATGATTTAATTTATAAATATAACATTCATTAATTATATAATGCAGTATAACTAACACATAAACCTACAATTTAGCAGCTCCCGAGTGAATTTTTTCCCAAGCCAGTTCAGTCAATTCTTCATAGCCATTTTTATTCAACCAATAAATAACATCCTTCCCATCTTCTCCTTTAGGAAGTTTCTGGTTTTTATATTGATTCTTCGGAACCTTATGATTGTGAGAAGCTTGAATCTGACCAGTTATTTTAATAAATTGGGGAATTGCGTATTTGGGCAATGTATTTTTAATATGTTCATATATTTTATTCAATAATTCACCATGCTTCGAAGGATCGACTAATTCGTCAGTCGGTTCAATAACAGCAAAGCCTGCTCTACCTTCATGATTTGGAACTCTTACACCAACAACAACAGATTGTTTGATTACATGAGAACCCATGATTTCATTTTCAACTTCAGAGGCAGATACGTTCTCAGATTTCCAACGAAATGTATCACCTAATCTATCAACAAAGTATAAGAGTCCGTCTTCATCCATTTTCAACAAATCTCCAGTTCTGAACCAAGCATCACCCTTCTTGAACACATCTCTAATAATCTTTGATGAGGTTGCTTTCTTATTTCCATAATAACCTTGGAAAGTAGTTTCAATATTATTTGCATTCAAAATTCTCATTAACAACTCACCAGGTTCATTACGAGCAGGGGTGACTGCAAATCCCGATCCTGGATCTTTCCAAATTTCATTTTCATCATCTTCATCCATTTTGACCAATACTTGTTGAATTGATAAGATCAGAGTAATAAGTTTTCCATGTTTTCTACACGCTCCAATTCCAAATTCGCCATATTGAATGTTTGTGGTAGCAATTGGAGATTCTGTAGAAGCGTAGAATTCACCAATAGCTTTTATGTGGAATCTTTCTTTAAATTCGGCCCAAATATCACGACGTAAGCCATTACCATATGCAATAGAAATGCTATGTTTCGATTGATCTGGGTGAGGAGCTGAGTTTAACAAGTAACGACATACTTCACCCACGTATTGCATATGAGTTGCACCTGATAATCTAGCTTGAGCCCAGAAAGATGTGGCCGAAAACTTTTGTGATATCGCTATACAACCACCAGCTAATAAAGTCGGACAAACACCCAACATAGCAGCAGTAGAATGATATAATGGCATAGCCGTCAATACCACTGAGTTGGAATTGATTTTCATGATATAACCGAAGAAGCTTGATGCCATAAAGGCCTTTCTCCAAGACATGACTGCAGACTTAGGAAAACCTGTGGTTCCTGAAGTGTAAATTAACGCACAACATGAGTAATCCTTATCTTCTGGTCTTCTAGTCTCATCTGGAGCTCTGTATTTAGGTCTTGATTTGTCGGAAATTACCCTAAGCAACTCCTTTTCGTTCAAATAATGTAACTTGACATGGGGAAGCTCTTCCCTAATTCTAGGTTCAGTTACCTTTATTGGCTCAGAGCAATCAGGATCAATAAATACCTGGGTGACATCAGCAATCCTTAAACAATGAACTAAAGGTTTGTCCTTAGTGTTAAAATTCAAGAATGAAGGAACAGCTCCGATGTTCCACAAAGATAGCCAAAGAATGATAAAGAGAGGCTTATTCATACAATCAATAGCAATGGTATCAGCTGAAGTAACTCCATATTCGTACTTCAAAAGATAAGAGAATCGTAACACCATATCATAGAGTTCTCCGTAGGTGTACGATTCCAAAGAATAAAGGTCATCGTAGATCTTATTGCCTTCTGCATCAACCTTCAACTTGTCGACATTCTTCTTTGGCCTTGGAAATACGATAGCGTTTTTATTCCAGTTCTTTTTGGCACTTTTCTCAAAGTAGTACCAGAAACTGGCCCTTCCTCTGTAACAATTGATACCAAAAGGTATAGCTGCGGATAGAACTTTGCGGATAAGAAGAAGATCTTCCTTAATATGGTATTTTGCCTCCAATAACTGAGAGCCCACAATTGCAGCTGTTGCTAACTCGATACCTGACATCTTAGTATTATGCTATTTATCTACCAGCTATTCCCAAATCTAGGGAATTTCACAATTTAAATATGATTTTAGGATAAAACTTGTGCGTGCGAAAAGTTTAGAATCATATGCTTCAGAACAACGCTGGAGTTATATTAATTTGCCGAGAGATACCACTTGTAATAGAAACAGTAGCCCATTTACTTGACTACAAAGACACAGACAAATTAAAAGTCAAGAAGTAATTTACGTAGGATTTATAATATCAGCAACGTGAGAGTAGGTGAATAGTTTATCGAAAATGAAAAGTGACCAAAATCACATGTACCATAGAATTTTGCTACCATCGAGATGTCACCCGTTATACTTATCGAGGAAAATGCCGATAAATGCTCTGTGAAGGTAGACCGTGGAGTGAGCAACTTGACCCCTCTATATGGTAGTGGCATTTCTTAAAAATCATCATGTGAGATTGAGCCTGATGAAATTGCTATCAGTGGAGATAATCTTGCTACAATAGCTACTACAAAAATGACAAATTAGAGTTGACTGGTTCCATATTACCATCCTAATCTTGCTAAAAAAATATTTACATTATATCCGATCTATCATTAAATTAATTGTACATATCCATTGACACAATTTTATCATCCATGCCCAATAAACTCAACACTTCTTCAAAGTCCTTCATACCCGTAAGGCCTCTGAAATTCAGTTTCACCAAGTTATACAAACGCTGGTCATATTCGTCCCACCATATCATCAACAGGAGATCGTGATGAGGCCCGTCAAGTAAACTAGGACCAATGGCTTTGTAATCCTCTACAAAGTTCACCCAGATATTCATCTCCAAACTCATATTAAATCCTGAAAATTGGCTTAGAATCGAATAAACATACATAAGCTTGAGGGCAAAAACATGCCTTTGCCTAAGATACTTAAGCATTCTTTCGTCAAAAGCAAACATCCAACGAAATAATGGCACAAAATACTTAAATTTGAAACATCTGTAGATACACAATTCCATAAACCTTACGAGATGATCAAATAGCTCAACGTCAGCCCTAGGCATGTAGTCACGAAAAATTTCAAGATAAGATCTTAATGACTCTATTGGCTTATAATTTAGTTGATAAGGAGGCAATTGCACCAATCTCTCCTCAAAGAATAAGATGTGTACAAATTTAGTTTCAAGTATTTCTGTTCCCATGTTATTCATACATAGCAGGAACCCTCGAACGATGCCCAATATGTCAGGCAGTTCTACGCCTTTCTCGTCTTCAAAATAGATAAGCGGTAAGATTTTATGAGGATGCAAGCAACAAAATATAAAAAACGTGTAATTGAGAACTACGATTTCCCCGATCTGTTTCTCATTCCACTTAATAAGATGGGCCTGATCTGAATTCAATTGAGAACATATTTCATTTAAAGCAGTTACTTGATTCTGAAAGTATTGACTTACAGTAACATATACGGAATGGGGACTTTCGTTTGTAATATATACATCATTGACCCTATTTGCATCGCAAGTCCCCATCACAGCTAAAGAACTAAGTCCAAAAATACTATTCCTTATAACTGCGCTCTCATTCACCATTTTAGGTACATGTGATTGCCAAATACTATGTCTGATTGTACCTTCTCTGATACCAAGAATTTGTACGTGATTTTGGTCATAAACTTTCAATAAGAAGAGTTCTTCAAACGAGATGTTCATCAAGCTAGTTGTCGAATTCAAGTTTCTCTTCTTCAATTGCACCATTTCCAAGTCCTGCTCCTCTGGATACTCACATTTTTTGCCTCTATATTCACAATATTCACACGTCGGCTTGTTCTTGTCACATTTTATCTTTAGCCTCTTACAGCTCAAACACGAAAAAGTCTTTCTTCTTCGACTTGTCTTAGTTGCTTTCCCGCATGTCTCTGTACCGCCGTCCAGCGACAGATAGCTGGGAGATATTACAGACATGCCAAGTAGATCCTGGTATTCTCGAAATATATCAAAAGGATCAATTATTGGTTACAATTTGAAGTATTATTTCTAACATGCCTACGTGACGCTCTCCCGTTTAACTCTAAAAGTTTTATCTCCAGACCAGTTTCTGGCTCCAGAAACATTCCAAACATGAATTTAGCCGGAATCCGCACGACAATAGGGAGCCCGATCAGTCCACACCATTCACTTTTAAAGGGTGCACCGAGCCAAATCATGTCCACTAAATATCAGCCTAAAGAATGGCATATACGAGCGACACTTTTGTTTTCGCAATTCTCTAATAAATCTTGCAAAATACCACCTGACCATCGAGGTGACATGCACACAGACACCGTCACTAATTTCTCTCCCTTAGGACATACATGCCACCAGAGCATGTCTTTCTATGTGAAAGGTAGAACATCGGTAGCTAGCGAGGTCCGCGGTGCAGTGTCTCTGTTAGATCCTCAACTTTCAATGCCAAAATCCTGTCTGCAATGGGTTCTGAAATTATCCGCCGATGGAGAACAAGACATAAAAATACTATGTACTCATTTCTTACCAATGCGGTAATGATGTAAGTGGGAACCTCATTTCAGCGAAGAAACCGAACTCAGACGACCGTTTGTTATTGGGCGAACGGCATATGCACGGCATATCCACATCCTGCACATCCTGCATGGCGAAGACTACGGCTGCTGCTATATATTATCAAGGTTTGGGCGAAATCTTTTTTTTAAATATGTGTTTTCCGTTAACTAATGGCAGATATAGAAAAGGCCCAGAGCGTGAGGAGCAATACGGCCAGCGTCAAGCTGGAGACATATCCCTACCAGTTGAGAGACGTCGTAGATGAAAGAGTGCTTACTGGCTTTTCCAAGTTCATTGACTCGTTCAAGCCGATGAATATTGACAACTACATCGACACCAGTGGGTTGAACCAGGTTGAAATTTCGGTGTTGAAGTCTTCGATGCACCCGTTGACTAGAAGTTTGAAAGGTAGACACTTACAGATGATTGCCATCGGTGGTTCTATCGGTACCGGGTTATTTGTCAACTCTGGTTATGCGTTGGCAACTGGTGGTCCAGCGGCAGTGTTGATCGCTTACAGTTTGGTTGGTTTTTCATTATTCTGTGTTATGTGTGGTTTAGGTGAATTATCGGTACAATTTCCTGTTTCGGGTTCGTTTAATGCCTTCTTCTCGAGATTTATCGATCCTAGTTGGGGTTTTTCCTTAGGTATTTTGTACGCCTGTTCGTGGTTGATTTCTTTTCCCGCTGAGTTGGTGGCATGTTCTATTACAGTGCAATACTGGAACTCCACCATCAATCCTGCTGTGTGGGTGGCTATTTTTTACGTTGCGATTATATCGATTAATTTCTTTGGTGTCAGAGGTTTCGGTGAAGCTGAATTTGTCTTCTCGATTATCAAGGTTCTTGCAGTTGTCGGTTTTATAATCTTAGGTATTTGCATAACGTCTGGTGTGGGAGACCAAGGTTACATTGGTGGTAGATACTGGCGCGACCCGGGTTCTTTCAACCATGGCTTCAAAGGTGTTTGTTCAGTTTTCGTTTCCGCCGCATTTTCTTTCGGAGGTGTTGAATTAGTTGCATTAGCTGCTGCAGAAACAAAGAATCCAAGAAAATCTTTACCAAAAGCTACAAAGCAAGTTTTTTGGAGAATCACCTTATTTTATATTTTAACTGCTATTATTATTGGGTTTATCGTGCCATACACTAACGAGCATTTGTTAACTGGTGCCTCTAGTGAAGATATTACTGCTTCTCCGTTCGTCATTGCCATTAATAGTGCAGGTATTAAGGTTTTGCCTGATATTATGAATGTGGTGATTTTAATTTCCGTTGTATCTGTTGGTAATTCATCTGTCTACGGATGTTCAAGATCATTGGCTTCATTAGCTGCACAAGGATTATTGCCAGGAATTGTTAGTTATGTTGATAAGGCAGGTAGACCAATGGTAGCAATTATGATTGTTAATATTTTTGGTCTCTTGGGATTCCTTGTTAACGCTGATAACCAAGATACCGTTTTTACCTGGTTCTTCTCTGTATGTTCATTATCATCTTTCTTTACATGGGCAGCTATTTGTTTCACTCACATAAGATGGAGATGGGCTTTGAAGGCACAAAATAGATGCTTAGACGAAGTCGCATTTATATCCCCAATTGGAGTATGGGGTTCACTTGTTGGATGTGTTATATTGATTCTTCTTATTGCTGGTGAAATTTGGGTTTCACTTTTCCCAATTGGTGAAGCACATGCCAATGTTGTTTATTTCTGGCAAGATTGTTTATCTTTACCTTTAATGATTGTTTTATGGGCTGGTTTTAAATTTTACGATAAGAGTTGGGGAACATTGATGGTTAAATTAGAAGATATTGACTTGGATACTGGTAGAAGAGACATTGATTTGGATCAATTAAGAATAGACCTTGCCGAAGAACGTTCTCTTCTCAAGAAAAAGCCACTTTATTATAGAATATACAATTTCTGGTGTTAATGTACTTTTTTAAGAAATTCTATGGTCCTATAGATTAAAGTGACATATCATAATCCTTGATGGATAAAAAGCGTTATGAAGAATAAGAATAACGCATAATGGTCAATTAATAGTATATGTGACTCAAGGGCGTTATAATCAAGAACATGTATAGAGGCATTCCCACTATGAATATATTCAAAGACATACGCTTGAAATCGAATTAGAATATAAATTTTAGACGAGATTGCAAATTTTTCAAAGAATATATATATATATGTCTAGTAGAGGAGACTCTTCATAGGCATATCACTGTAATTCTAAAGTATACAGTTTTTATATGTAGCATAGAAATAGAGATTCTAATTATTTCATACTTCATCCTTCGAGGATTCCAGGATTCATACAATGATATATTCTTAGGGAATTTAAGCAGGCCGGTAACTACTTATCAATTAGAATTTTTTGCTATACCAGTGGATATATGACACTACTGAAATCTCAGTTTGTATGATTCTAAAATCTTTAAGTTCTATAAAAAAAATCTATGCTCAAAAAAATAAAAAAGAATCTAAAGCCAATTAATCTAATTACAATACCTTGGAATGAAATATCAAATGTGATTTCTTTAATCTTTTCATCGTTTTCAAAGGCGTCAATTTGTTAAATAGATAAAAGCTTTCCTTATCGGTTTTAATGAAGAAGTTGTTTCAAGTCTTATATTCCAACCATCTGAAGATCTTCCCGTTGTTAAATCCCAATTGTATTCGATATAAACGGATAATGGATCTTTTGGATTACATTTGCACTTCCAATTTCAATGCCCTTTCCCGAATTAGAAGCAAATATCTCAACTAACCCAGCGTCTTGAATATCAGTGAGAGTCCAAGTACGATTGATATAATCATAGGAAATATATTCATCTCTACTAAACGGTTTTACGAACTGTCTCACAGCCTTTCACTATGCTAGGTGTTTTAAAAATAGGCAGTTCTTCAACGAGGTCCTTATCAATCAAAGGTAGCTTTAATATACGTGAATATATTGTTAACTTTGGAATTCTGCACCAGGCCATTGTTGCCAATCGGCAGCACTTAATGCTAGTTTCAATCTGTGACCTCTCTATAGAGTGATACCAGGAACATCAAGCTTTACTGAAACCTTTATACATCTTTCCAATTTCTAAATTTTTCTGGAAATTCATGTGAATTCCTATGTGGGAGTTTAACATTCCCTCATGACAATAGAACAGACTCACCTCTTGGATATATGTCACATACTAGCACTGGTATTTGCAAGTTCCTTCTCTGACGATATAAAATGCTCAAGAGAAGGTTCACCTAGGGAATCAGTCCTTTATCAAAATTTCTCTCATAAGCAAAGCATTTTGCATCTTCAATTTTTTGATCTGTTGGAAAAGTGCGTTTAAAATGACCCTCTAAACATTCCATGGTCTAATGTCCTACTTACATTATGTTCAAAAGGTTTCAGTGGTATTTCGTTTAGTTTTCTGTTTTACTGAAGGTGAAATAAAAGCGTACTATCAGCACTAAGGCTTTTTAAAGGAACCCACTTTCCCTCTCTTCTGTAATATGAAAGTTTTCTATCTCAGAAGGCTCTTGTACATAGGCTGTTATCCTAGGAAGTTTTAGTTTCGAATTCATTTCAGGATGCAAGAATTTTTGAAACCACTTTAGAGATAACTGTTGGTATCAATTTTTGGAGACGGTTCTGCCATCTCTAGATACTCATGCACCCATGGCCCTACAATTCTACAAGATTCTTTGTTTGGTAGATTCTTACACATCCTGAAAACAGAACTAGTGTAATCTCTCCATCCCCCGATAGTCAAGACGGGAATAAGAACTCTATTGTAGTCTTCACAAATTGATCCATGTTTCGAATACGAATCTTTAATTTGGTGCTCCATCCATGTTTTCCAAAATGTAGGTACTTCTAGTCTCTTTAACCAATTTTCTCTCCAATTACTTCCAGCAACAGCTGGATCTTGTGGTCTTGCATTATATGCGAACATAGTTGAGCCCCAACATACCATATCAGATGCAAGTAAGCAACTGCCGCCCCTGTAATGCACGTCATCGGAATATATATCGTCAGTAGACATTAAGGTAATAATAGTGTTAAGTTCCGGGTGTTGTCTAGTTGCAACCTGCGATGCATTGAATCCACCCCATGACTTTCCAAACATACCAATATTTCCATTAGGCCACTTCTGTTTGGGAATCCAATCGAAAATTTCTAAGCAATCGCTTGCTCGAGCTTCAAGTATTCATCCTTTAATACGTCATCTGAATCTCCAGAACCACGCGTATCAACTCTTTATGGTGCTAGCCCATTTCCAGGATAAAACCGTATGTTAAATAATGTCCCTCATAGACGTGCAGTCAATTTAACGGTAGGGAATATTTTCCAAAAGCGTCCCAACTTCATTTCACCACTTAGTTTTGTAATAGTAATCCATATATTAGCATAAAGCTTGCATCCATCTTGCATTTAGATTACCACATATACGAGTTTTTCTTTGGGAAAAGGAAGATCATGCAAATCTGAAACTGCAGTCTGGTCTGTTCTTCTCACATTAAAAGCAATTTTGATATTTGAGTTGCTAATCTTCAGAATACCAGGAGTCCTTTGATCTCGGAATCATTTTCCAACAGTCAAGATAGGAAAATTTGTCCAGTTTAGGAATTAAGGAACCTATTAGCTTCTTTGATATCCTGATATTAAATAAAAAGATACTATAATATTTAAGAGTATTTATTTCGAAGCAAATCGTAGAATAATATTTTCTAGTGAACTAAAAGTATGTCAAAAAAAGTTGGCATTTTCGCATGAAGGACACTTTAATTAACTATGATGAAAATGTAGCTGATTCTAATAATTATATTACTGAAGAGGATTTAATTCATGTAGGGGGGGGAGATCGAGTATTGGCAAAAAAAAATGTTCTTGATCAAAAAGTTGTTGCAAATGATGAAATTGGGCTCACTTGTTATCTTGCAAGTTGTTCTGCATATCAGGGTTGGTTACTTTGCGGATTCGCAGCTAGAAATGATTCAGAGTTCAGTTGGTATGAACTCTTATGCCACTTATTGCATATTTCTTTTCATCAACAGCACATGTACTGGTGGATAAATTGCCTTGGATGTATCCGTTTTTCTTGAATATTTTCCTTCGATAAACACTTTACTTACAGCATGGTGGGGAATGGGCCAAACATTTGCCGTCCTGATAGCATGGCGTTCATTCCGAATTATAGTTGCGAATTAGAGGGGGATTGTATTTCCAAATGAATAGAGGTGGGATATATTGTTGGTATGTCAATTCTGGTATAGTAATGGCCGGTTCTCTTAGATTATTTTCCTATAAGTTGGACGAAACACCGAAAAGATGAGGAAGCAGTGGCATCTTTAAAGAATATTGCTGTACAATACAATAGACCTTTTAGCTTAGGAACAGATCAAAAATTTAGAGATATAGAAGATGGTGCCCATTTAGACCCTAATCCTGATGATAATTTAAAATATAAAATAATGAAAACGCTCTCTCTTAAAAAAAACATTAAGGTTCTATTTTATAACAGAGTTGTTGCTTTGTCTACCACTTTAATTGTTTTATCTTGGTTCTTAATTGGTCTCTGTTATGATACAATTTACAATTTCGTATACATATATATCCAGCTTCATTGAGGTGACACTAGCGGGTCTGCATATGTCACATTTAGAAATTCTGCTATAGCTAACTTTATTGGTATTTTTGGGCCCATTTTTTGGTAGTTTATTAATAACTATTCCAGGGGTTGGAAGAAAGGGAACATTGAATTTTGGGGAATTTGCTTCTATGGCTATTTTATTTGGCTATACTACAGTAAGAACACAACAAGGGGATGTAGGTTTTGCTTCAGCCACTTACTTTTCTGTTAACGTTTACTACGGATGTTTATATGCATATACACCAGAAGTTTAAGCCAGAACTACTGGAACTGCCCTATGCTTAGTAGCTTGTAGAATAGCAGGTTTTGTAACACCAGCAATTTATTATTATGGGCAGCAATCTGGCTCTCCCGTTCCAATCTGGTCTGTGGTTCAGGGTTCCTTGGAATTCTATCTGCAGTGCTTCCGTTTGAACCTTCGTTAAAACGGTCTGTTTGAAAGAAATTATTAAGTGTATTTACCATAATCATGAGAGTAGTAGCTATAAAAAATATCAAACGAATCCTAGTATATTAAGAACTTTTAGGAGTTATCAAGATCTTTATATGTTTCTCTCTATTGTTCAACAATTCATCGAATCCTTTTTCAATACCTTCCTCAAGGGGAACTACCCTAGTTATGAAGGACTCTACTTCTGCGGGGGATATTAATCCATTTTTGAATGCTTGGATTATTTGTTCATAATCAACCATTTCATGAGCCATTGAACCAGTGAATTTCTTCTCCTTTAAGGTGAAATCCATTGGAAATAAATTTACCAGTTTGTGCCAAATTGCAACATTTGTTACTATGCCAAAAGTTCTCAAAGCCTTATGTGCAACTTCGAAGGTAGCTTGAATTCCCGAGCAATCATAACTATTATAAAATCCAAATTTTCCTTCAGTACAATGCTTTAACTTCTTTACATATTCATCTGTATTATCAAAATCGTTGGGATTGTACACTTCTGCTCCTAGATTTTGTGCTAAGAGTCTTCTTCCTTCAGCGGGTTCACTAACTACAATTTTTCCCGCACCATGCCCTTTAAGAGCAATTATTGCGCCCAAACCTATCGGGCCACCTCCCAATATCAATGCCAGTTGCCCCTGTTTGAAATTTGATGTTCTAACAGCGTGCCAGGCAACACACAATGGCTCTATTAAAGCTGCAACTTTTGGGGAAATAATAGACTTAGGATAACGTATCACGTACTCTTTACCAAGTACACAATAATCAGAAAATCCGCCATCAGTAAATCCTAGACCGATGAAACCTAGATTGTCACAGGTATTCCGATGACCATCACTGCAGGAACAGCAATTTTCTTTATGAAAATTTGCTGATTTTGGGAATCTATACCGATCTAGACATGTTCCTGTTGTCCCTGCCACTACACTGTCTCCCACCTTAACGCTATCTACCTTTGAACCAATTTCAACAACTACTCCACTTAATTCATGCCCCATGCATTGCACATTGGGAAGGTCGGATATCTCATTTCTCTGATTTTTGAAGAATATAGGTCCATCTATATACTCGTGCAAGTCCGAACCACATATCCCACAGTAGTCAATCTTAATTTTGACTTCTGTTTCGTGGTTAATGCTTGGCTCAGGGTAAGACTCTTCGAATCTAATATCTCTATTTCCGTGGTATACAATAGCTCTCATTTTGTTGAGGATTCATAGAATTAGAAAACCCCTGAAGTCAGCGCATTATATAGAAACTTCTACGATTACCCCAACTTTTTTGAAACAGCGGAGATGTATCCAAGAATCCGCTTTTAGAAAAGGAGAATATATGTACATACCAATAGTTTCCTTGGAGAAATATTCACAGCCTATACACTCCAAACAAATACACCTAGATTTACTAATTCAGAGACATTATTGCATATGCTATACGTGCGATATGTAGGTATACATAGACTTCACTTGTTTCCAGCAGAAAATAGTCAATCATATCTACTAAGTGATCTCGTAAATCAGTAAATAATATGCCGCTGCATGCAATGTCAACTAAATGTTTGAGGTTGATAAACTGAGCCACGTATAATGTGGGAATATGATATCAGCGATGTAATTGAGTATTAGCGGGGATATAGGGAATCACCTATGAATAGACTACATAGGTATCTATCCCCTTCAGATATCTCCTCCCCATTAATAGATGGTCACAGTATTTTTCTAACCGGCTCTTTGCAATCCGAGATTCTCTCCAGAATTTTATTTACTATATTTTGCAGCCAAACTATTTTTATCTTCTACAATAAGAACTCTATATGGTCTCTGATATGATTTCAATATCACTAAAAATGGTATTATCTATAATAATTAAACAATATCACTATTGACGAAAATTTAAAAAAATTTAAGTGGAGAATTGGAAATGTTTCAAATATTTTATACTTTCTTAGAAAATGGTAATATTATCAACCAACTCTAAGTTTCTGGAACTAGAACCAACGTAAATAGTATAGGTACCTCTTTGAACAATCCAGGTTTGAGTTATAACATCCCAAACGGATAAATCTTTTCTAGTTATGTCAAATTGAATTATTCCTGTCTCACCAAGTTCTAACGCAATCTTGTCAAAACCTCTCAATTGACGAGGTGAATTGGGGAATTGGGACGAGTAAGGGAAACCAATGTATAATTGACCAACATAAGCACCGTTGTAAGGCCCATTATTTGTCAAACTTGCTTCTACATGATATGCAACGTCCCATAATTCTGGATTACCACCCGAGCCACCAGCTGGTAGAGGTGGGGTTTCTAATTGAGTCGTAGAATATCCTTCAGGAAATGGATATGAATCCTGAGTTGAAATATCAGCACTTTCAATATAAGGGTATATGAATCCTTCTAAACGATCAATATCAGCAGGGAAAGTGTAGTCTTCAGGATTCATATCATCAGAAGTGAAATTATATGTCGACAAGTATGCAGCAGCAGGTTGGAGATTTGTTGAGAGAGACTTAATATTGGTTATATTAAGTCCACTGAAAGTAAAATTAGAATAAGAAAGTCCATGACCAAATTCATATCTTGGAGTGATGTTATAGAAATCAAAATACCTATAGTCCAAGAAGATAGAACGGGTCAAATAGTCTTGAGGTTCATAGGAGGTGGTATTATAAATGATTGGGAGATAATCCAGGTCATTTCTTGCAATAGTAAAAGGAATTCTTCCTGATGGGTTGTAGTCACCGAACAATACGTCTGTGATAGCATTACCTGCTTCTTGGCCTAAGAAGGAAGACATCAAGATTGAGGTAACATTTTCGTTATCCACAAAGGATTCTAAATTGACCGATCCTGGGGTTGTAATAACAACAATGGTATTGTTATTGTATGCTGTAACATTTTTGATTAATGCATCTGCATTGAACCATAAAGAAGCATTGTTTCTATCACCATAATTTCCATCTACCATTGCAACTGCTTCACCTGCGATCGAAGCTGCAAAAACTATCACGGCTTCAGCTGACATAGCTTTATTCATACTATATTCGAAATTCCAACTTTCCCTTACTATATCATATTGAATATTTTGTTCTCTACATCTTTGTGAAATTGCCTCCGCCGGTGAAATAAATTTTGAAGGAGATCCTGCTCCAGAACCGTAACCAGTAGGTGGAGCTCCTCCAATACATGAGAGTAAATTATTACAAGAGAAACCATCCTCTGATATTCCTGAAACCTGTCCTAAAACAGCGATTTTTCGCAAATCATTACTTAGCGGTAATGCATTATTTTCATTCTTAAGCAAAGCAATACCTTCTATAGCACTTTGATAGGCAACCTCATCACTGAAAGCATCTCTTGCATCAACGTGTTCGTTAACCATGATAACTTGACCATAACCTTTATCTGTTCCTGAATTAAAATATTCATGTTCATATGTGTCATCAGTAACTGATGAATAGTTAGGACCAGTATGATTTGTTCCCACAAAGAAATAAGATGCCAATATTCTAGTGGCCATATCATTTAATCTTTCTTCAGGAACAGTTCCATTCACCACTGCCTGAGTTAAATTTCCTCCATAATATGACCCTTCTCCGATTAAATTATCTCCAGGCATATTCATATCCAAACCAGATAACACTGATGCTACTCCACTCTTTGTTGCATACCAATCTGACATTACAAAACCTTGGAATCCTAATTCGGTCTTCAAGAGGTTATTTAAAGTATAGGAGTTTCCACAACCATCAGAACCATTGACTTTATTATACGAGCACATAATTGAAGCAGTACCTGCTCTCACGGCTTCTGCGAAGGGCCAAAGATATATTTCATGCATACTTCTATCATCAATATTTTCAGAAATAGCAACGATGGTTTCAGTTCCATCTGGTAATTCTTCCTCATTTAAACGATAATGTTCTTGCTCATTTCCAATAAAATGTTTGCTTACAGCAATAACCTTGTTTTTTTGAATACCTTGAACTGTGTACTTAATTGCTTCACCTTGCAAGTATGGGTCTGGACCAAAACTTTCCCATCCTCTACCAGCAAGTGCTTTGGCACCAATTGGACCACAAACTGGCCCCAACATATAGTCAACTCCTTTTGCTTTAAATTCGCTACCAATAGCATCACCACGGTCGTAAATTAAAGATTTGTTAAATGAAGATGCAACAGTTAAAGCAGCTGGAAAAGCAGTAACAAAATCAGTTCCCCTGACACCTAATGGACCATCATTTCCGCAAAAACCTTCGAGGAATTCAAATCCATCACCGTGGACAAAACCAGTGTTTCCACTGCATCTACTGAAGCCAGTTCCAACACCAGTAGTTATATTTACCTTTTCTGCTATATTTAGAGTATCAACAACACTTCTAGCTTTGGCATACGCGTCCTGCCAATCATTGTCAATCCTTCCACCTTCTGGACTTGGGTAGAAAGGAGGACTGGTTGAATAAAGATCTTTGGTTCCAAATATCAAATATGATTCAGCATCAGTAGTTGCATTAGTATCAGATCCAAGACTCAGAGAAGTAGGAGCACAATTAGCTATACCCGAAAGCAATGCCGTTATGAGCACAGTTTCTTTTGAAAACTTCATCCTATATTTTTGGTTAGTGAAGTTAGAAGACGCAATTCTATAGAAAAACAAGGCATATTTATAAGAATAAAAGAAAGGCTGGTACGGATATTAGGAAAATAAAGGCCATGGATACCGGATATTATTAAAGATTTAATCTTTGAATTACATTATAATTAAGGAGTGGTTTCCTACTTTGTACATGCTTTGACAGTGATTATTTTGTTTTAAGAAATCACGTCATAAAAATATGCGGATAAATGCACTAGACAATTTTATTGCGGAGTAAAACAAAGCGGTACCAGGAACAATTAAAAATTTAACCACTTCAAAAAATCCATTGAATCTAAAAATTTTATCCCATTTGATTGAAAGAGTAATAATACTCTTGGACACAAGATAAGAAATGCAAACTAAAATCTTGAGTGTGTTATCTTGATCGCACAATTATTTGCCTTACTGTAGTATTTTGACAAGTAATGATGACAAGAATAAGCGTATTGAAAATACATGGTGGAATATGCCATTCGGTTCTGTAACAATAACACGAGATTCTTAAAAGATATAGATTTGATGTGTGGGGGGAAAAAGAGCCATACGCTACAATGAACATTCGCCTAGCGGAATGCAGGAATTGTTTTTCAAATGTCGCTTTAATAATTTATCCTATGTGGTGTATACTTTATGAATAAAGGAAGAAAAACGGAGAAGAAACTTAAATTTGCTCCAATGATATAGTTTAGTAAAAATATAATCCGTAGGTTATAATATTAAAATCCTTATTTTTTTTTATTTTTTTTATGTATAGGCACACCCATTGTACTGAAAGAATTTCAAAAATTTTATATTGTCATTTGAAATGCCTTAGTAATATTATTGATCGAATATAACATGAATTTCATGCATTATGGTATTTCCAGTACATAACGCGGTTAGGTTTGTCTTGTATTGTCCCCACTTGATGCACATCTATTTGAAAATATTGAGTACCGAGAGGCATATTGAAACACATAGTGACTATATCTAAAATTATATATAACTTTTATTGTGAATTTGAAGTCAAAAAGAACAGGATTTAAAGATTTATAGTATTATTATTTGAAAAAAAGACATGTATATTCTGTTGGTGTTCTAGCTTAAAATAAAAGATAGTGCGAGAAACAAATGTTAATATCGAATATTGAATTGATGCAAAATAATCATCTGGACGATGATGAAGATTCATTTTCGGACACTTAGCACCAGTTTGAGGCTATTAGATGAATAATGGAACATATGAAAATATCATCCAATAGCATGGAAAGATCTTGGTAGCTCATCGCTAATTGCACGGCATCAAGATAAAATTTTTCTATAATATTGTCACCAAGTTTTTCTATAAATAGGGTAGTTTTTAGTATGTATTTTATGAGTAATTTTACTCTGAGCGAATTACAATATACAATTGTACCCGAATTAGTATTTAACTAAATACTATCCAATATGTTCTTTCTCAGAAGAAGACACAAAAGTAGCTTGAGACAAAGTGAAGCCAAAAATGTCTAATGGCTTGAGAACACAGCCTTTTACAAAGTCGTTTCAGCCGATCTTCCATGCTCAACAATTTTTGCAATAAAGAAAAAAGAAAAGAACCCCATTCCTGAACTTATTTTCCCTTGTCATGTTAATTGGTTTAGTCTTCAATTGCACTCAGAAATTATGTTTTAGTTAATAGCCGATATGATCTAGTGTCAAACGGTAAGTATATATTGAGTAGATATTCTTGACATATACATACCAAAATATGACATCCCGTATTTCATTGTGTTTGGAAAAACATATGCTAATTTTGAAGTTTCTCGAATACCGAGCTTGTTTAGTGATTATCTTGCATAAAAATCCCCTGCTATAAAAGTTATGGACCGAACTGAAACTGGATTAAACAGTTACAATAACAATAAAACTAAATAGGAAATCCATGAGATGTCAAACCTGTATGTTGCAGAGAAAAATTATTTCGGAATTATGCTATTGAAATATTACTAATCTCAGCACTTCACTTATGTATCTATATAAGAGTGAACTGACTTTGTTGAGTAGATAAGATAGCAAAAATGGCATCCACTACATCTACCATTTATACATATACCAATTGTAGTCATTCATATATATTCATTTTATATCGATCACGAATAAAAAGTAGTTAGCGATGCGATCTACTTTTTGTGCCGGTAAGGCTGTATTTATTACCGATTCTGACAAATCCATCTATAACCGACAGCCGATGAGTAAAAATTTATTGATACTGTCCTATATATTAACATAAAAGTAATCTTAAATTTATAACTCTCGATTCAGGTAATAATAATCAATTTAATAGTACGATCTGATGAGTTTTCTGAACAGTGATAAAAAAGAAGACGAAGGTCATTCATACATGTCTTCCTCTAATGTGCGTACGGCTAACTCTGGAGCAGGTTCCTATATTGAAAATGAAGAACCTGAGGCATTCACGGGGCTACAAGGAGATGTTCCCATCGAGCTGGAATTTGGAGAAGAAGACTTGACAAGAATAGCTACTGATGTTAGATCAGGTAGATCAATAAGTCGTAGACTTACAAATGCAGAGTCTTTAATTTCAAAGGCTAATGACACTGATGCACCATTGCCAAAAATGGGAGGCGGTAGAGACTACCCAACAGCATTAGGTGATAGGGACTCATATGTTGTCTCATTTGATGGAAAGGATGATCCTGAATTTCCTCACAACTGGCCTATGAGCAGAAGAATTAAAATTTGTCTTGCTGCTGCTTTCTCTGCATTATCACTTACCCTTGGATCTGCTATGTACTCTTTGGGAACAACCGAAATAGAACAAGAATTTGGAGTTGGACAAGTTGTCGCTACTCTTGGTACATCTTTGTATGTTTTCGGATTTGCATCTGGCCCTATTCTTTGGGGTCCATTATCAGAACTATATGGTAGAAAGACTGCCATGTTGCCATCTTGTTTTGGTTACGTTTGTTTTATATTTGCTTGTGCTACTGCAAAGGACTTCCAAACTTTAATGCTTTGTAGATTCTTTGCTGGTTTCATTGGTTCTGCTCCATTTGTTGTTTCACCAGCCGCTATGGCAGATTTATTTGGTCCAGCACTTAGGGGTGCAGCTATGTCCTTATTTGCAGGTGTTGTATTTGGAGGTCCAATGTTAGGTCCAATCATGGCTGGGTTTATCATTAGAAATGCAAACTTGAATTGGAGATGGACTCAATATATCAATGGTATTATTGCTGCTGTTGCTTTAGTTGTTACCATTTTCCTATTCGAAGAAACCTCCCATCTGTTGATTTTATCACAGAAGGCAGAAACCTTGAGAAGAAGAACAGGTAACTGGGGGATTCAAGCTCCAGGTGACGAAGTAAGTTTATCACTTAAAGAATTATGTCAAAATAATCTTACTAGACCAATTTGGATGTTATTCAGTGAACCTATTATCTTTTTGATTACTTTGTATAATGCATTCATCTATGGATTGTTATATTTACTTTTGACCGCTATTCCTTTAATCTTCGCTGGTGAATATGGATTTTCAGCTGGTATTGCCGAGCTTCCATATCTTTCTATCTTCATTGGTATCATCTTAGGTTTGGTACTCCACGTGTGGTTTGGCAAAAGATACATTAGAGCAATGATGGCAAACGGAGGAAAGCCAATTGCTGAAGAACGCTTACCCCCAATGATGGTTGGTTCCATATTTTTCGCTGGTGGTCTTTTCTGGTTAGGTTGGTCCGGTGAATTCCCAGACAGAATCCACTGGATGGTTCCAACTGTTGGTGGAGGTTTTGTTGGATTTGGTCTTGTTCTTATTTTCTTACCATGTATTAATTATATCGTTGATTGCTACTTATTTGCAGCTGCTTCTGCTTTAGCTGCAAATACTTTGCTAAGATCAATTTTTGGAGGAGCTTTCCCATTATTTGCTACACAAATGTTTAATGGTATGCAAATTAAGTGGGCCTGTACATTGCTTGGATGCATTGCCTCTATCTTAATCCCTGTTCCATTTTTATTCTACAAATATGGTAGACAGATCAGAGAAAAATCCAAATTCGCCGTTGTTTTATAAGTAACTACTACCCAAATAATGGAAACTCGTATTTATTCTATCATTTCATCATTCATCATTATAAATGACACATTTAATATCAACATAATAGATAATAATTGAAAATGATATGTACTTAGTAAATAATATTCATGCCTCTTCCTTAATGTCAGAATACGACTCACTTTCTTTGAATCCTTCACGATCTTTTTCATGGAAATAGAGAGCGGCTAATATTGAAGCACTTATAAACTCCATTGTAGTGGCTAAACAGTATTCTGTAGCAATAAAATAAGTTGAAAGACCATGTGAGTCGTAGTTTGACAACTTATAGTAATTCATTTTGTCAATAACACTGGACAAAATACCAAATATACCACGTATAATGAGGAATGGACCAGTTGATAAAAGTAAATAGATATTGAATTTCCTAACCTTTTGCACAAATACAGTGTATAACATCGAACATATGAGCATCAATGTTAAGAATAAAAACACGGCTTGACCAGCACATCTCAAATTTCTAGAGGTTGTAACTGTCAGCTTCTCGGTCTCATATTCAGAAATATCTACTGATGTAAGCATAGATCCCCCAGATATAATTAATGCATTCGCAGCTACCAATATCCAATGGAAAGCAAATCTGATTGGATGTTTAATGAACCTTATAGATAGTTTGCTGAATTGAGCATCAAGAAAACTGTAGCCGAATTCTTCAGTCAAGCAATGTGAATATAAGTAAAATAGTGCAATGATAAGAGAAAAATACCCTTCAGCCCCAAGAACCAAGTATGCGACCAACCATTGCCAATGTTCGGTTCCCAAAATTGAAAATGCCACACCACACAATTGGGCTCCTATTCTGATAATCCCGAAGAATAGTAACGTCGAGTAAACCGTTTTAAGACCTTTCTGAGATACAATATACGATACTACAACCGTGTAAAGTACATACAATGCTAAAAATATAGAGGCTGCGATGCCTTCTCCTTCTGATATAAAACCCATAAACTATTAGAATAATATAGCGTGTTGCTTTTGATATGTTATGCGGGAGAAAAATACATTAGAGTATGGCTTATACTTATATTCTTTTCATTGTGAGTATACTATCTGAAAGGAACTTATATGCGCTTACCTAAAACCATTACATAAGCGCACTGTTTATGGTGAGAGCCGCATGCGACAACGTAAAATACAAATTCCGTAGCCTTTACGAAATCGAAACCTTATTATTGTTCCATAATCAATATTCGTGTATGGTTTGTAATTAAATCGAGTACACATGGAACACAAGATACTGGAACCGCTACCTTACTCTATCATCACTTGTCTCTACTATCATCTCATCCATTGGAGAATTGAATCATTTGATCAGATATTGCTCCTTTACCCCATTTATCATTGATACTTTTCGTTACAATAACAACAATCATTGTAGGAATAATATAACGGAGAGTACCTGTCAATTCAAACATGATAATAACAACAGTAACATTCAAATGTGTGATTCCACTTAACGCAGCTGCTGCGCCACTATGACGGATTCAGTACTCTGATCCTTCAACAACAGGAGGAAGGTGTAATTTTTAGATATTAACCATATCAATGAGCAAGACCTCAAAGTAGTTTACTTCACTGACGTCATCACACAAATGCCCGCTTACATAAGCGCTTAAATCCTACTTGATATAGATTAATGATCGTAATCGGTATTGGCTAAAGATAGAAGGTAATGATCATTCGTGGACCTTGATATTCATCAGAGAAAGCGTACAATTCAGCTCAACGATGGTCAACAAAAGATCACGCAATAAATGATCCAGTCGCCGTAAATTAAAAATCAAAGTGAGTTTAAAAAGGGAGTTTAAACATTGTGCCTCATACTGATTTTAATATAGTACGATGAAGCAAGGCCATCTTGTGAGTATTGCAGACATACCAACCGGCAATGTGTGTATGTCGATGTGAATCATGGTAAAAGGACGAGGAAAAAAGGGAACCGAAGCAAAGTAGCCAACTCGTTATTAACAAGAATTGTAGGCTTATCCAAAGCGAAGTTGGGATATCTTAGAATAGCTTAGTTTCACAATATCAGCAGTTGTTGAATTCTATGACTAAACAATTGAATATATCTTCGTTTGAAGGAAAGCTACTACACTATTTCCATGAAGTGTTTCTTACGTCAAATTTTGATGTTTCGAAAGCACAGCAAGCACTTTGGTACAACGAGATCCCAAGGATGTGGCATGAATCTGAATGGTTGAGAAAATGTATATTTTCTACAAGTACCATGTTTCTAGGCAGCTTAAGTGATTTCCAAAGAATTATTACAGAAACAAATCAGATAGAGCCTTTGCATGAAAATATATTTCTTATTAAAGCCAACAGCTTAGCAGGGGATATCTCAAAATTCCACATAGATACAAGTCCCAATGGATTATTTGAGATTACAGATGAATATTTTGGAGATTCTCTAAATCATTCAAATAACCTTGTATCGCATTTGATGCTGGATGGGAAAATAGGATCTGAATTTCAGGCGGCAGAAACCTTTATTACTGGTGTTTTGATATTCTCTATTCTTATGTTGCGTCCTAAAAAAATGTTACCAGTAGTAACGTTTAAAAAAATGAAACGGACTTAATTTCAATTTGCAGAGGAATAAAGTTTTTGATGGCATCGTCATTTCCTCCTTTATACCATGGAAGATTTTCTGCAATATTTGAATCCCCTAGAGTTGATCCTTATTCACTTTATGTAGCCAAATTTCCACTAATTGAAGGATTAAGGGAAAATATGAATACTTTTGAGCTATCAGACACAGAAAAAGAAGGTTATGAGGATGCAATTAATGTTCTTGAAACCATAATTTATTTAATGGTTGAGAATAACTCAACATCTTCTCTTCCTTCATGGATTTTTTTGATTCAAGATGAAATTTATGACTATGTTAAGGTCCATAGGAAGTATTTCGCCATGAAGTTATTTTATGTCTATTCGTGTTTATGCTTGATGCAAATTACGGCTCAATAGAAAATCTAGTATTTTACTCGATTTTATGGATTATTACAAGTCTTTCAATTTTGATTCATTTAATCAATGGAAAGATGAGGATGACTATCTACCAAATTGTCTTGAATAACTTTGAAATATCGAATTTCAGTGCACTAAAGGATTTTCAACCCTCCAAGAATTTAATCTAATTTTAGCAGTAGTTAGCCTGAACAATAGCGAATAAGTTTAATAGGAGGAAAAACAATAAAAAACGTCAGTAAAAAATTTATACGCCACCTCTTACCTAGTTAGGTGAGACATGTGTCTATGCATACATATATAGACACCCTTTTCGGGCATATATTTGATCATAATCATTAGTATGTAACAAGTCCTTCCTACTTTTCTCCTGAGATACATATTTGCTGCAAGGAGTTGAATTCATTCTACTTATGAGCAGTTCTGGAAACAGATATGTCCAACTTTTTTTTTCTTTCATAAGTCATGCAAGGACTATTACGGTGCTTTTAACTGCATACAGTACTGAATAAGGTTTCCGAATTTGACGTCAATTGAAACTCGTCAGGATGTAAATAAGCGGTTCCGATTACGATTCCGATGTTGGAAGATATTTTAGATGTGTAGTAAGTCTGCCATGATATTACCAGACGTTAACAGGTGATAATAACTAGTATGATAATAATATATAAGATAAGATACCATTTAATTCGCTAATTATTCCATATTAAAGCATCTTTGAAATGGTTTGGTTTTTTCCATAATATCCTATTACGAAATGTGCTGAAAAACCTGTCTAATACTCTATAATATGCATATTAGTGCCATGTCAACTCAGCCAATTAGATCCGAGAAAAGTTTGTTCTTGGAATTTTTTGAGATGAAATCTGTACATTTGAGGTAAATTTGCGTTTGACAGCTGAACGGTTCTCCGGATATCTACCGCGCATAGGAAGACTCGGGAAGAAGATACTACTATTTGTTGAAAGATTTCTGGATTTAGGTTCTCCCGAAGCTGAGTTATCTGATATGCATACAAGAAAATCGCTCAGTTGATTGAATAAAAATTTATCAGATTAATCTTGATGATCAAAAGTTATCTTAAACATATATGGTCCCCATATATTCCTAAAACCTGAAATTTGAGAAGCGTTTTTTTTTCTTTCAACTCAAGCAATGGTTTTAAAACAAGTAAGTTTTCATAAAACTAAATCCAAAAGTGAAACAGATGTCACCAAACATGAATATGATGCTGAAGTATCTGAAACAAGTTTAAACACCCCAGAATATGATGCAGACGAGAAAGCTCATGGTGATACTCAAATAGACATGGAAAGTTTACATACTAAGAATTCTGATAATATGGACATTACAATAAAAGATATCAGTGATATAATACCAACAACGGACTATGAAGGTGATTCCCTTACAGTTAGGATGTGGGCACTTTCATTAATTCTTACTATTCTAATCATCATAGTCGACTGTTTCTTTGCTTTGAGGTACCCTACACTTAATATTGGTCCAGTTGTGGCTCAGGTTCTTGCCTTTCCCTTAGGGAGAGCTTGGGATCGTATTGTGCCTAATATTAACATCCCATTGCCATATGGAAAGAGTATCAAGTTAAACCCTGGCCCATTCAACCAAAAAGAGCATGCCTGTGTCTACATGTTTAGTAACTTGGCAATCAGTTCAAATATTGTTATTACTTTAATTACTGAACAGTACAAATTCTTTAAACAAGACATTGGTATTGGAAGAATGATTTTATTTAATTTGGCATGCTATTTAACAGCATTCGCATGGAGTGGTTTAACAGAAGATTTATTGGTCACACCTGCTAATAGTGTTTGGCCAGGAATTCTTAGTAATTGTGCATTATTCAGCGCATTTCATAGAGAAGAGCAATCAAATCATAATACTTGGAAGATATCTCAATTTAAATTCTTCTCCCTAGTATCTTTAGGCTCCTTTGTGTGGTATTGGTTCCCTGATTTAATCGCTCCTTTCCTTAGTTCCATCGGTGCTTGGATTAGTTGGTGTAAACCTACCAGTGCAGTTCTTTCTCAGGTGTTTGGTGTATCTACTGGTTTGGGTTTATTCCCACTTACATTCGACTGGAGTCAGGTAAGTTCACTTTCTAATCCTTTAACCACACCATTTTGGTCTGCAGCTACTATATTTTGCTCCTTTGTATTCTGGATTTGGATTGTTATGCCAGGTTTATACTACCAAGACCTCTGGCAAACAGGCCATTTCCCAATTATGACAAGTTCAATTTTCAATACAAATGGAAGTTCCTATCTCGCCAGTAATGTCGTCAACAGCAATTGGGATCTTGATTTATCAAAACTTGAGGAATACTCTCCAGTAATGTTACCTATTGCATTCTTAATGAATATTGCCGTTGGTTTGGCCACCTTTTCAGCAGTAGCTATTATGTTCATATTTGAATTTAAAGATAGCGTTTACAAACCATTAAATAATAGGAGTAGGGACATCCATAACATTGCCCTTGAAAAATACAGCAGATTCCATTGGAGTATATACGTCATTGTCATGGTTATCGGTTTAGTACTTGGAATTGTCTTTTCAGTTGCCTGGGGTCAATCTTTGTTAACTGCTGGTGGTTTCATTGTAGCAATGGTCATCGCTGGTGTTTTGTTCTATCCCGTCGCTGCCGTTGAATCAAGAGCAAATTTCTCCATTAATTTGACCTCATTCTATGATGTTGTTGCTGCATTCTGGTTTGGAGGTAAGCCACTTCATCTTGTTTACTTTTATAATACTGCTTTTGGAACCACTCAACATGCAATGCATATCTCCCAAAGTGCTAAAGTTGGACATTATATGAAAGTTCCACCTAAGCACACAATGATTGTCTTATGTGCTGCTGGAATATGGGCTTCGATAGCAAATACTGTCATTACATCCTTAATTTTAACCAATTTGGATAATGTGTGTACTACAAATGCTCCAAATAATATGACTTGTAAGAAGATTAAAACTACATTCAACAAACATTTAGTATGGGGGTTATTCGGTAAACATATCTTCAGTGTTAATGGCCGTTATTCCTGGGTCCTTTGGTTTTTCCTTGCAGGTGCCTTGTTAGCAATTTTTGTTGTATTGATGAGAAAATATAGACCTAATGCATTTTGGAAGAAATTTAGTCCAATCTTATTCTTTGCCGGTGCAAGTTCTATTCCTTCTGTCACTGGTATCAACTATTCTACCTGGTTCGTCGTCGCATTCATTTTTAACTTTTTTGTCCATCGTCGCTACAAGCCCTGGTGGAGAAAATATAATTTAGTTCTAGCAATTGGCTTGGATGTCGGTGTAGCAATTGCTGCATTGATAATCTACTTCTGCGTAGTTTACACAGGAGGTTCAGATAATTTCAGTTGGTGGGGAACCACAGTAGCTTCATCTGGTTGTGATAGTACAGGTTGTCCATATATCACCTCTGCGATAGAAAAACCTTCTGGCTGGTAGTGACAATTTACAGATTTTACACAATTTGATTTTATCTATGTACATCATCATTTAAGTAGTGATTTCTCTTATTCGAAGAAACATAAGTTAATAGATTAGACTATCCTTTCAACATTGGCGTTGTCATCCTTCTGTTCGACCTGTAATGCTAGAAATACTTTAACTCTCAAACGCATTAGTTTATCTAAATGAAGCAGATTCTTATTTATATGTTCTCTACACCCATTTATAGGACATGTGTTTTTTTCAGTAATATATCTTTCAATGGTGGACTTTTCATATGTATGATGGCAAACACTTGATATGACAGGTGTCTCAAAATAATTCATAGTTATCGGATCTTTCAATGATATCTTTCCACCGCTAACCCTTAGTTCATCATCTTCAACGTCGTCTGGTAATGCATCTTGGGGATTTTTGATGATAAAAGGAATGTTTTTAACGTACTGGTAATCTTCATCAGATCGTAAATTTTTCTCTAGTTCTTGAACATTTGTATTATTATTTTCAGAAAGTGCATGACTTTGGGCTATTAAATCAGCAAAATTTGTACCATCCAACTTTTGATATTCTTCCAAAGTGACAATACTAATATCTGGTACTTCAGTCGTTGATTGTTTTATACTTTCCTTGCACAGGTCTATAGAACTTTTATATGCGTCTAACATAACGGTGGATTCGATTAAATTCTGAAATGCATACAAATAGGTACTCAAAACCAACTCTGCACCTTCGAAGTTCTTATTAGACACAATATACTCAATATAATCCTCCACCTTTTTCAAAAGTTCTTGTTTGGATGACCCTATAGTATGATACAATGGCGTCTGAAACCTGGCCGCCTTATCAAAATCTCTAACCAAACTACCATTTAAGGGCAAGTAATCGGGTATATCTAGTGTTATATCTAAGTCTGTAGCATTAGCAGCATTGTTAGCCATGTCATTATATTCATCACCCATTGGTTTACTTGAAATGAGAATATCAATGAATTCTCAAAAAGATAAACTGAGAGAAAATTAACTTGATTCTATTTTCAATCGAGTTAGTTTTCAATCAAACTTACAAAGTATTTTACGAAGTATTTATTTTAGGAGGTAATGGCAACTGGAGCACCAGGTAAGTGAATATTCTTCGGCTACTTACTATGTAATCCGAAAAGATTAACATCTGTTTTAGTGTTGTGATACTAACTTTTTCTAGGTAACAATTTTAGAAGTTGGACTCCAACTCCACCAGAAAGAGGTTCGTTTCCATTGGACCACGACGGGGAGTGTAGAGATCAAATGAACAAGTATTTGAAATGCATGAAATACACTGAAAACAGGAATGCACCAAACTGTCGTATTTTAGCAAAAGATTATTTAAAATGCAGAATGGACAATAAGTTGATGGATAAATCTGATTGGGATTCATTGGGATTAGTAAATCTACCTGGAGATAAGACCAAGAGTGAATCTAGTCCAACTGAGGCGAAAGCTGAAACAAAATCCTAAGCTAGATCTTGAGGTGTTTCTGGACGGTGATCGATAACTATTTTGTAAATAGACATAAAAATATATATGGGTAATGATGTTACAGCATACTTTCCCATCTTACAATGTATATAGGGATAAAAATAAGAATAAAATTGAATCAAAATATTATGTACTTATATTATATACATTTTTTAACTTTTGTCTTCTGTTTTGTCATTTCTTCTGGATTTAGGGTTACCTCTACCTCTCTGAGAGGAATTTCCTCTTCCTCTACCTCTTCCTCTGGCACCACCTCTACCTCTTTGACCGTTGGTGTTAACAGAAGAATTGGCATTAGCTTGCTCTTCATTAACAGGTACAGGTTGTCCTCCCATTTGATAAAAATGTGGTGGAATTGGGATTCCTGGCACAACAGGAACACCATAAGTTGGAGGTGGAGGAGGTGGAAGACCTTCACTTAAAACATTTGAATATATCTGTCCATAAATTTGTCTAATGGCACCGGAATCCACGTATATGTCCTCCTCGTTATCAACATTCTTTTCTTGCGGTGTTACTTTATCATTTTGAAGCAAATTCAAGAAATCTTTGGATTTAGTCGTTACATTTGCAGCTTTAGGAGCACCATTTTCAGCTTTTTTAGAATTTTCATTTTTCTTAACAGCTGGTTCTTGAGGAGCTTTAGACTTGAACTGTTTAGGTTTACTAGTAGCACCAACTCTTTCCCTAGATGCCTTACTATGGTATACCATCTGCTTGTTACTTAAATTGAGAACCAAAGAAGAGTCTATTAATAAACCCCTATTTGATCTAAGCTTTCCATTCATGGTATTTCCACTAATAAGTGGAACATCAAATATAATACCTAAAGTAGTCTTATTAACAATAGTATTAATACTTACTACTGTACCTTTAGTAAGCTTTGGTACTTTACCAAATTCTTGGACATATACAACTCTGTCACCTAATTCGAACTTTTGATTCGTCAATAATTGATAAGAATCACTTGGATTGAATATGGCTTCCTTTGGAACACCTTTAATATCCTTGTTTATATGGGCAATAGGTGAATTAACATAATTTTCAATGTAGTCTTCAATTGCTTGGAAACTAAACTTGGTTAATGATTCACTTTCTAAGGAAACTGTAATCATCTGTGACTTAACTTGCTTTAACCATTTTCTTATTTCTTCAAGGTCTTTTTCATTAGAAACTTCTTTTAAAGCTGGAATAGATTTTGAATTATAATTCAATAGATTATTAAACAAATTTGGGAACTTCAGTCTATAGTCTGTAATCAATTGAATTGCTAAAGGTGAATATTCCCAAAACTTAGCAGATTTTTTTGTAAATCCTAAAACCTTCTTTCTCCTGGCTTCAAATTTCAATTCTAAACCAATATTAACTTTTCTACCTTTACCATCTTCAATCATATATCCGCTAGTAATCTTAGATAAAAACAAAGGGTTAATCTTAAGTTTTTTAGCAACATCAAAAGATGGATAGTATCTGATTTCCCTCTTCTCAATTTCAAGTCTCTTTTTACCAATGTTTGGCTCAGCACTTGTTTGAATCTTAGAAATTCTCACACTGAGCTTATTTTTCTGGTCGTTATAGCCAACAACAGTGGATGATGAACCATAACCCATATCACCTAAGAATACAACTTGAGAATCAATTGGGAATTCTTCGTCAATAGGTAACGGTGGTCTAGTTGCAAATCTTTCATCCTCATTACTGACTTCTTCAACAACCATTTGAATTGGGTATGTTTCCACCTGCTTAGAAAAAGTTTTAACATATGCACCTTTAGAGTTCCTGATAATACCAGTTACAGGCTGGACTTCGACCAATCCATAAATTTCACCTAATTGGATACCCATCGTCTTATCATAAGTTGATAAAAATTCCCTACTTTGTTGGTTAAAGGATTTAAGTTCATCATTATCTAATGGGGTGCCTATGATTTTTTTCGAATTTCCTGATTTGAGTATCTCATATTTGAACTCTCTATCGGTCACTTTAATGATCTTTGATTCTCTCAAAAATGGCCATTTACTGTAAGCAACCTTATTCAAAAACTTTTCACTAAATTGATGAACAGAGAGATCTTTCCAAATATTATCAATTTTTAATATCATTGATTCTGATCTAGTAGGATTTTGAAAAACTTTAACCTCATTTAACATCAAGTTTGATTCAAATGGAATTGTGTCCAATGTAGGGAAACCAGCAAGTAAATCCTTTCCTAATTTAGCGCCATTAGTTAATCCAATCTTCAAATCTTTAACTTCTGGTAATATAAAATTTGATTCGTAACATTTATCGTGTTCAATATCATGGAAAGATGCAGGTAAAGGAGATTGATACACATAATCAATTTGAGGATTATGAATAAATTCTATGTCAGCACCCATCGCATTTCTACGAGCTTCTTCAGGTGATAATTTTGACTCAACAGATTTCAAACTTTCAATTAATCTATCTTCATCCACAAAACTCAACAAAACAACTGCTTCCCAACTCGCTGTCTTACCATTCAAATCTATATCTACTTGATTTGGGTAAAAATCAATAATAGGGGAATGTGGATCTGTCATTAACGGTCTATAAGCCAATGGTATCAATTTTCTCGATCTTGCCGGTAAGACGGCCATTAATTGTTCAAATGGCTTAAAAGGCTTGGACTTGTTGAAAGTAATCTCTTTGCCAGTCTTTAAAAATTCATTTAATCCTATAGAAATATCAGATATTCTAGGAGCATAGTGAAACTTAAAAAACCAATTCCAAGAAGGACAACCAGTATAATAATAATACAAAACCCATTGTAAACCTTCTAGGTAGTGCTGAGTTAAATCAATCATACTATCTTTATCATAAATAGAGAAATTCAATTTCTCCTTATAATATTTATCCTTCCAATTTAAAAATTTAGAATCATATATATCTTTTGATTCAACTAAAAGCTCTTCAGTTTCAAACAAGTTAGCAGATTGATATTTTTTGATAGTTTTCCTTAAATCGTTCAATCTCTCTTCATATTCTTCATCTGTTTCATAAGGAGATAATCCATCAATATCCAACTTTGCTACATAGGTATTTTGACTTTTAGAATTTATGACAATAAAGCCAACATCCAATGCAAATTGCTTAATAAATTCTATATATTTCTCAGTCTCATCGTGGGGTAAAGTTAAAGTTGGTAATTTTCTTTCGTTTTCTAAATCAGTTAACTCGTTCACTTTTTTTGAACTGACTTCAAGAAGCCAAGGCTTAATAAATCCAACCAATTTTTTTTGGTCTTTCAAAAGAACCAACTTTCCCATTCTCTCCCTCTTCTTTTCGCCTGAAATAGAAATATCTTCCAATCTTTTGTTGAACCATTCCACATCGACATCCTGTTTCTCAAAATTTTCCAATTCGAATTCAGATAAATAGCGTAACCAAATATTTAGCCTCTTTAAATTTATAGTACCATTTTCATTTAAGTATCCGTCTGATTCTTTCAATGCTTGCTTAAATGTTTCAATAATCAACGGAAACGCACCCTTATTGATAAATAAATCCGGTAAATTTGGTAAAAAATCATTACCAATAACATACATAGTCAATATAAAATCGTCTAACACTCTTTCAAAATCATATTCAAAGCTCAATTGGTTATCCAAGTCCTGGAATTCTAACGACAAGTATTCTCTTAATAACGATAAGTGCAATAAGAAAAACTTTTGGTCCGATACATCGTTAGAATTTGATTTAGATTTAGGACCAAATGTTACTTCCTCTCTTAATAGCGCAAAATGAGTGTCATGTGTGACTAAACCTAACATGATTAAATCCGCATCTAAACCGTAGATACAATGTCTTATGTTAGGATTGTAATCATCCTGGGATTTCATTGATCTAATATATTCCATAATCTTGTGTTCACCTTCTCCAGGAACTTCGTGCCCACTTAAAATGATTTTAACATTTGCCCAATTGGAATCCTCACTAATTTTCTTATGGATGAAATATTTCAAGTATTCTGTTAACTTTGCCATAAATTCTGTACCTGGAGTGATAGAATTAGAATCAAAAGGGTCTTCCTTAGGTATTTCTTGCCCTTTTTCGATAGCCTTTTTTAAATTTTCTTCTGCTTCGAATGCAGTTCTAAAACGACGTGCTCTTTGTTGATTCATTTTTGCTCTAGGAGCAACACCATCAATGGCCATGTAAAATACTTGATTTGGTTTGATTATTTCAAATAAATGTTCGATATATTTAAAAATTGCCCCATACATCTGATCTTCACTCATTCTTGTAAACGTATCATCATCATTAGAATGAGTACAGGCATGTAAGATAGAATTCATATCCAAATATAAGTTATCAAACTCAGGAATCTGTGTTCCATCAATCAACTGTGAGATAAGTGGCCATCTTTCTGAAATGAACCGAAAAAATTTGGGAATACCTAGTATCCTGTTAGTAATTAATTTCTTTTCAACAATTCCTTTTTTATCAAAACCACTTACCCATGTCTATGACTTATTAATAATTAAATAATATGAATATAATACAAATTATCAATAACGATTAGAAAATTGATTCCTTAATCGTATGTTGATCTCGTAGGTATAAATGTTGATAAAACATGTTAAATTTCACCGTCGATCAGGTAATTTGAAAATGCACGACTTTCCATTCTTTAATCACAAAGGTAACTTCATTGACATTTAATGTATATAATTGTAATAGTATGTGTAGAAGGTCTTGATAGAGAATGAAGTTTGTTGTTCAGCACAAAATATTAAATGGAAATATATATTTGATAAAAATTTAGAAACAGAAATTATCATTAGCCTATAAAACTACTGATATATACGTAAAACATATATAACATACATAACATAAAACATTAAGACGTAAGGGGTATATAAAAAAAACTTCAACTATCCAATAACTCAAAAAATTAGAGAAAAATTCAATTTCGATTAACAAATCTAGAGATTAATTCTTGACCAAATTTCATTACCTTCCGACCACTTCCAACTCAAACCATCGTACAATAAATAAAAAAAAATACCAAAACGGTCATTATATCAATGTCATAATAAAAAGACACATAATAGATATGCAACGAGTCACGCAAAAAATTCTAAAGCTTCTTTCTTGAGGTGAAGACCTCTTTGATAAATGTGAATGGCAATTGTATCAACATTCTGCTTAATTCTAAGCGAATTTTCCATTAAAACTAGAGGTACATCCATTTTTAATGAAGTTGAAACGAGTTCATATATCTCCTTTAATGAATTCTTAGTAAGGAAGACATATTCAGTAAAGTTCAAATTACCATAAATCTCACTTAATCTATTCTCAGCCTTAATATATGTAGTAGTCAGGAACTGTAAAAGACTAGAACAAATAGAATTTAAACGCTCGTGGTTGCGAATTTCATGCAAACAATCAAAAACCTTACTATATTTATCTGAGAGTATTTTTATCCTATTCCATCCTTGATTGAACACTGAGTTCTTGAAATCATTGTAAATTCGAAACGCTTTAACAGACCTCGTATTTTCTTGGGATTTGTACATACCAAATAAATAAAAAGTAGGTTCTTCTGTATCATATATTATTCTGTCCCACAATTCGTGTATTCTCTGAACATAATTAGAATTGATTGGAATTTTCTCAGCTTCCTTTGCCTGAAAGGAATAACCAGAGTATTGGTAGTATAAAAGTGTGGAGGAACTTATTGTAACAATAGTAGCTATAAAATAATAAAATAGGTATTCAGAATTATTTTCCAAACCGTCTAGAATACCAGAAAATACATGGACAAATTTCTCTTTAAAAGATTGCAGGATTATCAGCAAATTGTCTGAAAATTTAGAATCTGTTGTTACCTGAACTGATTCATCTTTTGAATTCAGATCACTTTTGACACAAGTTTCAAAATCATCTTTACTTTGGATATAATTATTGAATTGTTCAAGTTTCAATCTAGCAATATGCTGATAAAAGTCGTTGGAGGACTTCTTTATCGAATCATTTAACCGAGATAAGTTTTCATAGAATTTAATGTTCTGGATGACCTTTGTACCCTTCCCGGAACCTTCATTTGAAGTTTTTTCCTTCCCCTGAACTTTAGAAAGCTGCGCCTGTGAGTTTGAGGAGCTAATTTTTGGTATCTTAAGAGTGGCAACACTTGAGATCGATTTATCTCCCATGTAGCTCGAATCATTTTCAGATTCAATGCAGACGCTGGCCACTGAATTTGAGGTCAACTGGTCTTCATCAACATCTGATGATGAAGAAATAATTGACCAGTCTTCGTCGCTTAACTTGTTTGATTCCATAGTTATGGTGCCCTAGTGTATTAGATAAAAGTTTAACACAGCTTTTGTTACACTAACACCTAAATTTAAATTAAATTAAATGTGATTGAGAATGAGATAATAGATAAGATAACGCAAGGTGGGTTTCTGATTCAGATTAAAAAAATCTATTAGTCATTAGTAAATCAGCTCCATTATTATCCTTTCTATGTATATACATACCTGTAATATTCTATACTTTTTTAAATCAAGAATATAGAATGAATCAATAATTCCCCCAGCTATTGCCTCCTTGTTTTATCTAGTCCCCCCTCCTTTATTGAGGTTTACAAAACCAACTGCTATACTGCACATTACAGATCCTTACATATTTACGCTTAAAGAAACAATAGACAGTATTACCAGAATAGCACATTGTAATATTAGAAATCTCTACAATATAGTGCAGCAGCTAATGCTACTGTATGGGAGGTATTAAGGATAGATTTGTAGATTTATAAATTTCTATCCGTCATCAATAGCCCAGGAATTCGATGGCAGACATAGCTATTTATTTCATGAAGCTTATTAGTGAATGAATGCAAATTAGTGATGCGTCGTATCTCCCCGTTTATCAACCAACACATTAGAACTGCCTAACACGTCGCTGTTAAAGTTCGAAGTATAAGTCTGCGACTCAGAAGTATTTTCAAGTCGGGGGAATTGCTCAAGTTCCTTTAGCTCACGGGATAATCTATGTAAATTGGATCCTTCGTCATATTTTCCAGCTGCATCTGTAAGTCTCTCTAATACCAGTATTCGAGAATTCATTCTATTTAAGTTATTTTGCAATTCATGTGTATACGATACCAAATCTCTATATTTTGCAATGGGGACATATTCTTGTTGAGCAGTGGAATCACCTAGAGTGCTTGTTTTAGAAAAGGACCTGCCAGAGCTTTGTATGTGATTTTCTAGCGAATGTAGCTGATGAATTTGTTGTCTATGCTTGGTGTGATCTGTCATAGCAGCTGTGAGGTTTGAAACATAACCATTCTCCTTACTAGAAGAGGAATAATCTAGTGCCAATGATTTTTGAAATGTATTACCACTGCAAGCATTTCTCGAGTTTTTGTGTCTCGTCAAGGCATCGATCCTAGCGAAACATCTACTACATTTTTCACAAGCGTAAGGCTTCGTTCCAACATGTAATTTTTCATGACGTTTCAAATCGTGGATTCTTCTGAACTTAATATCACAGACAGAACAAACATGGGGTTTTTCCTCCGAGTGGACCAAAACATGTGATACCAAATTGTGCTTTCTAGCGAATGCTTTATTACAGATTTCACAAAAGTATCTCTTTGGAAGCGATTTCTTTAGTTCTATCTTTGAAAAAGATGCTGGAATGTTACTATGAGAGGGATCTGCCTCTATGCCTTTTGGTTCATTCCTACCATTAGGAATAACATACTGAATTTTCCCAACTGTGGCTGGATTTACCATATTAGAGGGGATATTCTTTGTTATTAGCTTCATTCCGCTTTTATCAAGTGAGTTGGGTGTTAAATTGGATAATGAACTATTATTAACAGAATTTTCCATTCTATGACCAAGGTTGTAATTCGTGCTTCTTGCTATTTGATTCAAATTTTCTATAGGTAAAACTTTTTGGGACTTTGCAATTCTAGCGCCATTCAAATGTTCATTACTAAACTGTCTTACCGTAAAATAGCCATCAGAAACATTTAATGAGTTTCTTGTCATGTAGGTGCTATTTATATCTCCATTTGTACTGTTCGTACACGTCTGATTTTCCTGTTCCTTCTCTGAATGATTATTCATGGAATAATATGTATTAAACTTGGTTAATATTATGACTACTTACAAATGCTGGATAATATAGAGAGTTACAAGAAGTGATATTTGGTGCAAATGGCTATATTGTGGAACCTATTACATATATTACATAGAACAAACAATTTTGATATTAGAAAAATTACATAATCAACATTAAAGAAAAAGTCTTCTGGACTTCTTTTTCCAATAGATATCTTCAAACCAGTAGATATATTGATCATACAACTAGATAGGACTGATGTTATTATTATAACTCACAATAATCTCTTATCCCTAGGTATTCGATGTAAATAATCAACCTCTAAGTTATGCTTCGATTCTTGATATTTGATGTGACATACAATTTATATACGTATACTTCATTTATACTAGAATATAGACTTTTATACATATGATAATTTCAAGAATTTACTGATTCAATTATCGTTCGATTTGATATAGTGTTTGTTTCAGAAGTATAGTGAGTCAAATTTTATTTGGAGCCTTGAAGCCTGATAAGCTAACTTTTTTAAAACGATGTCCGTTTTGGTATAGTAAATAGAACTACAAGTCAATATAGCAATAGTAATATCCAAATAAAGCTTTCAAATATCTGTGCTGTATGTTTCAATATCAGCGTTATGTAAACTGAATTCGCAGCTTGTAGCACTCTGGCGAACCATGCAACAAATTCAATCACATAGACGGATATTTACGAATGTAACTTGAAAACTAGCCATATAAATAAACTATCTAGGTTAAGATTTCGCATGTTCTCCTTCTTAATATATTAGCTGTTGGTGGCAACGAGAACGTGGAGAAATAAAAAGCAGTTTACTGACAATATTCTAGCTATATTCCAAAGCCAAATCAAATTAATTAGCGGTGATTACATAAATAGTTTGATAGATGTACTCGTATATATATATACTTATATCATCTTTTCTATTGATTGTGAATAATGGCAACGTTTCGAATTAATATTTTTATCAGTTCAAATTATCATCAGCAACATCCTTTACACCCATACTTAATCTTGAAACTCCAGCAATTATCAATAAAAATATTTCCCTACTATCCTTAATAATTTATATTTAGCTTGAACTATAATATTTTTCATAAAATTCTCTTAATATATTGAATTATTAATATTAGCTTGATAGAAGATTTTCAAGAGATTGATACCATAAGGAATTTACACTTATAAAGCCACTTTATCCTTCAATATCGTTGCTTATCAGTGAAAGACTGACCGGTCAGGACAAACATAACAGATACAATCTAAGTTGAAGGCATTACTATAAAGGTTGAAGATTCTTTAAATATTTAAAGTATTGTGAATTTTTTAACCATTAATACATTATTTGACAAAAAATAGCTTGTAACAAGCTAGGGAAAGAAATATTGAAATTGGCAATAGGGCATTTGGAACAGCGGGTATATTTGTAATCTCTAAATTTCTGGAGTATTAAGATGTCATTAGTTTCCAATAGAAAGAGACCTAGAGGATTTAGTGAGTCCTTTGACACCGCTACTGGGAAAGCTCAAGCTTCCAAAGCTTCCAACACAAAAACTTCTACCATACCCCTTAATTTTGATGCTTCAAGCTCAACATCGTCCTCATCAACTAACTCTACGTACAACGATTCATCGCCAACTGAGAATTTAAACATTTGCATGGATAACAGTTCTGATGCTACCCTAGATACCAGTTCCAACTCAATAAAACTTAATATTCCTGAAGGGAAGTATGCAGTTAGAGATAATTATGTTTTCATTGATGAAGATAATGAAAACGTTATTGAAGAAGGTGATGAAGATGATGATGATGTGGTAATTCTTTCTGAGCGTCAGTTAAAGCTATCTTCCTCGAAGGATAAGCCAAAATCCAGAAGAAATAACTCAGATTCGATGTTGTTGGATAATGACGCATTTGCAGCTTATAATATGTTTAATGTCAATAATTATAATCTGGGAGATATTAACTCTAATCCACCGCCTGGTTCGATGAAGAAACAAAGGACAAACTCACTCCCGCAGCTTCCACAAGTTAAATGTATGTATAATAAGCTTCCTAGTAATTACATTTTGAAGCATCCAAAATTAGGGAATATTAAAACTAATGTAATACCACATCAATTGAATTTACCTCCTTGTGATGATAAAGATGGTCATTATATTATTAAAATAGGAGATATCTTTGCCAACAGGTTTATAATAATAAAATTATTAGGTCAGGGAACTTTTGGTAAAGTCGTTGAGTGTTTTGATAAAGTTAACCGTGAGCATGTTGCTATAAAGATTATTAGAAATATTCCTAAGTATAGAGACGCAGCCAAAATTGAACTAAGAATATTATCAACACTTAAGAAGTTTGACAATGAGAATTTAAATCATTGCATACATTTAAGGGAGTGTTTTGATTACAGAAATCACATATGTATTGTGACGGATTTGCTTATGATTTCATTATATGACTTCTTAGAAAACAATAAATTCATTGCATTTCCAGGATCTCATATTCAAGCAGTTTCCAAACAACTTATCAGATCCGTAACCTTTTTACATGATTTGAATCTTATCCATACAGATTTAAAGCCGGAAAATATCTTGCTACATGACGATTCTTTCGTTAAAAAGCCATTAACTAGTAGTACTATAATGTCTTCTTATTCGAATTTAGCTGGTGATTCAGAAAAGAAACCCCCAAAATATTCTAAAATTTTAAAAGATCCATTAATTCAAGTTATTGATTTTGGAAGTGCAATATTTAATGATGAATATCATTCTTCTATAGTATCCACCAGACATTATAGAGCTCCAGAAATAGTCTTGGGGGTAGGATGGTCATACCCTTGTGACATGTGGTCTATTGGATGTATCTTAGTAGAACTCATTATTGGTGAACCTTTATTTAAAACACATGATAATTTAGAACATTTGGCGATGATTGAAAGAGTGTGCGGTTGTAGAATCGATAAGTCAATGGTTCGTCTATCGAAACAGAAAGAGAATGAATGTGGCTTAAACTATTTCGTTAAGGAGTATACTAGAGGCAGCCAGGATGATTTTTCAGACGATGATGTGATTATTGATGATGAGTCTAGTGAAGAGAATTCATTAACATTGATCTTCCCTAGCAATACCACCCCTTCCAAGTTTGTTACTAATGTTAATAAGTTGTCCCGTATAGATTTATTTATTAGTTCAAAAATTGGTTTGAACATCAATTTCGACTATTCATTATCTGAAAACTATCAAAATAATAGGAATATTATAAATTTTGGAAATTTTACGTTCTGGTGGTTCTTCATGGACTTATTAAAGCAGCTATTTATTATTAATCCTGAAGAAAGATTAACTGCTGTAGATGCGCTCCAGCACCCTTGGTTCAATCTTGGCATTGAAGACGAAGGTACTGTGTGAAGAGTAAAAAGAAATGATTATGAAAAATGGTGCGTAAAACTATATCCCAGTGATATAATTCTACTTACAATAACGTGGTAATTGGTGTAATGTGAATTTAATTCAGTTCTTTTTAAATATATTGGTTTATTTGGTTTTCTAAGGTTTTTTATTTGTTTTTACTATTTGAAGTTTTTTTTATGATTTGTGTATATGAGAAATGATATCTTTGCCTCTTGTTCAAAGATTTATATGTTACGTAACTACATTAGATTAGAAAATGTATTCTGTATGATATGCGTGTAATATAAGGAAACACAATTAGCAAACAGTATCGCATTTTCCATACAACCATACAGAGTAGAATCTATTGTTCGACTATACCAAGGATAAGTCAAAATCATGACCAAAAACCATCTAGAACCAAGATCCTAGATCTAAATGAAAACTTTTATCATGTATTATGTATTAAGTACGATTAGTCAACAGATTTGATGCAGCTATTATATATATCTGAAGACGTACTTAATTAAACCTAATGCAGTAATGTAATTGCATATGTGGGAGTTACCTTGTGAAAATTTTTATGGTTCTGCATATACTATGTACGCTGCCACCTTTACTCAATGCCTCTTCGTAAAGCATGGCGATTAAAAAGTATGGCATGAGACATAAGACCCGGCTCACCCATGCAAAAATCTCGTACCATATATGCTAAACCAATTGTAGAGTTGGATCCAATTGTAACGCTTCAAAAAAATATGCAATATCATTTGCTGTGGTTTATGTAAAATCTGTCGTTTACAACGTAGTATCCATTGATGCAGGATTTGCACCAATAGATATGGATGTAGTGCATATCAACATAAATTGATATCCACATTAATGATATCCACATTCCCCGAATATAACATTCCAACATTTTCAGTGTTAATCGTGGGGCTCCTATTCAATTAGATTGGCTTCACTCATTACTTCCAAAAGTTTAAAGGTCTCTTTACAAAGCAGAATATATTTACTCCAAATATATTACTAAGAATACAGGCTACGTTACTCTTGGAAAACGATCCATGCATATCGATCTACATGCCGTAGTCCAGTTTCTGGAGAAAAACTTAAAATTACGTTAGAGGTGTAGAAAAGTAGCATTTTTACCAAGCATTTTCCCTTATATCCCTCTCACCTTTTCAAAATCTCAGCGCCATCTGATTTAGGGTAAATCCAGATACAACAATCCTATTATTCCATAATGACGATTTCGTTGTACAATCGCAACCGCGAAATTAAATTAATTGCAAACGTCCCTAGACGAATCGACGTTGGGAATTATCCCGATTTATATCCAATTGAGTCAATATTGAATAACGTGTAGCATATTGATACAACTATACATGTGGACAGAACTAAAGGGATCAGGAATTGCGATCTCTGATTTATTGTATTGTTATGGTTTCTCGCTAACCTCATTTGTCACTTGCTCCTTATCCCCCTCCTGAAACTCACACTGTCACCGCAGGTACAACAATTATTATCGCGAACATTAAGTCGTTAGCTATTGCCCTAGATGTTAAATTTGTTTGTTTCGGCTACGAGTTTATCAGGAGGTACTTACTAGAGTGCCCTACATTACAACCTACGTCGTCATACCATGGGTTCATTACATTGGCTACTCGTAGTGGGCACAGTTATGATGTATAATCCACCGTTGTCATCTCTGCAGGACCAACCTGATCATGCACTCGAGGAAAATAAAGGGCGACACATCACTGATTCATGTGTAAAATTTTTATGTCACAGGCTTAGGTAATCGATAGAATAATAGAGAGATTGTGATTACGTAATCAATTTACACTTTGGACATGGGCTGTGATTACAGAAAACACCCTATACACCTACACATCGCACAACATGACAGCCGTAGTATTTGTTTGCTACCAGTCTCATGTCAAATGCTTATATAACACAATAAATCTGACTTCGTCTCAGATGTCTGGAGGATCCCTTTGGGTCTGCCGCACCCTGTATGTGTCTATTGTACTTTTCGTTCTGTATGGTATATGTGCATTAATTTTACCCAATGCAGAAGGGTAATGGCTCATATCTACTCTCCCCTTTTGACTGGGTGCGGTCTAGATTTGCGTTTCGTTCCCATCCGTAGTAAATTGGTGCATAAAAAGAAAAGGGTTGTAAAATGACACAAAATCTCACTACAACCAACTTAGTTCAAAGAGTAAACAGATTTCTCAAAATATAAAACGCAGCAAAAGTTCAATAGAATATTTACAGCACATAAACGAATTTTCTTTAAATTTTTATTTGTGAGTTATACCCAACTACAGTCTTTCCTTTCGCTGGCAGATTAAAATTATACATTCTTTTAAATTTAAATTGAACTTGAAATCGCAATGAAAAGTTGTCTTATTCCTTTATTAACATTGGCTGCCACCGCCTTGGCTGCCCCAATGGATGTTCACCAACACCAACATCAACACCAACACGAAAAGAGAGTTGAAATCGTCACTACTAAGATCGTTTACGTCAACGGTGATGGTGAAGTTATCACTTCTTCAAGTGGTGCTACTACTTCTGCTACTACTTCTGCCACTCCTGAAGCCACCACTTCCTCCTCAGAAGCTGCCACCACTTTATCCACTAAATACTCAAGCTCTGCGTCCAGTGCTAGCTCCTCTTCTACTTCTTCAGGTTCTGCTTCTTCAGGTTCTGCTTCTTCAGGTTCTTCCTCCATCGACGGAGACTTGAAGGATTTTGTCGACCCAACTGTCAAGTTCGAAGATGGTAAGTACTCTTGTTCTTCCGTTCCAACTGGTCAAGGTGTTATTGCTGTTGACTGGATTTCTGGTTTAAACGGTGGTTGGACTACTATTATGAACCAAAATGGTGACACCTCTTCTACTTGTGAAGAAGGTTACTACTGTTCATACGCTTGTCAAGCTGGTATGTCCAAGACCCAATGGCCATCTGAACAACCTTCTAACGGTATTTCTGTTGGTGGTTTATACTGTAAGGACGGTTTATTATACAAGTCTAACTCCGACAACGATTACTTATGTGAATGGGGTGCTGAAACTGCCAACTTCGTTTCTAAAATTGACGAGGATGTCGCTATCTGTAGAACTGACTACCCAGGTTCTGAAAACATGAACATCCCAACCTTATTGTCAGCTGGTGGTACCAAGCCAGTATCCGTTGTTGACGAAGACAACTACTACAATTGGCAAGGTGGTAAGACATCAACCCAATACTACGTCAACAACGCTGGTGTCAGTGTTGAAGATGGTTGTATCTGGGGTACTTCTGGTTCCGGTGTCGGTAACTGGGCTCCTGTTGTTCTCGGTGCTGGTGTTACCGGTGGTACCACTTACTTATCCTTGATTCCTAACCCAAACAACAAAGATGCTCCAAACTACAATATCAAGATCGTTGGTGAAGATGGAGCTACTGTTAGTGGCGATTGTACTTACATTGATGGTTCTTACAATGGTGACAGTACCGATGGTTGTACTTCATCCCTTTCCTCTGGTAAGGCTCAATTTGTCTTCTATTAAACAGCGTTAGCATTTCATAGATGCTAATCTCAAAAGCAAATTGCGATTGTAACATTATTTGATTTCTTCTGCGTTATTGGAGGTATGAATCAATTGTGAGATTTCCACTTTATTCGATACCCTTGGAAGCTTCGGTTTATGAAGCAACTTGGTGGAAGTTGCTTCTGGTTTTTTTTTCCTTTTATGAGCGATTCATGAAATAGAAAATTTTTGTATATTGTAATAAAAGTTATAATTATTTTATCTGTAAAGAATTGAATATGATAGGATTAGGCAATTATTGGTTAAACAGAAAATTTCTGATTTACTTCTCCGTCAGCCAAAAGCAACTGAATGACAGTAGTTTACAATCAATTCATTATTTACTTTGAATTGGTCATATAAGTCGCCTATTTTTTCGTCAGGATTGGGCTGGAAAGAACTCAGTATATATAAGTATACTATGTTGCTCTTAATTTTCAATCGCTTAACCAAAAATTTGATTAGGGTGGATACAGTTTGATCTCTTGATATCTTAAAGACTTTGGGATTTATAAAAGGTGTCGACCCAACCGGAACAAATCTTATAGGAACTTTAAATTCGTTTTTCTCTTCATTTAACTTCTTTTCCAATTGTGCTTGCTTATCAGCTGGTAATCTTTCAATTACAATAGAAGCTGAAAGGGGTACTTTTGGTTCTACTTGATTTACCTCTATTATAACATTATCAGCATTCAGTAATTCTGATGAAACGCTGGATGTATCTGAACTATCTGATTCAGATTGTAGAATACTTGACATGTGTGTAAATGACTTGTTAGCCAGCTTGAAATTGCGCACAAGTTAAATTTTTATCTATGAAATCTTTATATCAACATTAAAAGAAGATTATCTATTATCATGTCAGAATCAGAAACATCTAGTTTATCTGAAGCTAGCGAATCTACAATTGAAGTCGTACCATACGATAAAGCATTGGACGTATTAAAGTCTGCTACAAAGGACGTTCTCGAATCGAATGATTACCTCTCTTACATCACGGTATTGGATATTTACCTTAATACTCCTAGTCGCTACTCATATGAAGAAAGGGAAAATATCTTAGAGTATATTTTAGGTGTTTTAAATGAAAATACTGAGCTTTGCTATGAAATTGCATGGGATTTGCCTAGTTTGCTTCTTCTCTATGTTGAGTCAGATTATGATTTCAGTGCTTCCATTAGAGATGCACCTTGTGTGTACAGAGTAATCAAACTTTTTGAATGTTTAGCTAAGAATGGTAACTCCAAGGAACTATTCCTTAGATGTTGTGAAATATTGAGTTCTTTGAATTTCAATGATATCACTACGACTGAGGTTGAAGAACGCAAAGAAAAGTTTTTCGAAATTAAGTTGTATTGTATCTTTGAATTGATTGACAGTAGTTTGAAGAAGATTGAGACATATTATCCTTCAAGATTTTTATCGATGTTTATTTCTTCTTTCATCAATTTAATACACCAGAATTGTTCGACCTCTTTATCAAACGGGGCTTTTATTTTGAAACGAGTTTTCTCTTTTGCAAGAAATTATAACTCATTACCTACACCAGTAGAAGAGAAACTGATATTTACAGAAGAAGAAATTAAAAAAATCAAAGATGATGAAGACTACCTACAAAGAAAATTGTTAACTAGCTTTCTTACTCAAAGTGTTACCATGATTGGTAAGTATGAAAAATTTGGATATGCCGTCGACATATTCTCTTATTTTCATGAATTGAGAAGAGATAAGTCTAAAGAATTTAACGAATTTAGGGTAGATTTGCCTGTGTTGGATAGACTTGCTGAGTTAGCGTCTTCTTTTGATATAAACCTTGATAAAGCCTTTAAAGAATTTATGGTACAATCGCACGTATTGTTTCATAAATTTGACTACTCTAAAGATATTGATGGTTTAGCTGGAGAAATTTTCGAGAAATTGATTATTGACTACCAACAGAATTTAGAATATACATTAGTGAATAGCGATGCAAAAGAGATTAGAGATTCTAAAGTCGGGTATCTCATTTTATATACACATCATTTGGCTTCACAAAGAGACTTTGAATCTATCCAAGTCAGTTTCTATGATGCTATTGTTCTTACTGTAAGATTAACAGTTCCAGGTATGGTTCAAACATCTTTTATGTACAGTGCTATACATGACTTAGTTGTTTATTGGTCTTGGTATGCAATTCATCAACTGAATTTAAATGAAAAGAACATTCAGCTTGAAATTACTAGAATTCCAAAAACACTTTTAATGATCTATTACCAGGTTCTATTGTATATTTGTGGTGTTAATACTCCTTTTCAATATTTCAGAAATAGCTGCTTGACTTTATTGACAAAAGTTTTGTCATTATCTCCAGAAAGTTTTTCCTATGAATTCATTTTAGATTCTTTAAAAGATTGTCCTTATGAGAATATTAGGCCAATTCTCATCGGTATCTTGAAAGATCTTTTAACGAAGAAAAGGTCTCAAAGTCTTGTAGAGAGTATGCAAAAGGTAAATATCAGTGGAGACGAAACTGAAGAGAAGAAGAATGCACCTCCTTTACCTTCCCGTGATAAATCTGAGATTTCATCAAGATATATACTTTTAACTAAGGAAAGAGCCAGCTCTATATTAAAATTAATTTTAAGTTCCATTGATCACACATTCATTAAAAATGAAGGATTTTATAGTATAGATCAAGGGAAAGTGTCTACTTTATCAGCATTTTTGAATTTAGCAATCATCATCAAACAAGATCCAAATGTACTGAAAGATCAAATAGAACCTATTATTTCTGCTATGGAGTTACGAATTTCTAATTTCAGGGCCTCGAGAAAGAATTGTGAAGAAAAATCTATTGAAGATAATCAAATTGATATTTTAAAGCTTGTTGTGGATAGAATAAAGCAATAGTACCCAGAGTATTCAATGGTTAATTGTAATAAATAGTTAAATTAATATATAAAATATGAAAATGATTATTTCTTATTTTTTGAAGCACCCTTCTTATTTGAAGTGTTGGATTGACTTCGATCGTCGACGAGAGGTCCCCAATATACAAAAAATCCTTCCTTCGTAGAAGTTATCTCTTCCTCCATTTGTAGCTCCAAGTCATCTATAAAAGGATCTTCATAATCATATTTTCCGACCTTTCTATTCATTTTAACTTCATGGCGCCTGGCTAGTTGTTCTTCTGTCAATTCTTCTTCCTCTTTCTTCTTCTTTGTATTTTTTTCATCATCGAGTAATTCATCATCATCTTCTTCATCAATAACGTCATCATCATCTTCAATCATGTCATCCATTATATCAATGGCAGATTTTGCCTGAGGGTGTATTTTTGACCATCCATATTTATCTTCGGCTAGTTTTAGAACATTTATTACCACTTCAGCTTGACCAGGTTTAGGATCATCAGGATCAAGTAAAGGAATATTCAAAGCAATTATTGGAGTTTCAAATTTTTCTTTCTCTTTCTCTTTCTCTTTCTCTTTCTCTTTCTCTTTCTCTTTCTCTTTCTCTTTCTCTTTCTCTTTCTCTTTCTCTTTCTCTTTCTCTTTCTCTTTCTCTTTCTCTTTCTCTTTCTCTTTCTCTTTCTCTTTCTCTTTCTCTTTCTCTTTCTCTTTCTCTTTCTCTTTCTCTTTCTCTTTATCCTTTTCTGTCTCTACAATTGTTTTCCCTATATCAGTAGAATAAGTCTTTGTTGCTTCATTAATGTTTGTACTGTAGTCAGATGGCTTTTCAATAATACTAATAATACTAGTTGGAGGTAAATTAATATCCCCATTGGAACTTGGACTCTTATCAGCTGCCATTGACGCATGAATCACCGGTTTGGGCGTTATACCAATCTGATTTTTATTATTTTCGGAAGAAGCTTCCGGAGTTTTTTTCCTAGATTTACTTATTTTCTTATTTTCATTTGACTTTACGTCAGAAGTCTTACTCTTATTTTGCCTTTTCCGCTTATCAACCTTTGTAGCTGATAAATCCACTTCTTCTTTAATATCACTGTCATTTGAAACTAGCAATTCATTAACATCACTCAGAGGGTTTGCCTTAAACTTCTTCGTGACTTGATTAGTAGTTTCAGAATCGGCCTTCTTCTTCCTGTAAGTCTTTTTCTTGGGCTTTTCTATGATCATCGGTGCCTCTGATGAGTTTTCCAAATTAATGATTGAGTTTATAGAAGTTTTACTTTCATTTGAAATCGTATTAGAAGAAGGTAAGTTAAACAGAATATTAGTCTGGAAGTTTTTCACGTACTCACTTACGACGGACGGTTTTAACTCATTGGTAGTAGGTGCTGCTATACCACTATTCATTGCGGGCCTCAATAATAATTGAGGTAAGCCTACAGGTAGTATATTATTTCCATTCGGAGTGTTGACTCTATGATCCGTATAATTATTTAAGGTTTGGCTGTCAACTGTTTCAATTTTTCTATCAGAATTAGAATCAACATTAGGCAAACTCAAGCTGTTACGATTTGCAGCAGGCTCTGGAGAAACATCAATGCTAGTTTGAAACATTGATACTAGACTATGTATAGATTGGACTTTTGTTTTCACACTTTCTGTTTTTATTGTACTAGGCTGAAGTAGAGGTGATTGAGCGTCATTGATAACGATGGGTGTCCCACTGCTATCTAATCCATTTGTGCTATTATTGTCATCTTTAGTGTCCAATAAAGATGATATAGGGACATTCCCCTGGCTATGTGACATTGCTAACGTAATAAATGTGATATTATAATAGGTATAGAAGTATACAATTATATATTTTCGTTTTCTTCCGCACACGCACTTGCACAGTATCAAGCTCTATCCAATTGTATTTTGCTAGAGTAATTACCCAATTTACTTAAAGTGAGACAGGTATCACTACCGTATCCTTCTAAGGAGTTCATCAGTAGGTCACCGTTCCAGTAATCTGCATAAACCTTGCACATGGGTAATCCAAGTCCAAGTTTGAATTCGTATGGTCTCTTGATCAATGATTGCAACGTTGATTGTTTAATCTTGGTTAGGGCTTCCTGCTCCCCAATAGAAGTATGGGTAAAGGCATCTTTGTTAGAAGTAGAAACTATGGAAGAACCAGCAGCAGTTACCTTCAAGTTTGAGTATAATTGTAAGCCAGGTATTCTGTGGAAGTTTGCTAAGCTCTCTCTCGCAAGTGACGGGTTTTTTCCAAACGACCAAATATTTGCTAATTTATCATGTTTCATTCCTCCTCCTTGGTCCGATATCCTAAATATAGCTTGTTTAGGAGAATTGATTATTGTAATTTTTATTGGAGGTAATTTCTTTGTCAGGTTCGACCTATGAGTCTTAATTGTAGCATCGTAAGAATTCCTTAAAATTTCTCCAAATAAATAGTGTAAATGTGGTTTCATGAAGGGGAATGTTGTACCTATATCACCTTCGATTTCTAAGTCTGGCATTCTGTCCTTATATGGAAAGATCTCCATCATAGAATCCTCAACTTGTTCTGCTACTATCTTGAAGTGTTCAGCAGCATTACATTCCTGAAATATCTCACCAATATAATTTGGAGGTTTCTGTGAGTATGGTGATGCCTTGTGGTTTTCTGTCATGGATAAATGCTCTTCTACAATGACTCTTCTACTAATTCTCGACCTAATCATCGATGACATGAACAAGTCAACTTCATCTTGTGGTAAATTCGAAAGAATTGAAACTTCTAATGCCCCCATCATCAAATGTGATAAATTAAACACATGGTCGTCTAACAATCCGGACAATGTATCGCAAAATTTATCATTCTCTTTTAATGTTGTTATATTAGGAATTTTTCTAAATGCGTTAAACAGATGATAGTAACTCTCATAAATTTGAGCCAAATGAAAATTATTGACTACTCCAAATGGTAATGTTTGCAAATCTCTAACTCTCATTGCAAGTCTTATAGGCAATTCTAGTCTGACGAAATTGGCACTAGCCAATATCTTCTGTTTTGTTAACGTTTTACCATAACCAGCTAGTTGTCGTAAAGAAACAGGATGGGGGTTTTTCTTCAGGTATTCAATCAAAACTCTATTCTGAAAGAAATGTTGAGGATTAAGAATATTGGAATAAGAGGGAAATGGTCCCAAATTATCCAAATGCTTAGCAATTTCTTGTTTGTTAACCACTGATAGGAAATCATCATCGACGTAAGAATGCGACGTTATAGGACCCCGATTTGAATTATATCTTAATCCTTCAACATTAAGTAACCTTTGCGATGGTTTATATTGCCTTCTTGGCCCAATTTTACGCAACATTACAACTTCAGTAATCGTAGTATCAGTATTATCATATCTAGTTAATTTTGTTATCATGAAATTCGGTGACCGGTATGTGCTCGGTTATTGAAATCCGGTCTGTTGCACAAGCCAGCCATCTAAAGGAATATGTACCACTCCATCTTAATCTTTAATTAAATTTTAATTGTCAATATAATGAGTAAACATAGAGACATTTCTTATATTTATTGGGAAATATGAATGTAACAAGCAATGGATATTATTCTACCAACTATCTAGATAACAGGAGAAAGAAGCATGATCGAAAGCCGTCCCGAAGAACGATAAATGACATCTTCGTCAAAGATGCAGAAGATCTCGAAGACGATAGAGATACTACAGACGCCAAGGAAGAGAACAAAGGATTTAGCGGTTTGTTCTCACGAAGATCAAATAAGGGGGTGCCATATACTCTGAAAAGAATTAGAGTTTCATCTCTGGGAAACTCAGAGTCGGTTGGGGAGGAAGTATCATCAAACGGGAAATCGTCTAATACCAACTCTGAATATTTATCAGAACCTACGCATGATCCTGATTATTTAGAAGAAGAGATAACCCCTGCCGAATTGAATTTTCTCCTGAAATATCGCTCACAAGGAAAGAAGAAGAAGAAATATTTGCCCGACGGGGTCTTCGAAAGTAATGGTTTTAGTGGATACTATATTAATCAAAAGAAAAGGAACGACGTAACTCCCATGGAGATGAAGAATTACACACACAAGACTTTTAAGGAGGTTTTTGAAGATAAAGACAAATCTGATAGATATAACCCAGTTGAATATGTGTTCAATAACGAGAAAGAAGGAACTTTAAGAAATAGGCTTAAAGCTTTGAATTTAAAGCTAGGAAGGGATAGCTACAAAAATTATGATTATTATGAAAATTTAAGTTCGAACTCACCACAGTCTGAAAATAGTTCAATACATGATATCATGGAAGTTGGCACGGTAAAATCATCCTCCAAAGGACCTGGGCTGATTATGGTCGAACCTACTATAATTGAGCCGGACGAAGAACGAGAACAAGAAGTGAAAGAACAACAGCAGCCAAATTATAACGATTATTCGATTTGGAATTTTATTGCCTCTTTCTTGACATACACCTCTGTGGCAGAAGATGATAAATCGACAAATGAAACTATGTCGCTTTCAGATAGCAAAGCACTTATAAAGCAAGACCTGATTGACTCTATTCCTGAAGTAAAAGGGTCGGTGAAAGGATTGAATGTATTGAAAAAGAACTATAAGGGTATGGCTTCCAGATGGAATCAACCCGTTTTTACGATCTGGAAGGAGATAGAACCCCAACAAGTAGACACACCCTATGTAAGAGAAGAATTTGTAATTGAATTGGACGATGAAAGAAGTGATCAGGAAATACATGAAGAATTGTATTATGATCCAAAAACAGGACAATTGGTAAAATCCCTTCCCGAACAACGAAGAGAACCACTTAACCCAGAAGGGGGTGTTTTATCTCACTTTTGTCAACTAATTAAAACAATTAAGGTAATGAAATTGATATTTACTCCAATTGATATTATTGGTGAAGCATTTCCTAATCTACAGACTTTAGTAATTGTGACTGAACTAATTATATTTTTATGGATCTTGTATGAAATAAGCTTACTAATTGACGCTTTGTGTATGATGATTAAAGCATTTTGTGCACCAATGATAGCTCTAGGAAGATTTATGAACAGAATTATTTAGATATATACGGTAAAGTAATGAACGGGATTTATAATTTGGCACCTGTAACCAAACTTTGGATACACATTATGGTATGTACTAGAGGTCAGTTAAAAAAGAGAAGCCCGACGCGGGGGTCGAACCCGCAACCTTTTGATCACCTCTTAATCAGATATTTGAATTAAAAGTCAAACGCTCTAGCCATTGAGCTAGCCAGGCAAATTTTGTTAGCCTTGTTCTATATTGTTAGGATATGTTCCTAATGGTAGGTTCACGTCAAAGCTTTACACTATATAATTCGCATTTGTTGCAAACTAATTAGTTTACTTTTTAGGGATCAGTTTTTCCTGCTACATCTAAATGATATACCATTATATATAAATATATTACTATTTTCTGGATAATTAACCTCCGAGAGATCATCTAAGTAGGAATTAAGGACTAAATCTAACTTAAAGATCCGTAAGTTTCTTAAAACAAATATTATATCAATATACTTTGAATTAGGTCTCTGGAGAAAATATAAGATGGATTAAATGATTAAATATGGTTCTATTATAATATTGGATATACCTTTTCGATACCTTAACTAAACCTCTCGAACTGCAGTTCTATTCAGTCTCGTGGAGTTATTTCATCAGAATATGTATCACGTGCTAATTTGGAAAATTTAATAGTTTGTAGAGTCTAATTTGTTTTAGTGAATATAAGATTAGGCTTCATGTTTATATCGAGGGTAAGATCAAGGTTGTTGAAACCTGAATTACCTAGTAGACTCAATTTGAATACAAGATGTTGGTATACTCAAAATACTGAGAGAAATAATTTGAAACCTAATGAGAATTTATCAGAAGAAGACGCCAAAAGAGAAGCCGCTAAACTTGCTGTCCAATCCTTAAAGGATGTAAAGCACATGTTTTCGTCATCATCAGATGATGCTGTACAACCTATTGATACTGAACCTATATTTGAGAACCCAAAGTTGTTTGGAAGTTTAAGTTTATTGCATCAAGGTCAGGTATTGAAAGAATTACAAGACAAATATGATAAAAAATGGCATAAATTAACGTTAAGAGATAAGAATTTAGGCTATTATATAGCTTATGGGGATTGGGGTGTACGCGAAAACTTCAATAGCTGGAGAACAATGGAACCACCACTTGACTTACCTTTTCTTTTGAATACTATCAAGACCTCGAAACCTCTCAAAAACACTATTATAAATAGGGTTGATCCTGTAATTTTAGCAGAAACCCCTGTTCGTGTCAAGCAGTTTGACTTTAAAAAGATGGATAACCCTACAAAGTTTTTTATATATCTCACGATATTTATAATAATGTTGGCCATAGCCAGAGATAAGAAGATTGGAGAAGAAGGAAAACCTACTGAAGTAGCTATTATAGATCCTTATGAAGAACAAAGAAAGCAGAAACAAAAAGAAATAGAACAGGAAATATTTGAAGCTAAATTGAAGGAACTTCAATCTCAAAAGAAGAAATGGTACTACTTATGGCTAAAATAAATCTGAAGGTTTAGTTTTGTTCTACTATATAAATAGTAATGTATATACAATGTATAAACTATTGAAATATGCTCATTATCTCTTGTAAAACTGCTCAGTGGAAAAGTATTACAATTATGGCTCTCCTCTACGTCATTTTCTCACCTAGGCGTCCTCGATATTTTCATCATCATCATCATCCTCGATATCGTCGTCATCTTCATTCCAACTATTTTCTACTGTTTCTCTAACTCTTTTAATGTATTGAGATCTATGGTCCTTGTATAAGTTAGCAGCTTCCACATTAGCTGGAGAGCTGATATTTGGATCATTTAGCAAAGATTGGATCGAAGTTAATATACTGGACACATCGTAAGTAGGAGACCATCTGTTTTGGAGAATATCTAAGCATAGTTCACCCAGGGCATATACATTCGGATGAAACATTTCGCTAATGAATTTGACTGATGGTGGTTTATTAGGGTATTGTTCGTCAAATTGAAGTACTAGACGGAAGGTACCATCCTCAAATGGCGTATCGGTAGGTCCAATAATTACGGCATTCCTAGACATAGTTAGTGACAACTCTTGTAAATCACTTTATTAAAATACTTACCAGCTCATCACATTATCAGGAAGCGGTGAAGCTGAAACTCCGCTTGGAGCGTCTTGTTGCATACGCTATACGAATAGAAGTTAGTAATCTTAAGAATATGAAATAAAATAGATGTTCGGAACGATTAACATACCTTAAAGTCACGCATGAGTCTTCTCTTTGCAGGCGTAGACATTTTATAATTTATGAAAGTCTTGAAACAACTATAATAAAGTCTTTTGTATGTAAAAATATGTTAATGGATTAGTAACTATTTGCCATATTCTACAGTAAACACTATCATTTATCGCCACTTCTCTAAATCCTGTATATAACCATAAAACTATCCAAAGTTGAACAAAACGTTAGTGGCATTATTAAAGAAAAAGCATCCAATAGCTCTAAAGATATATATAGATTAATATCTAATTAAATCATAATAAAAAATACCATATAAAAATAAATAAAAATATCCGGAAGTAGAGAAATGAAGGGTGTAACGGATAACAGTTGATAATTTAATCCATGAACTTGTTGTAGGCATCATCAACTAATCCTTTGACAGTTTCAAAGAAGGTTTCTGGATTGTTGGTGAGATCTCTCATAGCGTCTTGAATCTTAGATTCGGTTTCAAGTACAAGGCTGCTAGCACCTTCGATTATGTTTCTGGTGCTCTCAACATCTTCCTTCCAAAATTTAGTCAAGTTATGGCCAGCACCGTTGAAAGCTAAAATGTTAGGGGTTCCATCATCTGGAATATCGGATAATAATCCTTCTGAACCATAATGGATCAAATTTTTTTTTAATTGACTAGTTGAAACACCCTTAGTAGAAACGAAGAATTCAGAATCAGCACCAGGTTGTAAAGATACGAAGTATGATAATAAACCTGCAATATGTGGAGAAGCCATAGAAGTACCTGATAATGTAGCAGTAGCAGTTTCAGAGCCGATGTAAGTAGACAAAATGTTCAAACCAGGTGCGAAGATATCAACACATGGACCATAGTTAGAGAAATAGGCTCTTGCATCAAAGATTGTAGAAGCACCAACGGTGATAGCATTCTCGGCAGAAGCAGGAGAAGTGTTACAAGCATCTTGGTTTTCATTACCAGCGGCAACTGCAAAATGAATACCAGCAGCAACTGCGGCATTAACAGCCAAGTCCAATGCAGGAGATTTACCACCACCTAAGGACATGTTTGCTGTAGAACCCTTAAATCCCTTCTTACCTTCCTTAACGGCATCTTGGTGAGACTTAGCAGCAAATTCAACACCTTTAACGACGTCAGACATTGAACCAGAACCATTAGATCTCAAAACCTTAACGGCAACAACTTCAGCTTTCTTTGCAACACCGTATGCTTCAGATGCAATGGTACCGGCACAATGGGTACCATGACCGTTACCATCAACATCAGCATCACCGTATGGAATAGTTGAACCCCACTTTGCTCTTCCACCAAACTCAACATGGTCGATGTTAATACCAGTATCAATCACGTATGCGGTAACACCGGAACCACCTTCAGTATCGTATAAGTATTGGTTGAAAGAGTTTAAACTCAATGGCTCTCTGTGGGAGACTCTAGCTAAACCCCATGGAGCACCTTTCTCGACTTCGAATTCACTTGCATGAACTACAGAGTCCTTTTCAATGAACTTAACTAATGGACTTTGACGGATAAAGTCAATTGTTTCATCTAAAAAGAAACCAGAGTAACCTTTAAGAGCATCGCTGATATCAAACGTATCAACAATACCACCTTCTGCCTTGTGGTCCTTAGTAGCGACGAAGAAAGAATGATCTGTACTAATGTCAGCTAACGAATTAATGTGTTCCACGGCAACTAATTCTTGGTGGAATGACAATTCATTAACGGAAACATCATCATTCATGACAATGATGTACTTATGTGGAATAATATCTCTATTCATTTCGCTGGTAAAAACAGGAGCAAGGGCTTCAATATTATCAGCTTGGACTAATGTTTTGTATTCACCCTCTGCCTTTAACGAGTGCTTACCACCGTGCTTCTTGTTCTTGTATTTACCAACATGTTTTTCCTTTTGCTTACCGTGCTGTTTATTCTTGTACTCCTTATTCTTTCCGTGCAATTCATGAACTTTTTCATCATTCGACACGGCCTTCTTGTTGGACTTGTCTAATGAGAAGACGTCGATTACATCCCCAACGGATGGGATGACCATCCCTTGAACTCCCATTGTAACTAAAATGGAAAGGGCTACTGATTTTGATAATAACATATTTGCGAACGTTTAGCTAATAGCTCTGTTTGAATGTATTCTGTATGTACTTATAGCAAGTAATACAAATTGACTGAATACAATTCTTGATAAAAAAAAGAGATGGTATGCTGGAAGAATGTGGCGATAAGCTTCTTTTTATAGCGAGCGCTCGTTTGAGCCTTGTGCCAGCAATGAGGTGGGTGAGCTATAATAACTTTGTGACACTATGACGTCGATAAGATAAGATGACTGTTACTAGATATTAGTACAGTGCTGGACTTGACTATAAGGGTAAAACTATACAAATGGAACATTCATATATATTTCCACATTTACCGATTGATAGGTAACTATAATACTATGATATACTGGTTAATGTAACGATAATTACTTAAGTATACATTGCCCGAGGATCGCTAATAGAATGGGAACCTGGAGTGATTAGGGTAAGTGGGAGGGAGTGCATTTAGTCACGAAGTGTGATTTATTGTAATCCTATCTAATCTTGAGATTTACAAAGTATGCACATAGATTAAGAGGTGAGGAAGTGTCAGTCGCGTGATCATCCTCTATATAGTGTGGCTATTAGATAATTGAGTGATACAATTTTATGCTAATTTTAGTTCACGAGAATCGCATTATCCTTGAGCCAGGCTCTTGCAGCTTCTTCCGAAGAAGAGAGGTTCAATGCCTTGTACACTATCTCCTCATTGTATTTATGCTCGGATAAAATGTCCTGGAGAATCAGCATTTTTTGCAGAACAGATTCATTCACGCACAAGTACAAGGTGTTAGATGGCAAAGTGGTTCTTGTTTTATTTACCGGTAATAACGGAGAAGATATCTTAGAGAGGAGGTCATCGTTAATTAACGCAATAAGTTCTTTGATAGAATTTGGTTTCAGGCTCAAAGCAGGATTACCTGATTTGCAATATTGGTTCTGACACCAAGTATTACCGCATCCTTTAGTCAACTGCATCATGTACTTTCTTTCCAATCTGGACTGGAGTTTGGAGTCCGTAAGATCTAACAGAGGGTTGTAGAATGGACCGTAGCATATATCACATAGCTTTAGCAAATTCGACTCACCTTGAAGTAGATTCAAACAATTGACATTACAGCATTTGCTAAATGTAGCCTTGGTCTGTTCGGCGATTTGTACTTTCTCCAAATCATGTACCTTTAAATGTTTTACGAGATCTTTTCTTCTAAGAATTTTTGAACACCTATAACATTCTGTAGTCTTGTTACCACACAAATTTTCGTGATTGGTAAGATTCTCAAAATTGTCTTGATAAGTTGCTTCCCCTTGAGGAACGATAAGATGACAAAACTTGCATTCATGCAACTTATTAGAGCACTTAGTACCCATATGTTGTGTAATTAAGTCCACATAACTATCATATGTAATTATCAGTTCACACTTGCGACAAGAATACAGTTGATGATATAATTTTTGATGCTTCTCATTCAACCATTCTGCATTACCAGCCTCTAAACAAATCTCACAATGCCAATGACTAGATGGAATTTGTTTATGAAATATCTGACCACAGGAACATTTTATATTATTCCTTATACAAAATGCTTCGTGAAGAGCTAACTGACATGAAGGGATTCTTTTTCTACAATTAGAGCATGTTTCGTGATCCGTCAGTGCCTCTGTATTGCTGTCACTGCCCCTATTAAGGGAATCTTCAGTTTCAGGTATCAAACTTATCCTTGTACTAGAATCATGATGCCAAGCAAATGGAATTATGAAGAGCCATTTTTCATTTTCGGTATTATCATCATCTTGGTTATATCGACTCAACCTATTCTTTATCCTATCCAGGCTCAAATCCAAGTAAATCATCTTATCCAATGTTCCATCATCAAAGAAGTTCAAACGTTTTCGAATTTGAGAATCTTCATCTATTGTAGTCCATGTAAAATTCTCCATGTTAACCAATTTATCAAATCCAACCAATAAATCGACATTAAATATAGCGTCTTTATCACTATCCGTAACTTCTAACTGAATAGTAAGATCTTTTTTAAATCTCGTCAAGTCTACCTTATAAATAGTTGGCACAAACAGTGCATCAGCAAGAGGCTTTAAATTTGGAACTTCAATCTGATTTTCTATCTCAAAAATATCATCCGTATTGCTCGTAAAAGCCTTAAATTCTACTTGCTGATGACCGCTGTAGTCATTTAAAGGGCTTATATCTAAAGTGATATCTGTATCTATTATGCATGCAACCTCTTCATTTAAATCCTCTATTAGTAATTCATATCTAAGATTATTACTTTCGATGATCAAATCTTCGCCTTTTGTAAGAGTTGTGTAGAATGAAGTTAATTTATCTTCTAAAAAGTACTTCCAGTTATTTATATCTGAATAAAAATGCAATGGTCTAAGTTTCAATAATGAAGCTTTTGGAGTATTTTCCACCAACTCTATAGTAACTTGAGATGTTTCATTAAGCTTTCTTGATATATATTTTGGGACAATAAGAAGATCATTTTCTGGCGACAGAAATTCTCTTACACCAACGAACACTTGCAAATTATTTTCATTATCCTTTAGTTTGAATATCAATGGGTGTGGTAAACTAGATTCATCGTGAAGCTCTAAAATTTTCGATAAAACTGTTTGTGGAAGAATGCACTTATCCGAATAAATCGGAAGGCTATCAGACAATTCTATTCTAAGAAGATATTCAACACCCATGAATTGTATATGCATAAATAAGACCGAATTTACTTAACATCTGTTTTTGCCCTAGAGATGTTAGTGGCAAGCGTAAATATAATTGATCTGACTGCATATAACTTCTACGCTCAAATCCTACGATATCTACAATAGATAGAAGAGATACAGAACTATCACTACAAGGTAAAATGTCTCTGAAAGAAGTAAAATATATTTACATAGAATCATGAATAATTAATTTAAGACCCCATACTCCCTCTTATATGGGCGAAGATCGATAATACACCACCAAAACCAACTAATCCACTAAGAATACCTGCAGATCTCGCATACCCCAAATTACCGAACATAACCGGGAAATAAAACGGACCCAAAAATCCATAAACTTGCCTGAAAAAGTTTACATATAAACCAACGTCAGATGCATTTATAGGATCTGAATCAATAGCGAAAGCTGTTCCAACTGTGGAGACAATATTTTGACCAGCAGCACCGATTGCACAACCTATAATAGGAGTTATTATCCAATGACCCTTTTCAGCCTTAGTCAAAGAAACACCCCAAATCATTAAACCTATGATAACTAAAATAATTCCATTGTATAAAATCCATAACCTATCGGTGATTGCTTTTTTTCCTCCACGTCTAGCGATACACTTAGTCATCCACCAGTCAGATAAAGGACCCGCTAATATCTCACCAATGAACGATCCAATAATAAGTGAAATGTATTGTAAACTCATTTGTTGTGGACTAAGCCCAAATAATGGCTCCATTATAGAAGGAAGTTCAACAATAAATGCAATATTTGCGTAACAAAATGCGAGCGCCACTGCAATTGCAGCAATTGTACCATTAAAATTTGTAAACTGCTTTAAAGGTCTGAACCAAAGTTTATAATCAAACTTATTTTTTGGAATAGTCCATTTACATGAGGGTTTTCCAGGGAAATAGACTGTCTCGTCAACGAGACACCAGGCTACTGCCTGAAAAAAATTCATAATAGCGAACATGTAAAATATCCACCTAATATTTGAATGCTGAACTATGAAACCAGTTATGAATGGACCAATTGGAGTACCAAGAACAAGGCAGGTAGACCAAATACCATTTTTTGTTCCTCTGTTCTTGGCAAAAGTCAAATCATGTACAATACTGGAACCTGTTGCTACAGCAGTACAGTTAAAGAAAGCGACCAAAACTCTAGTAGCAATTTGTTGCCCATAAGTTCTGCAATAAGCACCAGCAATATTTAATCCAAAATTGCAGATAGACCCTACTATTAGAAATTTATTTCTCCCATAAGTATTCATTAATGGGACAAAGAACATTGGCAAAACTCCCATAACCACAATCTGTGAAGAAGTTGTATATGCCGCTAACGTCATAGAAATACCATATTCTTTTGCAAACGTGGCGTAGGCTTGTGTAAGACCCTAAAATATTTTGGTTAGTATTTAACTACCATTTCGCAGCATCACCACGGTGAAAACATTTTTATACTTACGGCTGCAACAAAAGTACAACTACAAATCTGGAATGAAATTAATGAGATAATAACATTCTTCTTCCATTCAGGCCAGTTAAGTGGGTCTTTTGGATCGTCTGATGGAATAGGATCCAATTCAATAGTTCCATGTCTCTCAATAAGATACGCTTCGTGTTTTGGATCAAGACCAACTGTAACTAAGCCTGACCCTTCACCGTCATCTATGTATTCAGTCTTTAACTTTTCGATATCATCCAAATAATTCATTAAAATAATAATCCGTGCCCACTCGGGGTTATTTTCTGGAGGAATTCTTTGTACTAATATACTAATGAAACTTTTTTTTTTTGTTTCTTACCTTGTCGGAATTATTTGAATATTTTGAGTAATGGTACCGCGAAGAGGGGCAATTATTTCTAATGCAAGTCAAATTTTTAAGTACCCCACTTAATGAAATGAGCCGGATTTTGTTCCCGATAAAATTTGGAAATAGGAAAAGCGTCTTACGCAATCGGAGTCCGCTATTCATTTTCCGGTAAGAAATAACTGATTAAATAAAGCTCATGGGTCTCCTTCATATTCATATAAGACAAAGACTTATGTTCATAGTAATATTGAGACTGAATAAGTAAATTGTAAAATATTTATTAATAATCGATAGTATTTATCTGACTTCAAAATTCAGTCGTCGTCGTGACTTTATAACGGCCCCTCCAGTGAGCGACCATTAAACAGGTACCTCCAAAAGCCACCAAGCCACTGAGAACACCAGCAGACCTTGCATACCCTAAATTATTAAACATATCTGGAAGATAGAATGGCCCAGTAAATCCATAAACTAATCTATACATGTTTAAATACATTCCGACATCAGAAGCATGAACAGGATCTGAATCAATTGCAAATGCGGTTGATACTGTCGACATAATATTTTGGCCCGCAGCACCTATAGCACATCCGATGATAGGCGTTATAATCCAATGGCCCTGTTCTGCTTTGGTTAAATAAACACCAAAGATAATCCAACCCACAATACATAAGATAATACCGTCATATGATAGCCATAATCTATCAACAATGATTTTATTTCCATTACGCTTCGAAATGCAGAACTTCATCCACCAATCTGATAAGGGCCCTGCCATCAATTCACCAATGACAGAACCTATAATAAGCGAAATGTATTGTAAACTTAATTGCTGTGCATTAAGACCAAATTTTCCCTCCATAATCCTTGGTAGTTCAACACTGAAAGCAACATTCGCATAGCAAAAAGCTAGTGCTACAGCAATTCCTGCCATTGTGGCATTGAAATTTTTAAATTGCTTGAATGGCCTGTACCATAAACTGTAATCGAATTTTCTCTTAGGAAATGTCCATTTGTATGTAGAAGCTTCTCCCGGGAAATAAACAGTTTCATCAACAATACTCCATAATACAAATTGACTGAAACTCATAATAGCAAACATATAAAAAATCCAATCAATTCCAGAATGTTGGACGATAAATCCAGTAATAAATGGTCCAAGTACTGTTCCTACAACAAGACAAGTTGACCACAAGCCATTTTTTGCACCTCTATCCTTTGCAAATGTTAAGTCATGAACTATACTAGAACCTGTTGCAATGGCAGTTGCATTCACAAATGCTACTAAAACCCTAGTTGCTATCTGTTGTCCGAAAGTCTTGCAAAATGCTCCACCGATATGAAATGCAAAACTGAACAAGGAAGAAATAGTAAGAAACTTATTTCTACCGTATGTGTTCATTAAAGGCACAAAGAAAAAAGGACATAAACCTTGTACAATCATTTGACAAGACGTACTGTATGAAGCTTGAGTCATGGAAACTCCATAAAGCTCAGCAAAACTTGAATATGCTGGTGAAAGACCCTATTATGTTAGTTGCTATTCTAAGAGTTATTCAAATCAAATACGTAATATACTTACACCTGCAACAAATGTGCATGTTCCAATGTGATACGATATTAATCCAATCACAAAGTTCTTTTTCCAGTTTGGCCAATTTAACGGATCCTTAGGATCATCTGAAGGAAGCGGATTCAAATTAATAGTCCCATGTCTTTGGATAAGGTAGGCCACATGGCTAGGATCAAGTTTTATATCTTCTTCGATAGATTCAATATGTTCATTGGTTTGTTTCTCTATATCTGTTGATTCCATGTTGCATAAACTACTGCTCTCAGCAAATAGATTAACGACTGCTCGAGTTGCTTTTATATAATTTGTCCCCAAGAGTCGTGTTTTAGCTCTCCATATTTTTTTATCACTGAACTTATATTATAAATCCGTCTAGTGGAACCCTAACATCAACCCCACATCTCGAATGCGTATAATATTTTTCGTAGTCTAGTTAAATATGGGGAGAAGCGCGGATTTGGAACCTTCATATTTCCGCCTTGAACACTTTTAATAATTATAGCTATCGAGTACACTGTATCAGGTATCATGCATAATAAGATCTTTCCATGCTATTGGATGATATTTTCATATGTTCAATTATTCATCTAATAGCCTCAAACTGGTGCTAAGTGTCCGAAAAATGAATCTTCATCTTCGTCCAGATGATTATTTTGCATCAATCCAATATTCGATATTAACATTTGTGTCTCGCACTATCTTTTATTTTAAGCTAGAACACCAACATATTGTATAACTTGACCGATTGAATGAAAAAATGGACATGAGAAGGAGTCCCTGGAGGTGTGTAATGAATTACAGTATCGGTAAAGTTCTCATCATCTATACTCATGGGATAATCTATAGCATTTTCTTCGGTGATCATCAATGGTCTCCCTAGTGTCATTGATACAATTCTATCCATCAGTAAACACCCATGCCATAATCTATTTCTCATTTCCTGTTCTATTAAACTTCGGTGTACGTTATCATTCTCAGGAATATGGATTCCTAATCTAATTGTAACACCGTTAGTATTCCAACAGCCAGCCAGTCTTCTAGTAGCTTGTAAAAACTGGCCTGTCAATAATAGAGCTTGAACTAACAAAAGTGATCCTGTGTCCATTAAACTGAATTTCAAGAGCCCTTGTGATCTCTTGAAGTATAATTCAGATGAAGAATCAGTTATTTAAGGAGTTAATTCACAGCCTAAAGCTAAAATAATATTCAAGATTGAAAAGAATAGCTCATCCAATCCTTCCTCATCCAGACTTGTCCAAATATGCTCATACGTAGCCATGTACAAAAGGGTAAAGGGGGTACGCAAATTCAAAATAGTTGCCAACAGATTTGTCTGCGATGCTTCTTGGTGGAACAGCTAACTCTTCTAACTGACTTCTTTTCAAAATTTTGTGTTTTCTTGACATCTTATATTTGCAAGGTCCTCCTGGGCATTGAGGGCTCTCCGTTATATTTCCATCAATAACGGAAACCAATTCCTTCATAAAAGATATTGCTGCTGAACTTCCATAATAGTCTTTATTATTCAGAGCTGATCCGGCTCCCATTGCATCTGTTTCCTCTTCAACCTTATCATTTTTCAGGATAGCAGGAGAATCCTTAGATCGTGAGATTCTTCCCTCATCTGCTAACGGGCTGTTTGTTTTACTTGTAAGCAGTAATTGTGGTAGTGGAAAAAGGATCTACTCATTTGATTGATGTCTTCTGGTATTGCGATGTTTCTGACGTCACTTCTTGGAGAATTATCATTGAAATGGTTTTCCGTATTAAATCTGATAAATTCTTTTGGAGATTGATGATCTCTCTTGTTAAATCCCAAAATTTCTTTTGATAACTGAAGAAGTCGATTGTTGTCAATAATACCGAGTCTTTCCTCTAGCTGCTTGACATACTCTGTAGTTGCTTTACTTCTCCGATCCTTTCTATCGTATGTACAAGGGACATCTCTTAAAGCACATGGTCCACATGGTTTACGCCCATCACATTTCGATTTCCTTCCTCTGCATCTATCACAAGCAAGCAGAGCCCTATTTCGTTTTGGCTTCTCATTCTTAGATATGGAAGACATGTGTGTGGGTAAAAAGAGACTTCAACTCGTGGAAAAATTCGGTATATTTATGAGCGTCAAAAATTACCCCAGAAATTTGATTCTCCCGCTTTCAGAACTGGGTCACTTTGTTCAGTTAAATTAATATGTCAACATTAATGGGCTAAAAATTTAATAAACGCAAATATCACCCTTGCGACTTTCAATTCTTGTTGTATTAGTTTTAAATAGAAGCGGAACAAGCTGCTAGTTTGAAATACACATGTACAGCTCGTTCGTGTAATTTTTTTCCTAATGCTGAAATCTTTAAGTATCGAAACACCTTATATAGATATACCTTTTCAACTTCTATTTCACAGATAGAAGAAGCGAAAAACTTCTTTCATTGGGTTCCAAAATTCTCACAAATTTTGCATTAATTCGTGGCTCAGCCCAGGAGTTATAGTATAATTAGGGATGAATTACAAAGAAAGAGTATTTTGTATAGAGAATTTATATATAACTTTACAATATACAAATATCAACAGATCATTGGATTTCTTTCATCCTCTGACGATTGAGTCAATAAGGTTCGACTTGTTAAATATTCTGCCGTCAACCGATATGTTTACGCGAAGTAAATTCTTTTTGTCATTCTGGATATTTTCTTAACCGATGCAAATAATGCCCCACAAGCAGTTGTCGCTTTTCCGTATTCTATTCCAATATCCGTCTACATTATTCGGAAATGCCAAGAAAAAAGTAAATAATTAAAGGAAATCTTGAGAAAACTCCGAACTTAGTCAGTTGTAGCATCCCATCCAAAAAGCCATTTTTGGAATTTGCTATCTGCCCATTGGTCCGGCTTTTGGCCATCTCTTAGCTGCATTAAGGCATCTCTTTCTTGTTGCTCTTCTCCGTCTGGTAAGTGCCATACATGACCAGCTTTCCTAGCACCCATTTGGATAGTCTCTGCCCTTCTCTTCTTTAGAGCTTCGTACTTCCTTAGAGCCTGAGGGATATCATCGATACCATCACAAGTATCCAATACCTCAGCTAAAGTTGCTCCGTCTTCTATGATATGGTAACATTGCATGAGCAGCATCGCCAATCAATACTGATCTACCACTTTTTAGAAATCCAGCGTGGAAGCATCGGCATATCAGCCAATACCCACTCAAGTACTGTCTTGATATGGGACAATAATTGACGTACAATAAGATGAAAATTCTTATAATGGTTATTCATTTCTTCAATGTTTCCTGGTTCATTCCATTTACCTAGAGTAGCTTGGCCAGGAAGAGACATGACAATATTGTACATTTCACCGTTCCTAATTGGATAGGTCATGACATGTCTTCTATATCCAATCCAACAGTTAGAATTGACATCTTCCATAAGATTAGCAATAATAGGATCGCTTAACATCACATCACGAGGGACTACTGCTCTATAGGCACAATTTGAAGAAAGGAATGGTAACACTTTCTCTTCCGGCACAACAGAAGCATCTCTAACTTTTGACTTTATACCATAAGCACCAATGATAATGTCTCCTTTATAAACATCTCCATTTTCTAAGGTTTCAGAGACCTTATCATCATCAACAGTAGCTATTCTACAGCCAAATTTGTGTTCAATTCCAATAGAGATAACCTTCTCATACAATACCCTTTGATAATCAGCACGATGAATTAATAAATAAGGATTTCCATAACACTCAGTCATATCAGGACATAAAGGTGTCTTGGATAATACCTCCCCAGTGTTAAACCTACGTAAAATAATATTTTTTGGTTTAGTAACAAATTTTTCTAAATCGTCAAATACTTCATATTTTTTTAAAATTTTAATGGAATTAGGAGGAACTTTGATACCAGCACCAACTTCATTTAAACTATGAGTTTGTTCCAAAATGGTGACGTTATGTCCTTTACTTTTTAGGCCAATGGCACAGCCCAAACCACCGAAACCACCACCGCAAATAATAATATCAAATGAAACTTCTGTCATTAAGGTTAACAAATTCTTTTATAGAATGAAGAGCTATTTTTCTTTATTCATTTTCATTTGAAATAGTCTTATATATACATCAAATAACTGCTTGTGATGGAATAGTTTTCAATTTTGCCTCCACACTTCATATTCGCAGCCAATTCTTTATCTCGGATATTTTTTCCGATCCTGCCTTCGGATATCATGTTGGTGTTCTAGCTTAAAATAAAAGATAGTGCACTACACAATTTTGTGCAACAAAATTGGATTGATGCAAATTCACTCTGAAGTGAATAGAGCCACTTTACAACTATTCGGCATTGACATAAGGCGAATTGAATGATAAAGTATGATATTGGAATAGCATCCAATAGCATGGAAAGATCTTGGTAGCTCATCGCTAATTGCACGGCATCAAGGTAAAATTTTTCTATAATATTGTCACCAAGTTCTTCTATAAATAGGGTAGTGTTTAGTATGTATTTTAGGAGTAATTTTACTCTGAGCGAATTACAATAAACATTGTACCCGAATTAGTATTTAACTAAGTACTATCCAATATATCATATCCTGCTAGTGGGGAATTTAGGAAACGTATCCTATGATTGTACTGACAACTCCGGCTGATACATCTATTTAAATGAATATCTATCGTCTTATAATTTTTAATCGAGACAATATATTAATATAGAATTGCCTCCTGAATAACAGTTAAGTTTATGGGATCAAAAATGAGTTATTTGGCTGTAAAAAAAAATATAATGGTACCTGTTTGTGTGGATCTGTTTTGATAGAGTTTTCAGGTGAACCCAAGAAACTGATGGTATGTTATTGCATAGATTGTCGAAAAGGATCTGGTCATCTAGGACAATTTATAGGAATGTATAATACAGAAAATGTAAAAATTCTGCATGCCGAAGGTGCTGAAAATACAATCAAAGAATACATAGTAACCTTTTCTCTAAGTGGATTTCCAAAAAAGAAGTATTTTTGTGGGATACCAATGAAACATAATGGAGAAATTTCTATGTTAAGACCGACTCTTCTTGATGAGTATATTTCAGATTTCATTCCAGACAAGGTTCTTTTTGAGGAAAAAAAATTAGAATATTTAAATAATTGTGTTAGTGATTATTTCTAAAATTTGAAAAAAAAAAGTTTTATTATATATATTTATTATGTATTAGTATATATATGCCTACTATATGATTATAATTTTCCAATTATTATTTCATTTCTTTTATTCAATTATATTATTTATCTATTAGTAAATCTAAATAAAATCCATTTTATTAGAGAGGGTTCCAATATTTGAAATAAAAACCTGGACCTCATCTCCATGAGATAAGTACTTAGGTGGCTTCATTCCCATTGCCACACCACTTGGAGTACCAGTCATAATAACAGTTCCTTGTTCTAAAGTAGTAGATTGCGAGATGAAAGCTATTATCTTAGAGACATTGAATAAAAGATCATTAGTATTGGTATCCTGACGAACTTCACCGTTCACAGTGGTTTGGAGCTGAAGTGTACCTGGATCTTCAATAACATCTTTGGAAACAAGAACTGGACCTAAGGGACAATATTTATCAAAACCCTTACTAAAGTTCCATTGTGGAACTCCACCAGCATATGCTGGATTCTTTTGCCAGGTACGGGCAGAAACATCATTTCCAGCAACATATCCAGCAACATAATACAATGCATCTTCTTCATCGATGTTTTTGCCTGTTTTTCCAATAACGACACATAACTCTCCTTCATAATCACATTGGTCTTCTTGTGCAATCTTCGGAATAGGAATTTCTTCACCCCAATTTGCAACACTAAACTTTGGTTTATAAAAAATTGAAGGATGTGGTGGAGGAGTTCTTCCCCCTTCCTGGATGTGCTTCATGTAGTTCAATCCGACACATTTGATGATAGGGACATCTTCTACCAGTAAAGGTCCCAATAATTTTTTTATATCAAGTATCTGATCAGTAACTTGAGCATATTCGAAAATATTACTACCTGTAACTACTTTGGGTTTTACCAGTTTACCTTCAAGATATTGCTTTCGATCATATTCAGATTCTGAGACGATTGGTTCACCTCTGTAAACTGTACCATCTTCAGCAACAAATCTTATTAATCTTTTCCACGAAGTCATACTTTTTAAGTTCTCTAATTTTATTGACTTTATGAAATGAAAGTCTAGAGGAATTTGGGGCCCATTTATACAAATAGAATACTTGAATGAAAAATTAGAATTGATTAGTCGGATGTTTCTCTGAAGCATATATGTGATTATCGGATTATATATCTGTCGGCTTGTATTCTCGTTTGGCAGCTGTCGGAAATGATTTATCTCTTTTTACCCCAATATTTGTCCAGTTTTTGTCTATATTTAGTTCGGCAGATATCTCAAGTCTTTAATCAGGTAAACAAAAATTTCATTAGTATTTTAAATATGCCATCTACACAAGAAATTAAATCATTAAAAGAAGAAAGGTTTCTCGAAAGTTTACATCCAAAGAATGTTGAGCCTTTATGGACAGTAATGCTGGCCATGGTTCCACCAAAACCACAACCTAAAGCTATACCCACAATTTGGAAATATGACGAGATCAAGCCACTACTTGAAGAACTGGGTCGTTTAGTACCTGCAGAGGAAGCCGAAAGAAGAGTTCTTATGCTTATTAACCCAGCTTTGAAAGCTCCGCAAACTAGCGATACATTGTATGCCGGACTTCAGTATATCTTACCAGGTGAAGTGGCTGCGGCACATAGGCACTCAGCTTTTGCATTAAGATTTATAATTGAAGGCGATGGTGGGTTTACAAATATTGAAGGCTCGAGGTTATATATGGACGAGGGTGACGTGATTTTAACACCAATATGGTTGTGGCATGATCACGGAAAAGAAGGATCTGGTCCTATGAAATGGTTAGACGCCCTTGACTACCGATGTTCCAGGCAATTCCAGCTAATTTTGCTGAACACTACGAAGAAGAGTCTTTCTCAGCAAATAATGTATTAAAATCACCTATGAAATATCCCTGGAAAGAAACCGAAGCTTCTCTTGAGAGTGTTGAAGGTGATTACGCGATTTGCAATTATAGATCTAAAGCAGATCCTTCTTCTCCCTTATCAAGCATTGTTGGAGCACAGGCTGAAATAGTTAATGTTGGAGCAGAATCTCAATGGCGTCAAGAAAACAGCTCTTTTGTTTATCACTCATTTAGAGGTTCAGGAAAAACTATTATGCAAGAAAACCACGGCTCCGAAATTACTATCCAATGGAATAAGAAAGATACTTTTTGTATTCCATCTTGGAAGCGCTTTAAACACGTCAATACTGGAAATGAAATGGTATACTTGTTTAGTTATTCTGACACACCTTTACTCCAGAATTTGAGTATTCATAGAGCGAAATAGTTATGTATTGTATGTTCTCAGTAATAAAAGCTTGACTTCTAAGGATTTCTACCCTGAACATTCTCCTAAATTACTTAATTTAGTTTTTATATTTTCCATTTTATTTACCATATCTGGTTGAGTATAATCTTTTCTGGCATTAGTATAGGAATTGTATTGATAATCAAAGATCTATATTTTTAGTAGCTGTTAAACTCGACTGAATCCACAAATTAGTATGCAGTGCTATCAGATTTATTTGTTTCTTTTGCGTTTTGTTTATGAAACACTTTGGTTTTTGGCATCATAGCAATTAAAACGAGAAATAAATCAAAAAAGAATCTTAGAACCATATAAACCAGTTTCTACAAATACGAGGGTCTATCTGATTTAAATATATAGCATTGCCAGATTAATGCACGCAAGAAAGTTTTAATTGTACGATAAAAAAGCCTTATCGAAAGTGTGAATAAACCTGGAACCACAAGGGGCATGAATGGCTAATGAGAACTGATTTGGCTTTCGCCTCATGCGTGACTTTAACTGACTACCCTGATAATTTAGTCAGGGCGCATACTCTCTTATCTTGCGAGCAACAAGCATCCGATAAGGATGAAGAAGCAATAGCTAATATTTCAACGCAACGTGTTATTTCTATGTCGTATATAGCCTGTGCCACAAATACTCTATAAAGTACAGCTTAACAAAGAAACCACGTTGCTCGACGTCCGCTGAAAATTTTTTATCGAATTCTTAGGGTATTCTGCAGTCTCAGCCTCTCATTTGTTTAAATTAGGTGAAAGCCATACTAAATATCCTAAAGCTTAAATAATCGCGCAACCTTAGTTGGGCTCAGAAGAAGCCTTTCTTTAAGCAACCCGAGAAAACACTATAAACCAAAATGTTTTACAATTACCTATGCTTCACATCTATTTGAATTTCCACATCAATATATCATCGTTTCTTATAGGTTTTAGTGAATTTCACCAGGTCGTTTGTTTGTCACGAATCATAGTATTCTGTTCGTTAGAGGATAATAGGCTACTTCTTGCTGCTATTTTTATGCACACCTTGTGTCTTTGTGCTCCTCTCCCAATCAAGTAGTTTTTAGATCATTTTTGGAAGTCGCGTTTGAATGCCTAAGTGATGCTTAGAGTACCTGGCATATCGTACATGAAGTTGTATTGTAGAAGTAACTTTCACGTTTTGAGAAGTAATTTTGCTTGTCTTGTCTATTTAGTTGTTTTTACTTTTGCTGTGAAGTGCACGTAGATTTAAATGAATAAATTCGTTCCACGCATCGCCAAAATTTTGAGGATATACCTGCGACCAAATTGATCAGCGCTAAACAAATTTATTTATTTACTTCTTTACGTTCAAGTAACAGTCCTTGATTTTTTTTCTTCTGTTATAGTTGCAGGAAGCGTGTCGTTTGTCAAGAGTTAGCTGAATGAGTCTGCTAGGTTTTCTGATCCGAAAAGCAAGGTCCCTCACGGGGTTAGTTGTTGTTTTGTTGATCTTTTTGATCACGGTCAACGTGTTGTTATTTAAATACCAGGAACTTGGTGAAGACGATAGCAAGTTAAAGTCAGGGTTTTCTAAGGATATTCTGGCTCATATTGACAGCGTGGAAAATGAAAACTTTGTATCGTCGATGATGAAAGACGTGAAGGAAGCCAAAGAGGAGGAACTTCTTGACCAGCTTTACAAAGAGTTAAGGACCACCAAGCTGAAGGAATTGACAGATAAGCTCTACAAGGAGTTGAAGGCGATGAACGAGGCCAAAATCATTGAAGATTTAAGGAAAAACATCTTGGAGACGAAAACTGAAAAGTTAATGGACGATGTCAAGGAAGAAATGAAAAAGGGAATGGATGAAGATTTCACCAAAGAATTATTTAATGGAAGAAAGATCTCGACCTCGTTATTGGCACAGTTATCGAAGGAATACTTAATTAACAATGAGGAGGATGTTAAAAAGTATGCCACATCAGAGATATTACAAGGATTAGCAGAAAGAATTCCAGAAGTTCCTAAATACAAGATATCTAATGCCATTGAAGAACAAATAAAGACAAAACTCAATAAGAAAGATTATTATAGATATCTCATGAAGGATGTTTTGATGGCTCATGCACCTTCGGCTACCTTAACGGAAGAGAATGTAGGAAGAAAGGTTAATCCTGGGTATTATAAAGATGTAAGAAAGTTGTCTAGGGAGTCATTAATGCATGATCATTATCGTTTATCTGATGAACAATTCGATGACATGAAATCTAAACATGGACAGTTAGTCAAGATTTTAAAACTTATCGATGATCCTCCAGTGGAATTTGTCAACGGTAAGGGTATTGTTATTAGTGGGGGAGGTGCATATTTCGGTGTCGCTTTAGTAGCAATTGCCCAAATTAGAGAAATGGGCTCAAAATTACCTATTGAGTTGATTATGAATAACAAGAAAGAATACGATAAACAAATTTGTGAGGAATTATTACCTCGTAAATTTAATGCTAAGTGTTTAATTATTGAAGATGAAATAGGATCGGATATTTTGGAACTGTTAGAATTTAGTGAAGGAACCCAAAATTTCCTTTTAAAGGTATTAGGTTTCTTGGTAACATCTTTTGACCAAATTATCGCTATTGATGCTGATAACATGGTACTTAAGAATGTTGACACTTTGTTAACTTCAGAGCCATATTTAAGCTCAAAATGGGTTTTCTGGCCTGATCTTTGGATTAAAGCTCCTTCACCTTTGTTTTATGACATCATTGGTATTGAATTAGGAGAGCCGGTTGGAAGAAGATGTATTGCTAATGATTGGAGCTATGCAGAATATGTTCTGAAGAATAAGGATGCAGACGTTTGTATACATGATAGAGAGGGGGCTCCTTCAGGAAGGACAGTTGAATCTGGACAAATGGTATTTTCTAAGAGAGCACATTTCAAAGCTTATTTGCTCTCTCTTTATTATAATATTTATGGAAGATCTCATTACTATGATATGATCTATCAAGGTGTTCCAGGGCTGGGTGATAAAGATACTTTCGTTCCAGCATTGGATGTTTTAAAAGAAACATACCATGTAGTTGATCATAATGTTTGGCTTGCGGGTTATGATGATGTTGAGAAAAATTTCTTCCAAGAAACAACTATTGTTCAGTATGATCCTATTCAACACTTGGAATTTGAAGACAAATGGAAGAAATGGTTGAAATCTAAAGATCTAGACACAAGATTATGGCCCTTCCAAAGTAATGGTTACACTGAAAAGTTATATAAGGAATTCCGTGAAGCACACGTGGAAAAAGTTGAAGAAGAGAAGGTGAAGGAGGATGGTACAAAGGAAAAAGTTTTGAAAGAAGTTCCAATGAAGACCCCTGACGTTTTTTTCATGCACATTCATAAACCTAAACTTAACCCAATCGCAAAAGGTGATAATTTTGGAATTTATACCAGAAGAAACTTAGGATTACCAGATAAATATACAGAGTTTGGTACTACAGACTGGGAATTACAGTTCCATTCTATTGCAAGATGGGTTGTCTGCAGAGGTATAACAAGTGAAAGTTTCTGGAAAACAGCACCAATGACCCAAGAGGAGGCTTGTAAGAGGGAAACAGATTACATATCATTCTTGAAAAAGGACTCAAAAAATATTGCTTCCGAAAAGTTGAAAGAGTTGGACCTTTAAGTTAATTTCTATATTCAAATTCGACAATATAATATTTTTAGTCAACATACATTTTGAGTAATTACATATTTAAGTTAATACATAATAAATTCATCGGAAGAAATTAATTTATATATATTTCAATCTTCAAATTCTGACAGTTCATTGTCAGATTCACTAGATTCGGTCTCGCCAGATGCAGAATCATTAGAATCATCATCAGATTCGCTAACAAACACATCCGTTTCATTGCTTGGAGAATTCATAATCTCTAACGCCACATTATAACCCTTCTCCTCTAAGAATTTCTTAAAGGTGTCTGACTTGGAAGGAGATACACAACAAAATATAACAGAAGAATCAGCTTCAAATAAAGGTTTAAAATATTTGTTTAAGGCGTAGACTATATCCCTTTCTTCTAACAAATTTATTTCTTCCAAGAACCTCTTTACATAATTTGGTCCTCTCTTCTTAAATATATTATCGCTTATCTTGCAGTTTGCAGCTTCATAATTATTCGATTCACCATTAGCCAATTGATTTACAATTGCAGCTACTGCATTTTCAATACTAATTTGGTCTATTTTTAAAGATCTAGTAGCATATTTTTCAACAATATCCTTTGCAGTAAGCCAAGCCTGATCCGGATCAGCTCCTCTATAAATTGTAAATGAAAGATATCCAGTTTCAGGGTTACGCGATATATTTGCTCCATAAGCCAACCCTGTTCCTCTTATACCTCTCCAAAATGGACCCTCTACCGCAGTTAAGAATTCACTCGCCAATGCAATTTTAAAAATATCCTTGTCTAAATAATTTGTAGGAATGGGCGTTGAACTTATTAAATGAGATGATTCTGTTGCAGGGATTGTAACGATGAAAGCCGATTTTGAACATTTTTTACCCGTTTCAGATAAGAACTCATAAGAATGAGGAATTTTATCCAATGATTGCTGACTATACCCCTTTCCATTATCAAATTCCTTAACAAGATCTGACCAAGCTGAAACAGGGTTTTGCAAATTATCAACATTTCCAATAATAAAAGTTTTAAAATTAGTTAATCTGAATAGTTGGTTTCTTAATCTATTAAGATCGTTAGAAATCTGCTTGAAATTACCATCTTCTATTTTCTGCAATAACATCTTATAAAATACTTCAGTGTTGATGCTGTCTTGAGCCTTTCTTAAAGAACGATTTTTGAATAAAGTTCTATACTGTAAAGAATACATCATCAACTCTCCATTTCTTTTCTTGTCCGGTAATGAATTTATTATTTTCTCAATGACTATCCTGATTCTTTGCTCTTCAAAGATTGAATATTTCATGACATTCAAAAGCCACTCAATCGCCTTAGAATACTTTTTTGATTCAAATTTAACTTTAATTGTGATCAATTCAAGAAATTGATTTTCAAACCCATTATCCAATTGAAATTCAATCAAATCATCATTAATATGTGAGATAACCTCATCAAATGATATGTATGTTCCATTTGGAAGTTTGATCGACATTGAAAAAATTTCTTCAATAATAGACATATAAGGCAACAAATCCTCATCTATTTCAGTTGATGACATCACCATATTAATAGTTGTAAACTGCGTTTTATAATTTTCGAAATGAAATGGCATAGGAGATTCCGCCGGAGTATCATTTAATATTTTAGTATTCAAGTCATCATCAGTTACATAATCTGTAGAAAAGCTATTGGAACCCGCTTTATACGACTTTGTTTCTATAAAATCAATTTTAGAGGGATCAGGCTTTCCAAATTGAGTTAAAATTGCATCAGGAATAGGCGTATCGTTTTTCTCCTGTGCATCCTTTAGTTCCTTTCCAAATTTGGTCAATCCATCTTTACCAAATTTTAACTTTATGTCTTTAATTATCTGTTTGTTGTTCTTAGTTTGTAATTGGTTTAACTTCATAGATGGCTTTGCTAAAATAGAAGCTGATTTGTTATCTACTAATTGTTCTGTAATCAAATGACACCATTGTTCAGCTGTCCACTCCATAAGAATATCAAACTCTCTTAAATCTTTACACCATTCGCTCAAATTAGAACCATTAACATCACCATATATGAATTCTGAAATTGCAATATTTGAAAAAAGGGAAGGCGACTTCTCAGTATTAAACACAAATTTTAGTTTTTGCTGATTCAATACCTGTCTCAAATAAGAAAGGTTAAAATTCTTAGGATCCGTTTGTGATAAAATCATCTCTTTAATTTTAGTATCGACTTCATGTAATTTCTCTGTTGGAACACCGTTAACGTTAAAATTAATTGTAGTTCTGTAATAATCGTCAGTGCCATAATCTATATCAGTAGCTAATGGGTTTTCGATTTCCACTAATAACTTATTAAGTAATGAAATTGGACTATCTGTAAAATATGATCCAATTATATCTAAGGCTACATTGCTTATCGTATCAGATGCTTTAGGTCCAATCCATGAAATGATTAATTCACCCATACTTTCATCAGCATCAGGAAAATCAACCTCCTTTATAATTGTTTTACTCAAAGGGAGATCTTCCTTAGAATCAACGAATGGTCTTTTGTTTGATATTTCAGGTAATGGGTCCAATTGCTCGTCAAATTTAGCAATTGTTTGCAAAAGTTCTTCTTCATTTACAGACCCAGTGATTATTACACACAAATTATCTGGCCTATACATTGACTTATGAAAACCTTTAATTTGATCATTCGTTAAATGACGTAATTCAGACATTAATCCTCCTGTTTCAGACGAATATCCCGAATCTTTAGCATAAAGAGTTTCTTGCATATTTAAATAGGATATGAACCACGATTGGTTTTCAATACCCTGCATCTCACTGAATACAACACCCTTTTCCTTTCCCTTACCATCGATATGATATACTTCCGTCAAACACGCTTCATCTGTCAAGGTAGGAAAAAACAAATGATCTAAGTAAATAGGTAATAATGTTTTAAAACCTTCCCAACCGGCTGTGGTTAAGGTATAGACTGTTTGATCAACAGCTGTCCACGCATTCGTTGAAGAAAAAAACCTGTTACCCAAGTTATCCAACAACCCTTTATATGGGTATTTCTTAGATCCCATAAATATTAAATGCTCTAACGTATGGGGGGATCCAGAATTATCTGGAATTTCAGTAGCCACTGCAAAATAACCATTGACAATTGGAGAAGGTTGGTTTATATATGTTAATTGCAAGCCAGTTCTTGACGACCTCCATTTAGTAATGTGGGCTGGAGCGTATTCCACTGGGAAAGCAGTTTGCTTTACGAAGTAAGATCTAGCAGGACTAACCATTTTGTAAAGACTACGAAGTATTTCTTTCAAAACATGCAAAGAAAAAACCAAATCGTATCTTTAATTTGCAAATCGATCTCGAGCTCGAAACTAATAACCGATGAGGTCTCACGCTTACTATTTGAGCTTAGCTGGTATAATGGTCCTCATCATTCAAAGATGTCAAATACTGTAAACTACTCTGTACCTTTATAAGCTGAAACTAAGAAATGAACCTATAAATTACTAGCTATATAGATGCTATTAGATAAGTTTGTTCATAATAATATGCTACTGTAAATTAATTCTAAATTTATTTAATTTCCAGTTCTGTTTCTTCAAAAAGTTTGAAAATATTAATCACATCATCCATCATACTACGTGTCAATTCAACAAGGCCTTCGCTTGACTGGTTGTACATGATACAATTAGCGAACATCAACATAACATCTCTCTCGAGCTCCTTTATCAGAGAATACATTGGAGTATCAGTCTTTTGCTTTATGGCCTTCAATATATTTTTAAGGTCTCTAGGTTGGTAAATGACATCATAATATTCTGGTGCTTCTTTCTTGTTTACAGCTAGTAAAAATGGTGATGAAAATCTATGCGATTGTATGCTATCAATCAAGTTAACAGCAATATGTTGGAACCTCTTTTGTTGAGCAGGAGAATTCGAACGTTTACGATTCTCTTCGATGCGTATCTTTTCGATAGCACCTTGTTCCTTTGGCTTTGCTTCATCTTTGATCTTTGATTTTTCCTTGCTTGATTCTTCATTTCTGTCTTCGTTTTCACTGTTCTCTGTCTCTTCTTTTTTATCTTCCCTATCTAATTCATCCTTCACTGGAAACACTTCTGTTTCCTTTTCTTTTTCATTGCTTTTTGTGCTTACTTCGTCTACATTTGTTTCCTCTTCTTTGTCAACTTCTATTTCATCTTCTTTGTCAACATTTGCCTCGCTTTCTTTCTCTATATTCGTTTCTTCTTCTTTTACCACGTTTGTTTCGCTTTCATTCTCCACGTTTGCTTCATCATTCTCCAAGTCTGTTTCGGTTTCTTTAGCCTCATTTGCTACAGTTTCCTTCTCTACACCTGCTTCAGCTACTTTATCAGCGCTTGTTTCATCTTCTTTCTCAATATTAGATGTGTCTTCTTTCTCGACGCTTATCTCACCTTCTTTTTCAACATCTTGTATATCGTCTTGCTCAGTTTCAGGTACTTTCTCATTTTCTTCTACCTCTGTATTGGTTTCAGTTTCCTTAGTATGTTTACTATCATCTTCCAGCAGTTCTTTAGGTTCCTGTTCTACTATATCCATATTACCTTCACTATCTTTTAATTCATTAAATGCTTCTTCGGAGTCCAAAACCTCATCTTCCGCTAAGCTATCACTCTTCTCTGTTTCAGCGATATCCTTGGTGCTAACTTTTTGTATACTCTCCAGACGCGCTTCAGAGTTATCATCATAGTATTTGGCCCTCTTGGACTTAGGCTCTAGATCATCTATTTCACTACTTTTTATTCTCTCAGAAGCTTCATTAATTCCTTTTATCATAAGTGCTGAATAGTTCAATGTTGATTTCGTAACTATGTTTGTTATGATTTTCTCATAAGATGCTGGTTCAACATTTATAACCAAAGTATCATTATTCACATTTATTAAGTCTGAAAATCTTTCTTTGATTAACAATATGACGCTTTCTTTGCTGGTTATTGTGTCTGAAAATACTTTAGGTTTAAAGTTTGTGTTGTATTTTTGAGATAATGCAGTTAATGCTTTTAGAAAGCTTTGAATCCCAAGCTCAAACTTATGTTCCTTTATATCATTCTCATGGCTTTTAAGTAATCTATTAATCTGTGAAGCTATAAATATCAGGGCTAGGTCTTTATTCAGCGAAGGTTCTGACATAATTCTGATTTAAATTATCCAAGTATAAAGAATAAATCGTATTTCGCTATTAAACACCATAAAAATTAGCAATTTTGTGTAATCGAAAATATTAGCTACTATCTACAAACCATAGTAATAAATAACACACTAATGTATTGAATTCAGATATATACAATAAGAAGTATGTATTAAAGTAAAAACGTCCAAATATGATTATTCAGAAAATTTAAACCTTAAAACATCATAAAAGAAGATTCATTAATACCTCATAATTACCCTATTTTTTAACGTTTCATAAAATAAGAACCTGAGGAATCCAGCTAATTACTTTTGCATGTTTTGCATTAATAATGCACTAAAAGAATTGTTAGTATTCGTGCCATATCACCTGTGTTCACGTATCGTATTGAGATACATCAGTTAAACGTACTTTTGTTCTTGGAATCTTTGTCCAACTCTCTCACTATGCTTTAAGAACTTCTCAGAACATTTCTTGATACATCCGTTTTCCTTGGTGGTCAAACTGGAGGAAGTGAAATCGTTAATACAATCTTCGAAACATCTTGAAACTAAGTTGGAATATAATCTCATGAAATCCTTCATTTGCTTTTGTTCAACGATTTGTTGAAATTCTTGTTGTTCCTTAACATTTAACAGGTCCATCTTTACTTTAATTTTATAATGTTAAATACTAATATAGATATTTAAGTAATACTAAATTTAATATTCTAACGCTAGCTATTGTTACTCGACCTCGAAATTTTTTTAATGGCAATCATGAGATTACATAATATATTACTCATCGATATTTATACTCTATTATCTACTTATTTGTATAGGTATTCACCCTTTACTATTTACATTTACTTAGCAGACACAAGAGTCAGGCACTCTTGGAAAGGGGATAATGTCTTTCAAGTTATCCATGGCTCCCAAGTAGCAAATTAGTCTCTCGTAGCCCATACCAAACCCCCCATGAGGAATGGTACCATTAAGTCTGGTGGATAAATACCATTCCATTTCATCTATATTCATATTTTTGGCGTTCATGGCATCTACAAGGGCATCGTAGCGATGCTCTCTTACTGATCCACCGATTAACTCACCTATTTCTGGAACAATTAAGTCATAACATGCAACTGTAGGAAACTCTGAGTCATAATTTTTGGATTTTGGCATGTAAAAAGGCTTCTGGGCGCTTGGGTAATCTGTGATAAATACTGGGGACTTGAAGTAGGTGCCAGCGAGCCATTTTTCATGTTCAGTTTGAATGGCATCGCCCCATTGAAGAGACGTTTTCTTCATGGAAGAGTTAAGGATTTTCAATGCTTCAGTGTATGTAATAGTGGGCCAGCTTTCCTCTGTTAATAAACCTCTCCATCTTTCTTCCATTTTCTGGATTTCTTGCTTGTTAAATCTAGACCCTATCATGTCAGAGGAGTTTCCAACGTCATTTAATCCTTTGTTGGATTCTAAATGTCTCACGATATTTTTAATCATTACTTCAGAGAATTTTGTCAATTGGTGTACATCCTCAACATATGCAACTTCCGCTTCTAACATCCAGAACTCGCTCAAATGACGATTTGTATTAGAATCTTCGGCTCTAAAGCATGGCGATAATGTCCATACTCGGTTAAGTGACATGCATAAAACTTCTAAATGAAGCTGAGTGGAAACTGTTAAATAAGCAGGTTTGTTGAAAAATTGACATTCTTCAAGCTTACCATCAATCGTTATCGTTTTCTTACTCATGGGTTCCACTTTGAATTGTTCACCACCACCCTCGCAGTCTGAACTTGTAATAATTGGAGGCGAAACTTTCACAAAACCATTCTGGTTAAAGAAATCTAACAACCTTGATTCTATAAAGGACCTCAAACGTAAAATGGATGCCAAAGATGAAGTTCTGTGTCTCAAAGTCGGCAAGCTTCTCAAGTATTGGTATGTCTGGTTCTTTTTTTGTATTGGATACAGCTCCAGAACATCCCCAATAATGTTAAAAGCATGGTTGTCTTCTGAAGGATTGTAAACTAATTCATAATTCTGATTCCCCTTTGATTCTATCCAAGTTCCTTTCACAGAAACACTTTGCCCAACTCTTAACTGCAATTCGGAGAGTACCTTTTCTGGTTCTTGTAAAACTATACTCAAGTTCTTATGTATGCTTCCATCGCTTAAATCAATAAAACCAACGTTTTTAAATTGTCTGATGGATTTTATATGGCCCTGAGTGGATATCGAGCTGTTCACCTGTGGAGGGTTAAGAAATAAATCTTTAATAGTTGGGATGAGACTAGAATATGAGCACGATGTACGCCTCTGAAGAGAACGGGTATAAAATGAGTGTATTGGCGGCTCTTTCCCTAGAGCTTTTAGTAAGTTCATCCTAGTAAATTCAAAGATAACGTAAAAACAGTTTCCAAATTTTTTATTATTTCTCCGGTATACATAACTGGTATCAAAAAAAGTTACTCATAATTGATAACACTCATCTAGATACTAATTGCTTAATAGATTATAGAGATATGCATTCACATCATAGTCACAGTGGTCAGTATGTTTCACATGCTGCTGACTCGTTGGTTTCTGTTATAGAAAATGCAATAGAGAAAGGTTTCACCCATTTCTGTTTAACAGAACATATGCCTCGCTTGAACGATGAATTCTTATATCCAGAAGAGATTGAAAAGAAGTACACCTACCTGAATCTTATACAGATATTTGATGATTACTTACAACATGCCTATATGCTTCAGAAGGAACACAAAGCAAAAGGTGATATAAAGCTTTTGATTGGGTTTGAAGTGGAAGGTGTAGAAGAGTTGCATATTGACTACGCTAAAAAGTTAATTAAGGAAAACCCTATTATCAATATGTGTGTTGGATCAGTACACCATGTTCATGGAATACCAATAGATTTTTCAAAAGAGCTTTGGTTAGAGGCTCGTGATAGAACTACCGAAAAGACAACTAGAGCCTTGTATAGAGATTACTTTCAGCTTCAAAATAAGGTAATAAAACTGGTGCAACCAACTGTACTAGGTCATTTTGACTTGATTAGATTGTTTCAGCCTTTAGATGAAATAGATTCTACTACGAATAAATTCTTGGCCGAAATAAACCTTGAAGAGGACTGGCCTGAAGTTTGGCAACTTGTGGTTGAAAATATTAAGGAGGTCAATTCATATGGTGGGCTATTTGAGCTTAATTCATCTGCAATTAGAAAGGGATGGAATACACCATATCCAAAGAGAGATGTATCTCTTGGTATAATAAGGTACGGTGGTAAATTTTGCCTTTCTGATGATAGTCATGGGACAAAGCAGGTAGGTCTTAATTACCATAAGGTTTGGGAATATATAAAGGAACTAAATTTGGACTACATGTATTATTTGGAATTGGATGATAACAATAAAACCCTTATAAAGAAAGCTGAAGTTGGTGCTCTTACTGAATCTCCTTTCTGGGACTCTTACAAATAATTTCAGTCATTAATCTATTGAAATACATGTGCGATCACCTATACCTTAAAAATATATACATTAAATATAAGAAGCTTAGTAAGATCTACCAAACATACAGTAGGTGATTGCTGGTCTATCACATTTAACACATTTTTGGTTTGGTTTCAATTCTGGTTGTTCCTTAGGGATACATAAGGACTTGGCACCCATAGAAGGAGCCTTTTCATCCTCTTCTTCTTCTTCACCATTATCCTTCTTAGCAGAGGAGTCCTTAATGTCGTCTTCACAATTAGCGTCACCACACCATGGGGAAACAAGAACATTCTTAGCATTTAAGGATGGAACAAAATCCTTCCATTCGTCAACTATAACACGGTGAGTATCGAAGTCTTTACGTGCTTTTTCTAATAATCCAATTTGCATTTCTTCCAAAATTTCAGGGACTCTCTTTTCTAATTCATTCAACTTAACAGTATATTTAGATGCGTTATCACGTCTAACAATAGTAACTTGTTCTTGTGCTAAATCCTTAGGACCAAATTCTAAACGAACTGGAATACCCTTCAATTCAGAGTCAGCGAATTTCCAACCTGGAGAATAATTATCTCTATAATCACCAATAGCTCTGACTTCAGCAGCCTTTAATCTCTTTTCAATTTCGGCAGCACCATCGTTGATCTTCTTTCTATCTTCATCGGTAGTCTTTGCAGTTAATCCAACAGGAATAACAACAGCTTGAGTTTGAGCAACTCTAGGTGGTAGGACTAAACCCTTGTTATCAGAGTGTGTCATAACCATAACACCGATAACACGGGTAGATAAACCCCAGGAGTTTTGTTGGGCAAAAACTCTTGGTTTATCAGCACCATCTGGATTTTCAACAGAAATATTGAACATCTTAGAGAAGTTAGTACCTAAATGATGGGAAGTGGCACCTTGGATACCTCTACCAGTGGCAGCAATGAAACCCTCGACAGTAGTTGTGTAATCACCACCAGCGAACTTTTCATTTTCGGTCTTCCTACCCTTAACAACAGGAACAGCTAATAATTCTTCGTAAATACCAGCGTATAAATCTAAGATTTGGTCGACTTCTTCTGTAGCAGCTTCTTTTGTTAAGTGTGCAGTATGACCTTCTTGCCATAAGAATTCACGAGTTCTTAAGAATGGTTGTGGATGCTTGAACTCCCATCTAACCACTGAGTTCCATTGGTTTAACTTCAATGGTAAATCTCTGTGAGATCTGATCCATTTAGAATAGTATGGGTACATGACAGTTTCAGAGGTTGGTCTAATGGCGATGTGCTCTTCTAATTCAGAACTACCAGCACGAGTAACCCAAGCAACTTCAGGAGCGAAACCTTCAATGTGATCTTTTTCTTTTTCCAAAACTCTGGAAGAAACGAACATTGGAAAGTATGCGTTTTGAACACCCATCTTTCTGATTCTTGTGTTGAACCAGTCTTGGATAGTTTCCCAAACAGCGTAAGAGTTAGGTCTCAAAATGTAACAACCAGAAACATCATAGTAATCTAACATTTCACCCTTAGTACAAACTTGAGAATACCATGAAGAGAAATCCTTAGCCTTGTCTACAGTAATTCCAATTAACTTGGCATCATCCAACTTGGCGGCAGCTTTTTCCTTCTTTAATGCATCCTTTTTAGATTGGTTGGCAAGAGTGGCAGCTGGCTTGACAGGTTCAGCAGAGAAGTCAACTTCAACTACTTCAATTCCGGTGCTCTTCAAGTATTCATTCAAAGCGGTAGCAGAAATAGAAGCCTTTGAAGACTCAGTAGACAATTCTAAGACTACGTCTTCACCTAACTTAGCGATCTGGTCATCTAAAACAATCTTGATTTTACCTGCTAAATCCTTGTGTAAGTTAGCAACAGAAAATTCCTTAGCACCTACAGAGAAAAATTCTTGAACTAATTCATCCTTAGCTAATCTTGGCTCCTTAACACCAGCGGCAGAAGCGATCAATCCAGATGGGGTTTGGGTACTTTGTAAAGCGATGACAATGACTGGAACTGGAGTAGCAGTCTTGGCTGTCTTTGGCTTGAAAACCAAAGATTTAATAGGAGCTGCTGACTCAGAAGAAACTAAGGTTAATGATAAAGCGGCTAATGACTGTTCTAATGCCATGACTTTTGAATATCGGTTGACTTCTTAATCTTTTAACATCCAGAGATAACATTTTTTGGGCGACAAAAAATATTGTGACGATAATTACGCGTATCTCAGTAAATCTCAAGATCGTTAGGTCGAAAAATTATTTATTACTCATATCAATGTTCACCATAGATAACCTATTTTCATTATAGAATCGAATTAACAATGACTGAAGTTTATGTTAACGAAAAGACAGGTGTAGACAAGCCTGAAATAATAGGTAGCGAACAACAACCATTTCAAAGTGCTGCCTTCGCATTGTTTGTAAAGCCTGAAGCTAAAGTTCTTATTTACAAAGAATCTGAGGAAACCAAGGAAGCAGGATACACAGAAATCTCTGCTTCTGCCTTAAAGAAGGCCAAGAAGGGTGTTGATGGATTGAAAAAGAAAGAAGAGAAGAAAGCTAAGTTGGAAGAACAAGAAAAGAAGAGAGAAGCTGAAGCTGCTCAAAAATTAGCTGAACTAGATTTGATTACTATTGAAGAAGATAAGAGCTTACCTGCCGCCAACAAGATCAAATTGAAGTCCATTCAAGAAAACATTGACTCCAGAGTTTTAATCCAAGGTTGGGTTCACCGTTTGAGATTACAAAAGGGTTTGGCTTTCATAACAGTAAGAGATGGTACTGGGTACATACAAACCGTCTTGACTGGTGATTTAGCTAAATGTCGTACCACACAAGAATTGACCTTAGAATCAACTGTTTTCGTTAAGGGTGTCATCAAGAAGTTACCAGAAGGTAAATCTGCTCCAGGTGGTGTTGAATTAGTTGCCGATTACTACGAAGTTGTTGGCTTAGCTCCAAAGGGTGATGAATCTTTCTCTAACAAGGTTCAAGAAAACGCTGATCCATCCTTATTATTAGATCAACGTCATTTAGCATTAAGAGGTGAAAGTCTTTCTTCTGTTATGAAGGTTAGAGCCATTTTCATGAGTGCTATTAGAAGATTCTTTGCTGAAGAAGGTCTTACTGAAGTTACTACTCCATGTATGGTCCAAACTCAAGTCGAAGGTGGTTCCACCTTATTCAAAATGGGCTACTATGGTGAAGAAGCATTCTTGACCCAATCCTCTCAGTTATATTTGGAAACCTGTTTACCAGCTTTAGGTGATGTTTATTGTATTCAAGAATCTTTCCGTGCCGAAAAGTCCCACACTAGAAGACATTTATCTGAATACACTCATATTGAATCTGAATTAGCATTCATTGATTTCGATGACTTATTGTGTCACTTGGAACGTCTTATTACTTCTACTGTTAAGTACGTCCTCGAAGATCCAGTTGCCAGTAAGTTAATCAAACAATTAAATCCTAACTTCCAAGCTCCAGAAATGCCTTTCTTAAGAATGGAATACATCCATGCTCTAGACTGGTTAAATGAACACGGAATTTTAAACGAAGAAGGTGAAAAATTCAAATTTGGTGATGACATCGCCGAAGCTGCTGAACGTAAAATGACCGACACTATTGGCCGTCCAATCTTATTGATTCGTTTCCCAGTTGAAATTAAGTCTTTCTACATGAAGAGATGTGCTGATGATCCAAGAGTCACTGAATCTGTCGATGTTTTAATGCCTAACGTTGGTGAAATTACTGGTGGTTCTATGAGAATGGAAGACTATGACGAATTAATCGATTCTATGAAGAGAGAAGGTTTAAATTACGATACATACTACTGGTTCACTGACCAAAGAAAGTACGGTACTTGTCCTCACGGTGGTTACGGTTTAGGTACTGAAAGAATCTTAGCTTGGTTATGTGATAGATTTACTGTCAGAGATTGTTCATTATACCCAAGATTCACTGGTAGATGTAAGCCATGAATATACCATTGGACCAATTTATATAAATTATTTAAAAATTAGTTTAAATTAATGCGTAATTTGACAATTCCAATATACCTTAGACATTAGTATGAAAAAAAAAATTAAGAATGAGTCAAGGAGTACTCGGCCAATTATATTCGCTTCCCAATGCGGCAATTGCAAAATTCATTAAGCGCGGTGATGAATCACCCTATCAGTGGACGTTATAAAAGACCTATTTTTCACAGAATTTTATTCCATTAATTTATTAATTATTAAATAATCTTAAGAAATATTAGTAGTATCATGTCATCAGAACAACCTGCTGAAAACAAATTATGGGGTGGTAGATTCACTGGAGCTACAGACCCATTAATGGATTTGTACAATGCTTCTTTACCATACGATAAAAGAATGTACGAAGCCGACTTGACTGGTACCAAGGTTTACACTGCAGGATTAAATAAAATTGGCTTGTTGACAAAGGAGGAATTAGGTGCCATACATGAAGGTTTAGAGGTTATCAAAAAGGAATGGGAAACGGGAACTTTTGTTGAAAAGGCTGGTGATGAGGATATCCATACCGCAAATGAAAGAAGATTGGGAGAAATTATTGGTAAAGGTATCGCTGGTAAGGTCCACACCGGTAGATCTAGAAACGATCAAGTTGCTACTGACATGAGAATATATGTTCGTGAAAATTTAACACAATTATTAGATTTCTTGAGTGATTTTATCAAGACCATCACCAACAGAGCCGCTAATGAAATTGATGTTTTAATGCCAGGTTATACACATTTACAAAGAGCACAACCAATCAGATGGTCACACTGGCTTTCATCTTATGCTACTTACTTTACCGAGGATTACAAAAGATTAAAACAAATTTTAGAAAGAGTTAACCAATCTCCACTAGGTGCTGGTGCGTTAGCAGGTCATCCTTATGGCATTGACAGAGAATTCTTAGCTTCAGGTTTGGGCTTTACCGCTCCTATTGGAAATTCTCTTACTGCTGTTAGTGATCGTGATTTTGTAGTTGAAACTTTGTTCTGGTCAACTTTATTCATGAATCATATCTCACGTTTCTCTGAAGATTTAATCATTTATTCAACTGCAGAATTTGGCTTCATCCAACTTGCCGATGCTTACTCTACTGGATCCTCATTGATGCCACAAAAGAAGAACCCTGATTCATTAGAATTATTAAGAGGTAAATCAGGGCGTGTCTTTGGTTCTTTATCTGGATTCTTGATGTCTCTTAAATCAATTCCATCCACTTATAATAAAGATATGCAAGAAGACAAAGAACCATTATTTGATGCATTAACTACAGTTGAACATTCTATTTTAATTGCTACAGGAGTAATTTCAACTTTAAATATCAATAAAGAAAAAATGGAAGGAGCTTTAACTATGGATATGTTAGCTACTGATTTAGCAGACTATTTAGTTAGAAAAGGAGTTCCATTCAGAGAAACTCATCACATTTCTGGTGACTGTGTTAGAACAGCGGAAGAATTGAAATTATCTGGTATTGATCAATTAACTTTGGAACAATTCAAGAAAATTGATGATAGATTTCATGACGACGTAAAGGATGTATTCGATTTTGAAGTTAGTGTTGAAAGAAGAACAGCTATAGGGGGTACTGCCAAATCTGCTGTTTTACAGCAATTAGAAAGCCTTAATTCTGTTCTCAACTAAACACTTACATATATATTCATTCCTCCTAATATGTCCATACATTCATATTTATATTTTATTAATTATATGTTTAATTCATTCTAATCAATGAGATTTGTATCTTTTAAGACTCTTAATCTTGTTTATAAAGGTGTTTGATAAGGACCTACGATTACCTTTGGCAACATTTGCTTCATACTTGGTAAGAAGATCAACGGAACTAGATGGTAGCTCTAGGTAGGCATACTTATACGATTTATTATTAGCGTCAATTGTACTGGTTTCGTTGTAGGTCCTCATATCAATTCTTAAAGATTGCAAAAACTCCTTTAAGTCGTATTCATTACCTATGTCATTTGAAGATTTGGATTTATAATAATTTCTTGGATTCGAAGATGTGCTAAGATATTCACAAATATCTTCAAAGCTCTTTGAGTTAACATGTTTTATTTTGGGATTATGGTGTAATGCTTTACTTTCATCTGGAGACTGAGCTCGTGCTGACTTATCTAAAGGCTCACTAAAACGCCTTTTGCACCTATTCAATTCTTTTGTTATGACGTTCAAATCGATTTCTTTCATAGGCTCTATGTCACAGCCACTTGCTGAAGAAGGAGATTGTGATGGTGAGTTGAAAAAATTATTTGTGATGAGGCTATATTTGGTTACATCAGAACCATTTCGAAGTTCCAGCAAGTCTATGGAATCAGATCTCCTGTGTGAAACCTTCTGAAAAGAAGGAATTTGAGAGCAGTGTGATTTGTGCCTGGCATTATCCAATCGATAGTCAAAATTCATGGTGCTATATTAAACGAAAAGCACAACAATCAGAATAAGCCCTTTTTATATAAATCTCTTAAAATGACAGTGCATATCTTGCGAACGGTTCTTTTCTCAAAATTGTATAATCTTACATAATTTAGTCTCAGCTATGCCCTTTCATGTAAGTTTCTGTAACCGATGATCAGATTTTTTTAACTTAAAACTTTGAAATGAGGACTCTAGTTCATTCTATTTTGTAGAATATATGTACTCCATTAAAGTTTTTATATTTTAAACGTAGTTATGTAGGTCTGCCTTACCTTTGCCTATTTATCACCTGCAAAAACTCGAGATATAACTGCAAGTTGGCGCCTAGATGACTGAGGAGTCACACATCATATATATCTGCTGTTGAAATATGTTATTAATCCTTGATCCACATGCATCCATATACATTTATTGAACTTCAGTAGAAGAATTTTATTGACTAGAACTCGCTTAGCCCACAAACCCGCTTCTCCTCCCCCCTCCCACCCCTTCCATATTTCAATGTGATGCACAAATAGATTGGAAGTCCGCCAAATGAGATTGGAAGTCCGTACAAGTAGATTGGAAGTCCGTACAAGTAGATTGGAAGTCCGTACAAGTAGATTGGAAGTCCGTACAAGTAGATTGGAAGTCCGTAAAAGTAGATTGAAAGTCCGCACAAGTAGATTGAAAGTCTGAACAATAACTGGTACTGTGCATTGCAGCTTTATTATCTCATACACTTTCCCAAAACTAGATATGAATAATAATACAGCATTTCTCATCAATCTGCTCTCAGAAACATGTTAACACTTTGATTAACTGAGGAAATAAAATTTTCAAGACAATATCCCTTGTTAATTGGTACATAGGGTACTCTTAAATTCAATCACCAGCATTAAGAAAGAAAATAGTAACTTATATAGACATCAAAAATATAACCAGACTAAATACAGCAAATATACACTCCTTCCAATAACCCCTAATGTAACAGCAGATAAGAAGTTTTCATTCAATATTTCTTTGGTATATAGATCGCCTTTTATAGTTTATTAATTTTTCCTAAGGATCTATTGCAGCAAAATATTTTGCTCTGAGAGTCTCAAATGTGTTTCAATTTCTCAATAGACTTTTCGTGTGGTAAAAACTGATAAATCATATAATTTAAAATCTAAGGGGTTAGCGGTATAAAAAGAGCCTCACAGAGTCACATAATCTATAAGCTTGGTTATTTTTTACAGAGAGCTGATTCAATGAATATGCTGTATAAAAAATCACAAGTTATCTTAGAGGATACAAGTTGCAGTCAAACGAAAGATGAACCAAAAGAGAATTTTCTGCAAAATGAATTGCTTACCGATTCAATTGTGCAAATAAGCGCCCAGCTAACAAAGATCCAAATCAATACTCCCACTGATGAGAATAAATTACGGGTGAAGATGGATATACTAATAAAACTTTATATTAGTCTAGTCAATATATTAAGAGAAAAGCCCGAAATTATTCAGTGGCATACTATAGCTGAGAAAGAGGTTGATTTACTTGGTCCCTTAATAAAATTAATATCATTTAATATATTGCAAGACGATGAAGAAAACGAAAAGGTATTGGTGGGACTTTTTGCTTCGCTTATCTGGTTCTTCCTTAGTAACGATAACTTTCACACCACTTTTAAGAAAACCATTTATAATTATTGCGGTAGTCTTCACGAAGACTTAGCACCAATTTTTACTAACATTAGAAACGAGCCTCTTTTTGTTGGTATTGTTTCAAACTGGAATATTCAAATGCTACTAAGAAGAGTTTCTGATGTTAGTCAAATTCCATCCATTATAGATATGTCGCATACATATAACGTTAGCTTTTTACACTTCTTTTGGAAAAACTTTTTAGCCTTTTCAAACATGTTAGAAGATCTTACTAATTACTTAGATCCAAAAAAGAATCAGTTTACGAGGAACCAGAATAACAACTTGTTTAAGTTATTAGAACAAACTCTACTGTTATTTGAATCACCAAATGAATCAGAGTTAATCTGCTTGTTGATTATGCGTGATAAGGACTTGCTTTCGAGGTTAGAGACTCACCAGTCATCATCTAATAAAAATGTTTCAACTATAAATAAGAATTGTATTTCCAAAATTTTAGAACAAATTTCAAATATTGCTGTACTTAACCCGTATATTCTTGGTTCAAGTGGATATCTCCTTAAACAAACAAACAATGAAGATTTATTAAGGTTCTCAAATTTCACCAATAAGAGACAAAGAACTATCAACTCTTTCAGGTTTATTTTAGAAGCCCTAGATCAAAACATAAGAATCAATTATCTAACATCGAGTAACCTAGCAAATTATCTTCTTTTGTCACTTAATCAGATTGATCGTTTTACATTTGATAAACTTGAATTATATTCGACTTACAATGGACTAAAATCAAAGTTATCTTTACTTTCGATGACACTAAATTTGAACTTAGTCTTATCTCTAAATCTATTAAATTTGTTTGATGAGCTAGATGTTCCCAACCTTATATTTGCTAATTTTAGTCATTTGAATTTGCCGCCATTGCCTAAGTCAAACTCTTACTTTCAGAACCATAAGAAGAAAGATCAATTTAATAATGATTGCACAGTGGCATATAATAAGGAGAATTTTAACAAAATTTTGGAAAGTTTGTTGCTCAATCTAAAGTTATTAAACTATTGTTTCAAAGATGAAATTAACTCACTTGAATGTATGAACACAAATTGCTCAAAGTCTATTCCCCAGAAAATACTATTAAAGGTGATAGATTCAATATTTTCTACCTTATTCACGACATTAATGTTTATAGAAAGATACGATAATAATATCTTGACGGTTGAAATTGTAACAAACATGATATATAAAATTATTCTTGGGTTGCTTAATCTCAATTTGCCCTTATCCGGAAATTTTTTGGTTTGGATCAGTCTAGTTAATTTTGCTAACGATGTTTGCTTTTACAGTGTTAGTAATGTCCCGATATTCAGTAGTTTATTCAAATATCTAATTCAAAATGACACTGCTGCACTTGATGATCCACTTGTAAAAAGCGGATTGGAATACTTCATCAGTACCTTCATTAAAAATGAATCTAACTTCGAAGTACTGCTATCTTCTTTTAATGCACTGCTAGGTAGTTTATCCAGTTCTTTTGCAGAAATTTCATTGGATGAGTATAATTTCCTATATTCGAATAATGACAATAACGGAAATCACAATACTAGCAATAATTCAATCGCTGAGACTGAGAGATCTTCCAATTCTGCGTCTTTTAATAGCCAAAACCCGATTAACGTTTCAACACCATTACGTGTAAGATACAATCAATATCCTGCTAGACAACAAAGTACGCATGTTGATAACTATAAAAGTTAGTGTTATGTGCAGGCTTGAATAATTTAATTTTTTTTTAGCTCATCACATAAAGATTAGAACCTAAGTAGATAAAATCTTTACTATATATACTTTATACAAGCATGGTATTAAAATCTACTAGTGCTGGAAACGTTTCAGTATATCAAGTTTCTGGTACCAACGTTTCTCGTTCTTTACCAGATTGGATTGCTAAGAAAAGAAAAAAGGCTTTAAAAAATGACATTGAATATCAAAATCGTATTGAGTTAATTCAAGACTTTGAATTTAGTGAAGCCTCAAACAAAATAAAGGTTTCTCCAGATGGCCAATTTGCTATGGCCACTGGAACATATAAGCCACAAATACATGTATATGATTTTGCTAACTTGTCTTTAAAGTTTGATAGACATACAGATTGTGAGAACGTTGATTTTTTACTTTTGTCTAATGATTGGACCAAGTCTGTTCATTTACAAAACGATAGATCTATAGAATTTCAAACAAAAGGTGGTATACATTACAGAACAAGAATTCCTAAGTTTGGTAGAAGTCTTGCCTATAACTCTAGTAATTGTGATTTGATTGTTGGTGCATCAGGAAATGAATTGTATAGATTGAATTTGGACCAAGGTCGGTTTTTAAATCCATATGTCTTGGACACTACCCGAGGTGTAAATTCCGTTGATATAAACACTGTTCATGGTTTAATAACGGCTGGTTTGGAAGATGGTACTGTTGAATTTTGGGATCCAAGAAGTAGACAAAGAGCAGCTAAGTTATTCGTCTCTGACCAATTAAACGAATCTGTTCAGATAACTGCCACTTCCTTTAGAAACGATGGTTTAAATTTTGCATGTGGTACTTCTGACGGAAGAACCTTACTTTATGATTTAAGAACATCTTTACCTTCGATGGTGAAGGATCAAGGTTATGGATTTGACATCAAAAAAATTATTTGGATAGATGAGAATAGCTCAGATTCTGATAAAATTTTAACTACTGATAAAAGAATTGCAAAAGTTTGGGATAGAAATGATGGAAAACCATTTGCATCTATGGAACCTAGTGTCGACATTAATGATATTGAGTATATCAAAGATTCTGGTATGTTTTTCATGGCAAATGAAGGTATTCCAATGCATACTTACTATATTCCTAACCTAGGACCAGCACCAAAGTGGTGCTCATTCTTAGACAATGTCACAGAAGAATTAGAAGAAAAACCATCCGACACAGTATACTCTAATTATAGATTTATTACTAGGGATGATGTTGGTAAATTGAATTTGTCTCATTTGATAGGTTCAAAGGTTTTACGTTCTTATATGCATGGTTTCTTTATTGATTCTGAATTATATGATAAGGTTAACTTGATTGCTAATCCGAATTCGTACAAAGATCAAAGAGATAGAGAAATTAGAAAGAGAATTGAGAAAGAAAGAGAATCTAGAATCAGAAGTACTGGTGCTGTTAATAATACCAAAGTTAAAGTTAATAAAGACTTGGCTACTAAGTTACAAGCTAAGGAAGGTGCTAACGCAGCCGAAGATGTCGTTAATGATGATCGTTTCAAAGAATTATTCGAGAACCCTGATTTCGCTATTAACGAAGAATCGCATGAATACAAGCAACTTAATCCAGTTAAATCAACAAAGGATATCACATCTAAACCTCGTGCTTTGACTGCTGCTGAGGAATCGGATGAAGAAAGAATGAATGCTCGTGGTTCAGAAAACGAATCATCTGAAGAATCATCTGAAGATGAAGAAGAAGATCCAGAAATAACGGAACAAAAGAAAGAAAAGGTCAAGAAGGAGATGGAGAAATTACGTAGAAAGAAGCAAGCACAAGATGAAGCCAACAAATTTATGAATGAGATGAAGGCAAAGACAGATGAAGGTCATAAACACAAGGCTTCAGAATCATTTAGCTCTCAAGTGAAAAGAAACAATAAGATTTCCAAGGATAAATCTGACTATAATAATTCAAGACTCCGTCGTCATGCCAGGGGTGAAGCAGAACTTACCTTTGTTCCAAAGAAAGAAAAGAAACAAGTCAAGTTTAATGCTGATAGTTCGAATGAAGATGATGAAGGTGATGAAGGAAATCCAAATGGTGGAAGAACAAAACAAAGATTTGAAGGCCGTAGAAGAGCTTCTAAGAACGCATTCCGTGGTATGTAATGCAATCTGTATCGCATATTTAGGCAATATCTTGTATAATATATTTGTATATGTATTCATGGCATCGTATCTATAGTTAATTGAAGATTTTGTTTAAGGGAAGCGTAAGTGCAGAATATATTTCAATGCTCATCTTAAGATTAAAGAAACTATACTTAAAAACATAGTGATGTCAAGAAATACAGAGAAAGCTAAATCTTCTCTAAACCGATTCCTTGCATTTAAGAATAAGGAAGCCGGTGTATTGGATAGTAATCCTTCTAATAGACCTAAATATGTTCAATCAGTGGAGTCGTTACCTCAAGCTGAAAAGTGGAGATCTGTAGTATTGGGAGAAATATCAACAAGATTAACCAGAATTCAAGACCCATCAATAGGTGATAGTCAAATAAGAGAATTGAATGATACTTTGAATAAGCTCTTTAGAGAGAAAAAAGCATGGGAGTATCATATTAAAGATTTAGGTGGAAATGATTATATAAATTACAATAAAGGCTTTAACAGTGTGGGAAAATTACCAGGAGAAGCTGGAGTATTTTTAAATGGATATAGATACTTTGGAAGGGCCAAAGAACTATCAGATGTAAAAGAAATTTTAAAATCACAACAGAGAGAGAAGGATTCGAAGAAAAAATATTTAACACAAGAACAGGAAGAACAAAGAATAATACAAGATCGTTTACTGCGAATAGATGCTAGTTACTATGGATTCTATGATGAATCCAATAACAATTTCCTGGTTTTAGATTGTTCTAAGGATTCTGTTATTAATCAAATGAATAGTGCCATTGGTGAAAACAGTACATCTCCCATGAGTGAAGTCGACGAAGATGGTGTAAACGAAAACGATGATGTATTAATAAGGTTTGAAATAGAACGAATGAAGGATTTTAACGAAAAGGAAGGGGAAGAAGTTAAAGAAACTGATATCAGATTAACAGACTTTCAAAACATCCCTACAACTGATGAAGTTTCAAAATGGATTATTGATAAGAAACGAAAGGAATTAATACTGAAACTAGGTATACAAAAATAATTAGAAAACATCAGAAATTGACGAAGCTTTGATAATTTCAACACCTGCTTTTTCATAGAGTTGATTAGTATCGTTGATTTTGTTAGCATATACACTCTTGCAACAATCGTTCACGACATAGGTTTTGAATCCAGCTAGCAGACAATCTGTAGCTGATGATAAAACACAGAAATCATAGGCTAATCCTACAAATACAACGTCAGTTATATTTAGTTCACGAAGATAATCTTCCATTTCAGTTTTATGTATCTTCCAAGTATCTTTAAAGCATGAATAATACTCTCTATCTTGTAAGTAGCCTTTTCTGACAATTTTCTTGGGTATAATTAGTCCTTCAAATTTTTTCAAGAAATCTGAGTTGATAGTAGAACCGAATGAATTTTGCACACAGTGATCAGGCCAAACTAATTGCCTTTTAGTTTCAACTTGGGATGTTTTTTCGTCAATCTTTCCAAGTGGATGCTTGAATTCTAGCTCTGTGTAAGGTGGAACTCCATGTTGGGATGCAAATGAACAATGATTATGTGGATGCCAATCCTGGGTAGCAATCACTGTAGACCATTTATAATAATCTGTTTCAAGCAATTGATTGACAAGCGGAATTATCAGTCTTCCTTCTGGAACTGCCAATGACCCATCTGTAGGTAAAAAGTCTTCTTGAAGATCTATAACAACTAAGGCTACGTTCTTTGGCATTTTATTCTTAAATAATTAATGAATTCTTATACTTATTACTAAAAGTTCGTTTCTCCGTAATCACGAGGTTCGGCTTATTTGAACAGGCATATTACTAAATATTACTAGAGATAAGACTTCAAATATTCGTCTATGAATGTAATTACTTTTGTTTTGGAAAGATAGAGGGAGTTCAGATTATCTAAGAAAATAATATAAACTTTTCCACAATTTACATTCATTTTCGTATTTTTCTGAAAAATACGTATCTTGTAAGTAATTTTAAAAAATTTAAATTGAATAAGAATACAATGAACATTTAAAGAAATAAAAGAAATAAAAGAAATAAACCGATAAATAGATTAATGAATCATTAAACTCTTATTTGAAGTAAAATATTGATAAAGTCAAATTAAGATGAGTATATTTGTAGTAGGGGAAAGTTGCTTCTATAAGGATTCAGGACACCTGGCCTACAAATAGTAATAAAATTGTTTAGCTTAATGTCCTACTAAAGATACAGGCACACAGCATCGCATTTCTGTTGTTTTATTATATATCTACATTACCTGCAAGTCGTGTTATTCTAAGGATTTATGTATTGCTGCAGTAGTTGTGTTAGAAGATATATTTTTCTAGTCATTTCATATAACTACTTAGATAAACTTCTTCATATCCAACTATGTCATCGAGATTTTTTTTGTATATCTCTCTGGATATGCCTTGCCATTGTTCCTTATCATGAAGATAATAAGACATTAAACTTACATGAACATGAATTCACTAACTTTTAAACTACATCAAATATCCGATATAGTGTAACGGCTAGCACGGTTCGCTTTCACCGAGCAAACCCGGGTTCGACTCCCGGTATCGGAATCTTTTTTTTGAATGATAGTTTTATTTTTGAATCTTAATGTTTATAAAGTCAGATGAAGAGAGCCTAAAAATTACTGTAAGAGTTGTGTTGGGGTTTAAGTGAGTCTAAGTGATTTATAGTTATTCTCAATACTATCTAAATTAAATGCTAGTCCTATTCATACCTAACTACGTCTACTTAGTCTCGTTCCTTATATTGTTCCTTATGGTAGTAGTATGATGTGTTTTAATCTTAGAGAGCTCTCACGTGTCACAGCACGTTTACCATTCTCTTATAGCATCTTGATCTCTAACAATTGCTGTTAGGAAACTTGCGGACCTTTAAGTTAGATTTTGTCCTTAATTCTTATTTAGATGAACTCTCAGAGATTATATAACCAGAAGACAGTAATATATTTATATATAATGGTATAATTAGATATAACAGGAAAAACTGATCTCTAAAAGTAAACTTGTAGAGTTTGCAACAAATGCGAATCATATATGTATAGCTTGCACGTGAAGGTACTGTTAGGAACATATCCTAACAATTACAACAATTGTCCGATATAGTGTAACGGCTAGCACGGTTCGCTTTCACCGAGCAGACCCGGGTTCGACTCCCGGTATCGGAAGTTTTTTTTTAAAAACTAAATATAATCGGTTAGGACACGACAAGTATTGCTTCACATTTTCAATTCAAAATTGTCCTTTACTATGATATCACTATCCATTAAAAAAAGATAATTGTTTTTCATATCAGTATTGATATATCCGAAGTTAGAGAATGGTAAGGAAAACTTTAACCACTTCGGCTGTTCTCTATGTAGGACAAATCCCGTATGACTGGGACGAAAAAATCGTCAAATCTGTGGTGTGTGGGTCTGGTAACATTGTAGATGTTAGGCTTGGTTTTGATTATGCTGGAAAAAATAAAGGGTTTTGCTTTATAGAATATCAGACACCACAAGAAGCACAGCATGCCATCGGGCTTTTAGAACAGATAAAATTAGTTAATCCTATGCAACCTGGGCAATATAAAAAATTAAGAATAGAGCTTTCAAAAGAAGGATTAAGATCAAACTCCAGTTCTGATAATAGAGCCACAATTCCATTAGATAGAAGCTATTTACCAAGTTTTGTTCAACTTCCACAAGAAATGCTTTATAATGGGCCTCCTATCCCACAACATATCTATAATACACCACCGAACCTTAGTCATTTTCAAAATACTAATGAAGTACCTTCCACGAATCATACACCTCCTATACAATATAATCAGAATACAAGCTCAAATAATGGATTACCACCTCTGCTTACAGCAGCTACAAAAAGTTTACCACAACCGCAAACATTACCGTTTTCAACACCAGATAAAATCAACGAAACATTGAGTAAAATCCCTCCAGCTCAAATGATTGAGCTCGTTGCAAACTTAAAGAACATATTGAGTGGGCCAGGTTCAGCAAGAGCTATTGACGTTTTTCAACTTTCTCCCCACTTAGCCACTGCAGCTTCGCAAGCTCTTCTACTTATGGGATTGATAGATGGTGATGTTATTAGTGAATCTATGAAATCAGCATCAGAACAGACTTATACTCCAACTCCACCTCCAGCTTTACAGCAGCAAAATATGCCAATGCCAATGTCCATGCAGGGTAATAATCCTTATGGTCAATCTATGCCTATGCCTCAAGCCACAATTGCCTCTAAATGGCCACATTTACCTCAATCTGCTCAGATGAAGCTTACAGCAATGGCACCTGATCAAGCTGACTTAATAGCTCAAATTTTATCACTTCCTTCAGATCAGATCAGCTCCTTGCCTCAGGACAAACAATCAATGGTCATAAACATAAGATCTCAATACTTGTGAAGGTAAGAAATACAAACTACATTATTAGTACATAAATCATAATTATCATTTACTTTTGTTTGCATATATCAATATTTCTATATTCTCATTAATTTCTGTGTAGACACAGATCCGGGCAGCAGTTAGCTTCCGAACCAAATGATCGAATTAAAAATAAGTTTAGCTCTTTTAAAGATTATTTTTAAAGTTGGAAGTTATAGAAAATGGATTCGGACGATAGACCAAACGACTTTCTAGGAACGACAGTGATTGACTTAGATTTAGACTCAAACAGTATACAAACTAATAACGATATTCCAGGGTGGTTAAGAGAAGTTCTTGATAGAGCGTTAACTGCAAGTGGATTTAAAGCAAAGAGGAAGCAGGCTTCACTTGAAGCAATCAATAGCTTGAAGGAATTGGATTTATCGGAGTTGAAAGATAAAGATTGTCCTATTTGCTTCGATCAATACGAATCTGTAGATGTTAAGAACAGTAAATCTGAGAAAGGTAACAAATCGGCAATTATGGGGGGATCTAGGTATGAAGAACTAGCTGCACTTTCGAAGAAAGTTTCAGAGAATATTCGAAGAAAACAAAGGGTTGGAGTATCATCGTTAGAAGAAAATAATTCATTCAACGATCCATCGCTATTTCTTCCTTTGGATGAAGTTGCTTCCGTGTATTACAGATTTCCAACTAGAAAATTAAGTACATTAGAGGAAGTGAACCAAGAAGATGAGTTATTAGGCTACATTGATGAAGAAGCATCTCAAAGAGATAGAAATGATAAGCATAAAGATTCGGGTCATATACCCGTCCAAATGCCAAATTGCAAGCATATTTTTGGGAAGTCATGTATTGTAGAATGGCTTAATAACAACGTGAGTTGTCCATTATGTCGTAAAGAGGTCGAAGCTTCCGACAATAATCCTCATAAGGAAAAGAGAGATAGAATCGAAAATAGTGCTTTTAGTAATTTCAATAATCGTGATTCAACTATTGATTATTTGACAAACCATTCAACGGACATTTTCAATCCTTTCAGAAGACCTTACAATCGCACAATAACCCCTTTGACCGATTCTTTCATGACCCAAGAATGGTCAAATCCACAGGAGCCTAATACTCGCATAAATTCAAGGGAGCCTAGCTTAGTTCTTCCAAGAAGATTTCCATTTCCTGAAACTACATCTCACTTCATTTCCGTTCCAATGATGACAATGAGGAGCACAAGAAGAGAACCCGCAAGGAACACTAATAATACCAATACCAATACCAATACCAATACCAGAACTGAGAGACAAGATAGAGTATTCAGAGGCGCTGTTGATCCCTTAAACAGATCAAATATATCAAGTAGGAGTGCATCTCCTAATGGAGCAATTTCGAATTTCTCTGGTAATGGAGGCGGTGGTCCAGAAAGATCCAGAAGAAATAATACGGGATCTGGGAGATCACATCCGTACTCGAGACCTCAATCGGAAGATTGAGGGTGTGTATACGTATTACTTAACGATTAGACAAAGCACGTGACTATTGGACTTAATGATTGCTAATTTTAAGTTAGACAGTTAAGATAAATACTGACGTTAGTGTAAAATGGCAAATACAGCAAAATAAATATATTACTTCAGCGGAGAATATTTGATGCTCAGTGGTCATCATGCATGGATCTCAACGTCAGAAGATACTAGAAGAAAGGGTATAATTGATTGCTGTATAATTTGAAATAACTATATAAAGGCAGAATATTGCCTATGTAAATATAAATTAAATATTGGTAAAATCAATCATAAAAATGATTAAACAAGTATTAATACGTTCGACTTATACCCCTACAAGGATTGCAGCTGGCAATGTAACAAGGAATTATTCAGTAGTGGGTTCGGCTAAAGAAGCATTACATAAAGCGAATTTGAAGATTGGAAAGGTTACAGCAGAAGGACTACAGAAGGCAGAAAATGTAGCCCATTCTTCCCATCCCTTCAAAGACACCGCCCATAATATCAATATGAAGACTGGTAAAGTTTTGGCTGAAGGTATCGAGAAAGCAGAGCGGGTGATCCCAACTGCCAGTTCAGCAGCAAAGAAACGTGTTTCTGATAATGCTAAAGGTTACAAAGACCTTCAGGACAAAGGAAGCAAAACAGAAAGTGAGCAAGATCGCCCAGAGGATGGTATGTGATGTATAGTTCAGTTTATAGAAATTCAAAACAATGTGTGAGCATTATGTTTTATCATGAAAATGTAAGATTATTTTAAAACTATGTCTTATATAGTAGTTTGACAGTTAAAACTCTTTTGTAAATTCTTCTTTTGGTGCTACACCACTAACAGAAGAAGATGTTGCTTCATCAATAGTCTTTGGAATTTTTTTCCTTTCAATTAATGACAAGTAATTCAGAGGAGCATATCCTACATTGCCCAGTCTTGATCTTACTTTCCACCATTTACTTTCATTACCCATAGGATCCAATTTCGAAAGAATGGCTACAAGCTCATTGGGCTTTAATTCAATTTCAACATTAGGATTTTCAGGGTTAAATTCATATAATGCTTTTGCAAACTGTAAGTTTGAAGGATCAATTTGACCGTTAGGACCAAGAGGTCCCATGATCGATTGTTTGCGTCTTTGTTGTTCGTTTAATTTTTGAATAGCTTTGCTTAATAAGTAAGGAAATCCAATGGATGCAGCTAAGAACAATAAAAGTGGTTTAAATGATATTCTTCTTCCTGCACCGGATTGTTGTCTCTTAATATTTTCTTCCAACTTTAATTGCTTCTTTTCAAATTTTGCAAATTCCTTGAAGTTTAATCCGTAATTATATGTTTGTCCAGTTAATTTGTAAAATATTTTCTTGACGAATTTTATTAAAGCGAATATTCCTAATAATGATCCTAATGCATTCTTGAGGTTTCCAAATTGCTCAGCAAGGGAAACCATGGTAAAAAATGATGAGTGAGTTGCCATGTATGTAGCTTCTAACATCTGCGCAAACCCTCCAACAGCTCCAATTATCGATTCTATTAACTGAAAGGTAGCTTGTGTTCCTTCAGTCAAACCGCCAGCCATACCACCTGGAGGCCCATACATTCCAGAACCATAGCCACCACCCATTCCGTACATAGAAGAGCCATATCCACCACCCATTCCGTACATAGAAGAGCCATATCCACCACCCATACCATACATGGAAGAGCCCAACCCACTACCATACATAGAAGAACCATAACCACCACCATACATTGATGACCCCATCCCGCCATATCTGGAACCATATGACGAACCATATCCGGTTCCATAGTCATTACCATATCGTCCACTTGTTCCATAAGGTTGAGAATTTGCCATAGATGATAAGTCGGGTCTTTCAGGTAATGGGGCTGCATTATTAACTTCCGTATTACCACCACTCATCAAAGGATTTGCGGCTGCACCTATATTGCTGGAAACCATATTATTATCTCCACTAGCAACTGCTGCTGATGTTCCTGACGACACTTCCCAAGGCTTTGCTCTAGGTACTGACATAATATCTTCTTAAAGTCACTTTTTACTTGTGATTTTACTAAATTAATCTTCAATAAATTATGATAATTATGATAAAATCATAATCTCGTACTCCAATTAATTTTATCACGTGATAATATATGATAGCATTACAGCTAGATGGTTTCCATATATGATGATATTTGAAATATATATATATATATTATACAGTAACCTAATCCTATTTTGAATATTTTATTTGAAGAAAATCAACTATAGTTATGTTATAAGTGTGTTCACCCGAATGCTAAATCTTTAAAGATAAAATGAATATCCTCGGTTCGATCTCGGCTACATCTCACTCCTGGATTCGATAAATAATTGCAAAATATGGAATGAAATGTTTATGGCAAAGGCTCAGATGAGCTACTTAATCTGTTCAAATGCAAATAAACATCAGTACCATACCCTTCCATAGAAATGAGTTTGAGATCACCACCAAAGTATTGTGCATAAAGACGTGAAATTGGAAGACCATATCCAAATCCAGCCATAGGTGCCCTAAATGACGTTTGGTGTTCTGGTGACAAAATTGGAGTCTCACTCACTGTAGTGTATAAGTATGTCCATATGAGAGGGACTTCACTTCTAGCAATACCTCCACCTTCATCGCTGATTTTGATTGCAATATCTTCTGAACCCTCAGAAATTATTACTTTTATGGGTGGGAACTTGAGATCATTGATGTCAATTTTATCGATGTCTAATCCACTATTTTCTTCAACCATCTTAGCCTTAAGCTTTGGGGTGTGGAATTCAACAGTGGCTCTAAGTGAATTTTTCAATGTTTCAAATATCATGTGAATTAAATGACCCGGGACATACATAAAATGGATATCCTTGCGTGGACAGATAAGCTGTATTTCAGGAGCTTCAAAAAGACCATAATATTCCTCACAAATGTATTTAGCTGTTTCAATAGCATCCTGAGCAATCTCTCCTACATTACAATCGGTGCTAATGACACCAACATAGTTGGACTTTTTACTATTTCCATTTCCATTTCCATTATTACCATTTAAAAATGAAGATATCTTTTGTTTAGCTGGTGAAATTTGGGCCATATTCAAGGCAATATGTTGTCCTATAATCATTCTAATTCCAATTCTAGACATGTAGAATCTATCTAAGAATGTTTGTATCAGTGAATTGACAAGAACAGCTCTATTTTCATTTTTCCACTCCTTGACCCCCTGGGCCATCGTAGCAACTGTTGCGTCATGCCTCTTTTTAATTTTATTCAAAACTTCATAAACTTGCTTGTTGTAATCGTAAACTTCTTTTGGCCACACAATATTCATAGGGCATGGAGTGTAGTAGGTTTTGCCAAAAGTTGGAGACTCGCTTCTTGCTTTTGAGCTGCGAGATTGGTTTGATAGAGCATGACGCATCACTATTCCATCATCACTAAAGATGTTATTTATTGCTGGGTTTTGGGGCTCGGAATTAGCTGGATTGCTAGTCTGTTCTACAACTGTATTGTCATCTTTAATTTCTGCCCTATTCACTATCTTATTTTCGATGTTATTATTGGAATATAAAAGCTCTCTCAATTTATCTGAAATGACAGGCTTGGGAATCGAGGTTAATTCTTCAAATGACTGTGCGTACCAATTTTTTACTTTAATGGTTGAGGGCATTCGGCTCAATCCCAAAGGCGCATTGTCCAAATCCTTCACCTTGAGCGCCAATCTGATAGGAAGCTCTTCGACCACGAACTGAGATGCTAGAAATAACGATCCCGGGCTAGGTGAAGGTCCAAACTGGACCATTTGTCTTAGCGATATAGAAGTCTGCTTGTACGACGCATATCTGTATATTTTCTCCTGCAAAGTCTTAGTTAGCTCCCAACCTGTTCCCATCTTAAAAAACAATACGTTGCTAACCTCAAGTCTAATTTTTTTTAATGTGCTAGTACGTAAAATTTTTAGTTATCAAATGAACTACGCATGAGTCTTTTTCCCCAGATTCACATTCAGTGACACAAAACAAAATGTGATAATCGCCGGCCCTACGGGTGTGCTCAGAATTTCACCTTTGCGACTTTGCGACTTTGCTAGCTCTAGTCATCAGAATCAGATTCAATCCTCAGGTAGGATTGCCCAAATGGGTAGCAAGAGAAGTTTGCAATATAGATTAATAAAGTTCCTATTGTCTGCGATAGTCCTAAATTGCCATTCGCCTGTGATAAAGGTTCTGGTACCAATAGTAAGCGTCAGGGGTGTAGGAGCTGACGCAGACTGTGTAATGGCTCTGGAGGTCATTATACAGGGTTAATAACATCTCAATTGGAAAATACACCAATTTCTTCACCCGGAACGAACTATACTCCAGGTTTTCTGGAGGAACGGGCTCGGAGTGGAAGGACGTTTCTCACTCCAACGAATATGGAAAGAAGCCTATGCAGTGCATGTTGGTCTTTAGCCCATACCATGATAATGGGACCATTTGTTCGCTTTCTTGCTTAGACATGTTCAACATAGTTGCTACATATGATGTGGATGGTGGCTATACAGTGCGATGTCGTTGCTACTGGGTTGAGCGCTCCGTAGCAGCTTTAAATTACACTCTGGTATTCCTGATGATATGCACGACGTTCTTTATAATTGTAGCTTTCACCCGTGGGCCATACATGAAACAATCATAAGATCATTGCAAAAAATGTTAGGCCGTTGCTCCGATGATTCATTTTTGAGTCACATCAGCAAATCGGGTAAAAGGGCCGGGGAAAAGTAACTTTTGAAAAAAGATATAAATACAAGACTACTGTCGATAGATCTACAATCTTGTTGAATCATTATCTATTACTTGATCTGAAACCATTAAGAATGAAGCCTGTACAAAAATTCATGAGATTATCTGCTTTAAAGACCTCCTCAAGATGCTGGGTTGCAATCAACCAGGCCCCAAAAAGACCAAATATGAGAAATTTTTCTTCCAAACAGAGAAGTATCAACTTTAACAACAATAACGATGCATTCTTGGTGTCGAACGATATGGTTTTTTCTGATGCACATCAAGAAGAAATTGCTTCAAACGAAGAAATTGAGACTTTTCAACCTACAGTATTTTCCTCAGAAGAGGTTCACACAGCCGGCCCTGTTAACAAAGCCTAATTTATGATTGGCTTCCCTTATATATAAATATAATGATGTTCCACCCACCTGGATTGTATTGACTACATTCAGACTTCCATACCATGTATATTGTTTAAATATGTCTATATTTAATGAATTATGACTAGATAACACGAGATCAAATTTGTGTAACAGTCCTATCTAACAAGGGTCGATATCGTAACCACAGTTTTATTTGACCATTATATTTCTCAAATGGCTATAAACTAAGTAAGTTTGACATGTCAGTTCTGAGTACAGTGAAGATAGCATGTGGACAGATGTGCTCAACATCGAACCTTGAAGTGAATGCAAGAATTGTAAAGAAATTGATCCATGAAGCTATTTCTCAAAAGGCAAAGGTTCTATTTCTCCCAGAAGCGTCTGATTACATATCTAGAAATGCCATCCACTCGATGCAATTGGCTAACAGAACACACGCAAAATTCTTGTCTACAATTCAAAAGGAATTGAAAGAAATTTATAACAATGCAGAAGAAGAAACAGATAGAGGTCTTTTTGTTGCAGTAGGAATACACGAACCATCAAATGCTACTAGTACAACCGAAGAATTGAAAAAGGTCAGAAACAACCAAGTATGGATAGACAATAAAGGGCAAATTATTCACACATACCAGAAGATTCACTTATTTGACGTCAACATTGCCAATGGTCCAATCTTGAAGGAATCAAATTCTGTTGAAGCAGGAAACTCTGTTTTAAAACCATTTCCGATTAATGACCATTCGCTCAGTGATTTTCATATTGGATATGCCATCTGCTACGATATCAGATTTCCTGAACTAGGAATCAAGTTAAGAGAGTTGGGTGCTAATATTATAACTTATCCTTCCGCCTTTACTACAAAAACAGGTGAAAGTCATTGGCAAGCTTTAGGAAAAGCCAGAGCGTTAGATACCCAGTCTTTTGTTGTTATGGCAGCTCAATGTGGTGAGCATGATGTATACGCTGATTTGGATGGAGAATCATCCGAAAAAGCAATAAAGAGAGTTAGTTATGGTAACTCCATTATATTTAGCCCTTGGGGTGAAATATTGGCTGAATGTAAGAAGTATACCGATGACTTGCTGCCTTACATAGACTCAGAAGGTGATTATTATGAATTGTGTGTTGCAGATCTTGATTTAAAATCGTTAGATGCAGTTAGGTCAAATATTCCCTTAATGCAGCATAGAAGAGCAGATATTTTTGATTGACATTACAAAACCAGAAGCAAGGAAGTGTGTATATTTATGATGTTTGCTCAAATTATTAGATTACATAACATCTTATCTTGAATTTAGAATTGAATTAGATATATGAAGTTCCATAGAATAGCTTATCAAAATATAGCTCCAACATAATTCGTACAGATAGTAGATGTTGAAAATATCTTTTCAGTAGACTAATAATGGTGGTAAAGCAAACAAATCTTATTGTAAAGTACAATGAAATATCGAAAGTTTAAAAAATTGTGAAAGAATAACTATAATAAATGATATTTACATCTTCAATATTAATTCCAATATTGTTGTTTACTGTTTCACTCCAAACAATCTTAATTCATATCTCTATCTATCTTTAGTGGTGAGCCTTTTCGAGCCCTATAGATTGCTTACTATATGCACAACAACTAGGAATGATATGGAATGATTTCAGTGGCTCGTTCCATTTTAGTAGCAGTTATCCTAATCAAAATTTAGAGTAACAATCATTAGCAAACATACATCCCCTCATCTAGTTATCTTTATAGATATCAATTATTTATCTCTAGCAATCAAGATGAAGATGTAGCCAATATCTTTCAGAATAATAATCTAAGAGATAGTAGGTGAAACGAGAAGCGGAGAGATGAGATAGTAACTCTAGTAGTTATCATAGTCACCATGGCTATCTCGTATCAGACAGAAAATAATTGTGATAGCACCTTCCCTTTATCAAAAGAAAATTGATAGCGCTATTGCGGAAATTTTCAATGCAAATGATACGTCGGCCATTTCCTGATTGAGAAATCTTCAATTCTCCCCACTGAACTATGACAATATTCGTTACAAGATTTCAATGCAATATTTGTTATTCTGCCGCAGCATGTATTTCTCAATCATGGAATAATCTACAATATTTTTTTCATAGCCAGTATTGCGCCCCTATCACATGTTATCAGTTAAACCTTAACTCCTTGCGCTTATCATTTACTACTTCGAACCATAAAAAGAGACATTGTCGTTCGCCTTAATAGCTATATTAGTTCTTAAGATAGAATAGTATCGAGCCCACTAATAATTAGAAGAGTATATGAGAATATATCCTAGAACGTTAAGTTTCCCAATGATACTCTTTAGTTGATGATCCAAACTGGCACATGCGAGTGTGAAAAAAAACGTTGTAAGTTAAGTTTATCATTAGGGGTATATCAAGCTGCTAGAATGCTAGAAGTGTTCTGTTAGTCAGACTCCTGGTGGATCTATGTTCTAAGAGTTACAGGCTTAGTTCTAGAGTTTGAAAAATCACGTGAGAATTAAAAATAGATTAGACCGTTCTAGAAATATTCCACAGTAACCAAGTACTCCTCTTTCACAAGAAATAGAACTAATATTAATTTCTCTGCAGTATGATTTTCTTTAAGCATTTATGGGAACGTTACTAATTTGGTCATTTTCACCTTAGTGATAGCTGATAAGGTGCCATCTCTGGCTATAAACGGATGGCGCGAAGAGCTCGGAGACGCCTGAGAGAATTGGAGAAGACCCCGCTGCACCCAACAAGCCGTGTTCTGTCAATGTACTATGTTAGTACATGAAAAAATAGTAAGATCGAAGATGAAGCTTTGAATGAGGATTTAGCTATAAATATAAGAGCTATAAAAATCCTATAACTATTAGGTCAGAGTTGTAGCTATATGATCTTTTGGATATTATCTTTGCTGGCTGTGGTGCAATTTAATCCGCATTGTGTAATTGAGGTAATCTGGAACTACTTTTTTAAGTTCTATTTTTCTTTTTGTGCTGCACCAGGAATAACCTCACAAATCTAGATAAGGTCCAGTGTATATAATTGCTATTTGATTTATACTTTAAAAAGAAATCTCTGCTAGTGTATTTCAGTCGTTATCTCAATAATCTGGACACACGTTATACCTTGGAGTGATTGACGAATTCGCACTCGTTTAATCGTATAAGTGAGGAGATTTGGGAAACCATCACAAATATGAAACCACCATTACACAGTCAACGTATAGATAACACTTAGACAACTAGCATATCATAGTCGTATTGCCACATTAATCCCCTCAAATATAGCCCATCTAGTGCACAATATGTGAATTGTGAGTAATCTTGTAGAATATCTCCAATCGCAATGACTCACAAACAGAGTTGCAACTTTTTCTTTTCTCGCTAAAACCCCTCCCCTCTCCCCTAATTTGCAACTCCCCTTTATGATCAACAAAAAAAAATCTTCACGTAAACAATAATTGTCAGCTGACAGTAGGATAATCTTGGGTATAGTGATTTTTCTTTCGTACAATGGGGTATTAAGACTAGCAAGCATTATAGTCTCCAAATATAGCTCCCCCTATACTGTTTACCCTTTCCATCGCCATCGCTATCTCCAACCAGCTTTATTTTGGGTGGCGCGGTTGCAATTAACATTAGCCCGTTATTTGTTACTCATCGCACGAATTTTAGTTCTGCTAGCGAGGTTGCGCGACGTTCCCAACATCCACCATGGGCGCTACTCGCTGCGAACGAGTAAACGACACTATCGTATTAGCCGCCGCCCACGTACACTTAACATGTCGTGTATGTCTGCTATGACACAAAAGTTTGAGTGTAGGAGCAACTATACCTCATCTCACTATTGAGAAACTATGCTACGCCAACACGAACTAGCGTATAATGGTGACTACCTATGGCAAATATATCTTGGGTTTCCTAATTCATTGATCTTCTATTGACTTCTCACAGCTTCTATGCCCCCTTCTTGTAGATCTCCTCTACTTTCCCACTAAATCTGAATACCCAACTTCTCCTCATATTCTGCTACCGCCACTTTGGGTAGCGGAGAAATCGCGGATTAATTTGCACCGACAAGAGTGCACAAACATGTTGCGAAATTAATTCCCCTCTCTTGGAAATATATAAGAAAGCTTATCAGTCGCGCTGTTTTCGTTTTGATTTTGTTATCTGTCTAGCAGTTTTTTATTGATTCAACTCAAGCTACTCCTTTAAGCGAGCAATTCTCTAGTCTTAACACAGCGAATTAATCTTATTCAGCGCCAATCGGATTCCTCAGATTAGTTTAGCGCTAATACAATCACACACAACCCTACATTTTCAGCTGGTATCAGAGAACAGATATCGGTATTATCATTAGGAGAGGTCTTCCGGCAAGAAAACTCCCTGCTACATTCATTCCATACACAGCTACAATGTTGAAGTCATTTTTCCGTAATATGAACCTGGCCAAGTTGGTGGGCCAGTCGAGTATCAAGATATACCACCACTCAAACTCATCGGTGTCGGTGAACTTGTTGAACAAGTTGACCAGTTATGGGAACATGCCATGCACTTTGGATAAATACCTGGGACCTTTTAAAGATGGGAGCAGTTGGTTGACATCAACCAAACAAGGTGCAAACAAATTTGCTGTGGACGTCAACGTCAACCAACCTCTCTCCTACAAGGACTACATGTTCATCATAGAGAACTGTATTAATATACATCCAGACAACAAGTCTATCCTTGAGAAACACTTGAAATTGAACAAATCGTACAGTGTCGAACCACTCTGTTTAGATTTGTTTGAAAAGTTAAATTCAGAAGCCACTGAACCATTGATAATAGATTTCAAGAACAACTTAATTGCTAATGACGACAAGAGCTTTGATAGAATTATGTCTAACTACTTGAGCTGTGGTAAACAAAATGCAAGTAATATGAATGCAAGACCACAAAGAAGTAAAAGTAATAGCTATGCTGAAGTTGTTCATCCTCATATTGCAGAATTTGCAGACTTATACTAATAGCTCCTTTAATTCAGGTTTACGACGATGGGTAATAGAGTAATAATTTCAATGAATTACATCGTCCTATAAAAATAATACAAAAAATGAGAACTACTATATAGTTTGGGATAGCGACAAATTTTGATATATAATTATAATTTTCATAGGTTTAATAGTTTATAAACTTAATATATTCTTAATATTCAAAAATGTAAAACTAAAAGCCCATTCTCTTAATGACATATTGTTGAGCAAGCACACCGAAACTCAAAATTATACCTTCTTTGATCCATTCCTTAACCCATTCGGAAGGATCAATGTCTTCCAATTCTTTGAAATCTTCGGTATCACCATTCATCCATTTGGACCATTTATATGGGAATGGTTGAGTTCTAGTAGAAATAGTGATGTTATTAGTGATGTCTTTTAAAATAAGAGTGAAAAAGAAAGAGTCAGAGTTATTAGCTTCAATAACTATTGGACCGTCTGCCTCCTTATCATCATCCTCATCATTTAATAATTTACTTGTAATTGGTTGAATAGAAATAAATATATTAGATTTATTGATGCTGTTAACATCCTTATCGGCCTGTGTGAGTTTGTCGCTCTTTTCTGATTCTTCGACTTCAGTTGTTGCTTTTAAGTAATCTTTAATTGTGGATTCTAAATTAGCAAAGCATAATTTCTCTCCATCAATTATCTTACCGTGAAACATATTCAAATTTGCATTCAGATCAGCTGTCATGTTATCTTTGTGATTAAAATTGTTCACTGATACCTTAATACCACCTTCAACTTGATCCATGGCATAATTAAATTGGGTAAGGCACATCCTGTCCAAGTAATTAACATTGTATAAGTCATATATAAGTAAGATGTTTAATAATTCATCATCTTTGCTAATTAACCCTTCTTTAAGTTGCAGGGAAATGTTAGAAAACACTGAATTCAATTTATTTGTAATGCCTAATATTTGTTCATTGTTTAAAGATTCTTCAGCTAAAAATTTCTGTCTTTGTTGATTAAGTTGGTTAGTCGTATTGGAAGCTATTTGATACGTTTGCTCACTTAACTGTTGTGCATTACTGGTGAGAGATCCCCATAAAGATGAGACTTTAGTAGATCCCTCGTTACTCCACCAATTAGAGATAGATCCAATTGGATCTATTTCAAGTTCATCATTTGCATTTTCAACAATTTCCGCTGAGTCATTGGGCGTGTCTTTTTCTTCGTTATCATCGTCTTTTGAAAGACCTTCCTTTTCTTTTTCCTTCTCCGTCTCCTGTTCTTTCTCTGCTTCTACGTCCTGCTTTTTCTTTGGTTCAAACTTGGTAGTAGATGGATTACTTGTGCCTTTAGCTTTATCGTGGTTGGCTAATTCGTCAAGAAACTCCAAAAAGTCTTCGTTGTTCTCTTCTTCCTTACCATCGCCTTTTGGTTTAGGGGTACCGCTCTTTGAATCTGGTAAGGAATTGATAAAATTCAATACATCATCTGCATCCTGGTTTGTTTTAGGTGGCATTATGGGTTTATGTATTATACGACGATATCAGTTTGGTATTCCGCCATACATAAAGTAGGGAATAATAAATATATTTAGCGCACCATTTTTTAAATCTACAGAAAATCCTCAGAAATCTTTTGTGAAACAGAGTTATAGAAAATGCACCCACAGTTAGATAGAAATAGATTTGATCCTTGTGAAAAGCTTATGGATGCCTTGGAAGAATGCCACAGACAAGAATTTTTGAAGAAGGCCTTGGGAATGTGTAACTTCGAGAAAGATGAATTAACGAAATGTCTTCATTACACTAGAGTGAATGATGCTAATGAAAGAATAAGACTATCTAGGGAAAGACAAAAGAATCTTGAACAAAAAAGAAAAGAAAGAGAAGAAGAATTATACGGTAAAAATGGATATTTAAAGCAGGTTATCGAAAAGGAGGCAGAGAGAAGATTAAATGGAGATAAATGAGTCTAGTTCGTGAAATAATTCAGCTGAAGATATAAAGTACCAAGTACTTATTTTCAAAGCTATGAAGGATCCATATATGTCCTTCTTCCTGTAATTAGAAAACAAAAATATATGTAAATAAAAAATAATTTCGTAAAAGCGTTCGAAATCAAAAATTAATATTTGTTAATATATGAATGCTATGTAAAATAATGAAATACTAATCTTGACGAGTTCTTAATACTCTTTTAATAACCTTATCCTTGGTAATAATATACACAACGGTACCCCAACCAGATAAAGCATCTCTGTCTACGGCATTTAATAAGGCTTGACTTATAGTTTCAAACAAATCTTCCGGTTCTAAATCTGGTTCATATAACGATTCACACATACCATACAATTGATCGTTTGCAGTACCACTGACTATAAAATCTTTAGCAAAATCAATGCATCCAATTAAATCAAATCCACAAATAAATGGCTTATTGGTCTTAGATTCTAAACCAGCAACAATTGGAGCAACAAAATACGGACCAAATCTCTTTTCATACAATGTGGAACTTACTAAGTTGGCAAATGTCTTTGGCTCTATTTGTCTTTCTTCCCTTAATTCATATAAATTGGTCTTAAATTTGAAAGTCTCTGATAATGTGATAACATCACTTCCTAATCCAGTCAACCCCAAAAACAATTTATCTCCAAATTGGAAAAGCTTTTCGAAGTTGTTAGATAAACCCAATGATTGGTTACCCAAACGTAAATCACAAGCAATAGCTACACATTCTTTACCCACCATAGCAACGGCAGAACCACCTAAATTAGGCTGTTAGTACATATTCCACAATCAACTGAATAACCCCAAGGAGTCACATATCTTTACTTACCATTAATAGAACTTGGATCAGACATTCTCAATTTCTAACTTGTTGTAGTAAACTTATTCCAATGAAATTTTATCTCTAATAAAACCAAAATTAAAACCCTTCCTTTAATTTTTCTCAAACAAGCCTTTATATGAATTGATTTAATCAATAAGACCTTGAATACTCTATCTAATATTCAAAACAAGATCGTCTAATATCTAATTAGCATAAATAGAACACTATGTAACTACACCTTTTTTGCCCTCGATATCTTGGTGGCGCTCAGTCGTGTAAATACGCCAATATCAATTTATATCAATAAAAGACTTAGTATTACACTATTAAAACAATATACCTATTCTTCATCGTCTTTGAAGAACAGTAAAATAACTATATAAAATTATCATATAATGTACAACAATCCTTAAAAAAAGGTATTAAAATTATGTTAAAAATTAGGGTTGAAAATTAAGTGGGAAAATTAAGAAGAATATTCAAGTTGGAACGCTAGGCCTTTAAAGCGACTTCTTCCTCTTCTGGCTCCTCTTCTTCCCTGATAGTATTGGTACTGTAGCTTTGGCCCATTTCGACGTTACTTGATTGCTCTTGAAGGATTTGTTGAACGGGAGCTTCTTTATCCTTGAAGTTAGACAACGTAAAAGTCTTTGGAGACTTTACAAGAGGGAAAGCAGCTTCAGAGCTTGTTTGAGTCAATGAAAGCTGATCATCCTTGGTAGAAACATCCTTGTTAGAGTAAAAAGTAGGTATAACATTATTCAAGTTTTTGATATCGGCAAGCAACCTAACTATTTCAGACTTAACTAATTTGGTAAGTTCGTCATCTTCGTCTACAGTTCCATCTTGAGACTCTTTGAGGGTATCATCCTCTTCTCTATCTTTAGTCTCTAAATCAAATCTAAGTTGTAATCCATAAGCTAAAATCACCAAATAATCCTTATATTTAGTCAATTCCAGCTTATATTCTGCAATTTTGTTATCATAATTGTTTAAAATCCTAGAATAATTGGAGGAGTTGTGGCTCTTTAAAGAGAAAACTTTCAAAAATTTTACTCTCATGTTCGAAAATTCTTGATACAAATTCTTCAAATGGTTATAATACTTCAAAGTCTTGATAAATTGCTTCATCATACCTTCATGGTATCCGTCACCTCTTTCATCGTTAACAACATAGGCACTTAGATATACACCTTTTGGCAATGGTTCCCATTTTTGAATATTTTTGAATTTCTTTAATTGATCTTTCATTTTGATTAACCCATCTAAATCATTCCAACCATATTCAATAGAAGATACAATCTCCTCTAACGTTGGAATTGCTGTAATTTTAGATGCCCAAAAATTACAAGTATTGATAAATTCCAAAGCAATTTCTTTGGTTCCAGCTTCAAATAAAATTTTCATCGGCTCCCTTCTGGAGATTTTCGAAAACGTTAAGGACCACAGAATAGTTTTTTTGTTGCTATAACCAGTCTGCTTTTCTAATTGAGCAAAAGTTGAACAAAGATTGTAATTTCCAATATTAGCAGCATTTTTTAACCAATTACCATCACCAACGTTATCTACATCTTCCTCTTCTTCTAGCAAGTCCAATTTTGAGAAATTTTTGTTATTTAATTTTTTCTTTCTTTCACGTTGTTTCTTTATAATTTTAGGATCAAATGAATAAATGGACAACTCACCTTTTGAAACAACAACAAAATTTTCAACAAACTTATTCTGTAAGAAAGGATTCTTGTTTGAGCTTTTAGAGTTATAAGATGAAGATTGCTCGCTGTTAGATGATCTAAAAAAGGATAATATTTTACTTGCAGTACTAACTGAGGAATTAGAAGATATAAATGAAGAAGAAGAAGAAGAAGCGTTAGACTCGACTGCAACACCATTCTCCTGTTCATCATTATTCAAGATTTTTACTTTCAATAATCCCTCCTTCAAGTAAGGAGAACCAGAAAGTTCCAAAGTCAAATCGTAAGAATCCTGGTAGTCATCCACTTTAAAATTCTCAAGATTCTGATAACCAACACTTTCTTCAGCGTTATCAAAACTATTAAGATTGGCGATATCAAATGATAACATCGATGCTTCGTCTCCTGCAAAAGAATATCCAGATTCCTTTGAAATGATTGAAGCTCTTGAAGCCCTTTTGTTCACCACTTGTGAGTTCAGAACAGCTGTAGAAGGAGCACCACGTAAATGAGCAAGTCCTTGATTTTTAACAGGAGAAGTAGTTAGACGTGGGTTATAATACTTTTGATTTTGTTCTGTCAACAAAGCTCTTGCGAAACCACGAGCACTTTGGTTTTTTGAATCATATGTCTTGGAAGTCGTTGAAGTCACACGATTCACAGCTAAAGATGACCTACGATATGAAGTGTCAGTAGACCAGATAGAAGATTGGGATATTTGACGGGTAAGAGGTTCACCATTTTCAACTGAGGCATTCTTAGAGGGAGAAAATTCATTAGATTCAGCAGTATTCTTACTATTATATGGCTTCTTAGTGCTAATTACAGAATCAAGTTGCTTTAAATGTAACTTTTCACTAGCCAAGTCTTCATAAAATTTGCTCAATTCTCTTTCAATAAGAATTCTCTGTCTAATACTCAATGTCTTCAGAGTTTTCGAACTTTGTCTAACAAATGTTGTAAAGGTGTTTCTGACGTATTCGGCCTTAGAGATTTTAGATCTTTTGTCAACTTCTGAATTGTGTAACGCAGTGTTAAGTAAAATCAAACTGTAGATAATAATATACATCTTTTCAAAGTCCTTTGTGCAAAAGACATTTGATGGATGTTGTTTCAAATATGATTTAGTGAAGGCAGTTAAAATTCTGTCGATTTCCTGAGACTCACCCTTTAAGTATAATTTAGCACAAAGCATTCTTGTGGATTCCAAGATATTCGATTTCCATTGAAATAAATCCATGTATTTGCTTCTAACCTTCGAGTTTTCGTTATCATTGGATGCTAAAAATTGCGTATATTCTTCTGGCTGAATTAAGACAAATTCTTCCCTGAATAATGAGTTTGCAATTTCATCGGTATCAGAAGCTTCGTCTTCAATATCTTTGCTTTGTTCTTTCAGGTCAGGTACCGCTTTATCGGTCTCGTCGTTGTATTCTTCTGGCTGAAGAGGTGCATTGTAAAACTCACTATCTCCCGACCCCAGTGTTCTAGGGGTACATGGTGGTGTGAGCTCTTTATTCTCTACCTTTTCGACTTCATTTCCGCCGATCTCACGGATTTTTTCATTTATAACGTCTCCTGAAGACACCATATCAATTATGGCCCGAACCACCATTCTCTTTTTTCTAGCGATTAATTTCGATGGTTCCTATGGGATAGTACGTCACTATGATTAATATACCTCTATTCTAGTTTTTAAGAGTGTAAGTGAAATCTATAACAGTGTATAAACCTAAACAATTAGAAAGATTTCTTCGTTATTTAATTGAAACTTGTCTAAATTTTAGTCGACTGGCACACGTAGATCGCTTAAGTTTTTAATGCGATATTTCTTCTAAGAATTATGCTACGTATCAGCTATCACGTCTTTATACAACAGCTGCAGGTGGAAAGACTGAATTATTGTATTAGGATTTATATTTAGAGGTATGACGCTAGAAGAAGGTATTCAAAGTGTATTAGAACACTTGGAGACGTGCCTCAACGACAGAACTCCCCTTGATACTGGTTTGGTTGGTGGCTTTTCAAGAAGCTTATACAGAGATAGGCTCTTTCCCGATGGCAAAAATGGACTGATAGAATCTAATGAGCTCCTTAATAAGTTCGTGCCGGTGATCAATCAATTGCTTTACGACAAAAACTATAGTAGTATTGACCCAGAGGGTGTAATAATAGAATTATTGGAGATGATCTTATCATTTCTCACATTTGCTGATGTGCTTCAAATATACTCAGAAAAGTTCATAGAGGATGCGATTGAATCTAAGCTGCCGGCAGTGGTGCAATTGGCTTTGAAGATCTTCAAACTTAATGTTGGCGATATATCATTGAATGACTATTTTAAGAAAACTGGATTATTGGTGAAATTAATATCTAAATTGCTTTCGGAGCCAGATTTACCTTTAGCAGAAGTTAATGAAATTGAGCATCTTGTGAATATATTGATTGATCGAATGGATCCGATAGTGGAAAGTGTAATATTACAAGAAGAATGCATGCTGATTTACTTAGCTGCAAGAAATAGTAACAATGCGACTCTAATTATGAGATTGTTGGATCTTTCAGTAGGTTTATTATACTTCACTGCTAAATCAATCAGCTCTAAGAAATTGCCTTCGAGAATATATGCTTTTACTAAAGACGAATTTATAAATAATGATGATACATTATTTGTGATATTTCTTTTTTCATACTATGCCACCCTTGTATCAAAGATAGATACCTGTGGGAATGTGGCATCTATAATTAATGACATTGAAGAACCCATAGATTGTATCGCTTATTTATTCAGCATAAGGGAAAGTGATGAAATCATAAAATCATTCTATTCTCATGAAATTGTCGGACTTTTTAAAGCGATGTCTTACTCGAATAATTTACGTATTCAAGAATATTTAAAATTTCTCATATCTAAGTATGAGTTCTTTAAATCCCACAATCTATTCCCGAATCATTTCGATTCTGATTTGAGGTTATTGTGTATTATAAATCCAGACTTGTTTCTGGAAGAGTTTTATTCTGAAATCATACAAAAACTTCCCGTGTATAATCAGAAGTACTTCTCAATTCTTCTTAATATTGTTCAATCAAAAGTTATTTTTGATTTATTAGTAAAGGATGAAAGAATAAGTAATTCTGCTATTTCGAGTCTTTCTACAGATAAGGTTTATTTACTTATTTTGCAATTAACTAAAAAGACGCATTCTACGTTATATTTGATAAACGAATTACCCAATATTATTTCAGATTATCTAATAGATTCCTCAAATGAAATATATAATCTGGAAGTATATTCTTTACGATTAAATATTTTAGAGAATTTGCTATTCAATGAGAACCTCGATTTATCTCTATGGAGAGAAGGATTAACTTCATCGTATGAATTAATGAAAAATGGACGTAAGATCGGGAACATCGAACCTCAGGTAGACGTATTGGATGAATTTCTTTGATATATGAATAATATTGAAATGAATCGATTTAACTATATATTACGTTTATAGCCAATTACAATGGTAATTTTAGTAAATCATTTCAATGCAAATGTATTTTATGTTTTGTCATTGCCTTTATGGATATAATGTAACCCAAGCACTACCACACACACATGTTCTTTGGAAAACCATAGTCCATAATCCAATGGAATGAGGAGAATCAAAAACAAGTGGATCAGAAGATAACGACATTGATCTACATCTAGTACATTTCCTAATAGCAATCATTCCGTTGCTGAATTTTGCTCTGCTTGTAAATTTACCGTCTGTAGATATTATAATCTTTCTTAGAGCATCAACAAATCTACCATCCGAGTTTTTTAATCTAGGAATTGTAAAATCAATTAGGTCAGGGAACTCATTAATAGTTGGTGATTCAAAAATTCTTCTTGTCCTGTGGGAACTGTTAAGACCAGCATCGATCCAATCTACGTCATAAAAATATAAATCTGAAACTTTTAGATCTCGGCTTATTGATACAGCATACTTCTCAATTATCCTATTAGCAAAAGGAAGCAACTCCTCAGAAATCTCACCTTGACATACTAATTTTTGTTCCATTCTCAAGGAATATCCCTTATCTTTGGACGGTAATTTGGAATATAGTTCCTTGGTTATTAAAGCGTCAATTTCTCGAAGGAAATTTTCAAATAAGCTTAATGTTAGGGGGGTCTGATTGCAGATAGTGAAATACCTATTTAGGGCCTCTTTCATAGGTGTAAATAATTTGTTTGAATCAGTTAAATCCTTGTGTAACTTTTTCAATACTTCATGTGTTTTTCCTATAGATGATAATGCATACATTAAGAAAAGCCGTGGGACTTTACTCAATAAAATTGGCAATGCAACTGAATTTTTAATTGTTAATTTACTATCAGAAGAATCCCTCCTACTATGAGCTAATTGCAATAATTCTTGGTTGAAAACAACAGTTAAGTCTATCAACCATTTCAAACTTCCAATTAAAGACATAATGCACTCACCCCTAGCTATTGAGTCTTGTAAAGTATCATTTGCCGGCTTTTTCTTTGAAATTTGTCTATAAATACTCGAAAGCAGGAACATAATTCCAAATGAAGTACTTCTTAAATTAAGAATAATCCATGATATGTCACTAATAGTATTACTTTCTCCTAGAAAATCACCTAAAACTAATTGTAAAGATAATAATTTTTGTAAAGGAGGATTAGATAAAAGTTTATCAACAGACTCCTTTCCAAAATCATCCAAGTGGAAATTAATTGCTTTATGTGATTCACATATTATTAATTTTACTAACTTATCAATCATTTGAGGGGAGTTCTGCAAATTTTTTACTTCATTTTGAATTAAAATCATTAAATCATCAGTACAGGTATTGGTGTAGCAAGCATATGCGTGACGATGTGCTAAGAAAACTGAAGTTTTTATTAATTCTCCAGGAGTCAATGTGAGCTTCTCAACTCTCTCGATTAATTTTAAAGAAAGGGGCTTAAATTCCTTGCTAAGATCGCAATAAATAATAGATGTTAAATTAGGCGAGACTGCCGAAAAGAATGGACCATTTATTCTGACTGAAGGAAATTGAAATCCAATATCGTAGAAATTTTCGATCTTTTGGTCCTGCTCATCGTCTTTTTTAGTATTATTTACTACTTTCATTGAAGTCCTTTCAATTATATCAATTCTCATGTCATTATAAGTAATCAAAATTAATGAATCTGACAAATGAGTTTCTATAGACTCTATCTTACCATTTCTTATCAATTTATCCTGAAGATCTAATGTATAGTCTTGGGTTATCTCGTCAGAAGGTTTCGCTATTCCCTTTCTAGAACCCAAATTATCAAAAGCGTCCGAAATTAAAGCAGCATGGTCCTTTAATTCATATCTGTATATAATAGTAGATGTGGCACGATTTTCATCTTCAATCTCGTAACTAACCAATACATTTAACTTCGAATCTTTATCAAAATATGGGGAGATAACATCCACGGAAGATATTTTTCCTAGATAAGAATTTGAGGGCTTGTTACTGTCAATATCAACATCCATATAATCTTCGTCATAATCAGTATTATCTATGTATGTTGGTAATGGAATCATTTCATGCACCTTTTTGGTAAAAATCTTTGGAGGAGTTCTAGATTCTGCTGGAGTTTGATAATGGGGATCTACCTTTTGCTTTTTAGCTGATTCTTCTAAGAACCCCCAATCGATTTCACACGTAAAAGTTATAATTTTCGATGAATTGACTTCATATATGGTTAAGATGATTGTCTCCTTATCTAAAAAACCAAACAGAGCTTTTTCTACAAATATTGGCTCCTTGGACAATTTCGCTGCCAATTTGTAATATTCCACCTTATGTTCTCCCTGATAGTAGAGCAAAAGTTCACCATTTTGTCTAATAGCGATACAAGCTTGCTTAGTCACTATAGGGTGCGTTGCAACTCGAGGTTGATATTGGTTGACACCGTATGAATATGAAACTGGGGTGTTTGTTTGAGTTGTGGGCACAGCCGGTTTATTCATTATCTGTCCCTTCTCGATATTAAGCCATTTTAGAGATACAATCACTGATGATGATGAAAATTCCTGCGTAGGCTCTGGATGTACTACATCACGATAAATCATCTCTAAGTTATCATAAGAAGTTAATTCATAGCTAGGAGATGTAGGATGACTATCTTGTTTGGTTGCCTTCTTCTCTTTATCTTCTTTTTTCAATATTCCCACGCCTGCTAGTAATATAAAAAAATTTCCATAAACGTCTGATACAGCCAAGTCTGTACTTAATGTACTCCATGAAAGTAACGATAACATCGGCAACATGTTATTTTCAAGTTTTATGTTGATGCTTAATGGTTTGGCCAACTGCCAACTTTTACCATCTACGTTCTCTAAGTAGGTCAAAAGCAAATTGTCTTTAAAACTCCTTGTGGGTGACGAGTACGCTATGAATCCATTCTTTGACCAAGAAATCAATCTCGAATAATCTAAATCAAGCTGGCTAAACGTCATATTGTATTGCAATCTAAGTTATAACCTTCTTATCAAAGAAACGGCTTGATTACAATTCAAAGAAAGAAATCGAGAACATTTGATTTTCTGAAAATTCCCGAATCCATTGCCATCATCATTTTAACTAATTTGATTTACATGTACTATTAGATTTGGTATATAAAGTACACAGGTAATTAGTACTAGCTTCCTATATATATATTTATAAATCACCTGGGACAGGGTAAGTGGAAACCCAATCAGAAACTTCCTTAGACAATGCCTTAACATCTTCACTCTCGTCAGCTAATTTCTTGAAAGAGGCTAACAATTCCTTGGCAACAGTACCTTGTTCTTTGGCCTTTAAGGCAATAGAAATATCAACGGCCTTTTGGAAGTATTCAGCAACTTTAGCGAATTCTTCTGGACCAAAACCTCTGGTGGTCATGGCAGGAGTACCGACTCTTAAACCTGATGGGAATAAAGCAGACTTGTCACCTGGAACGGTATTCTTGTTGGCAGCAATGTTAGCTCTTTCCAAGACAGCTTCGACTCTAGCACCATCAATGTCCTTAGATCTTAAGTCGACTAAGATTAAATGAGTGTCTGTACCACCAGAAACTAAGTCAAAGCCCTTAGATTCTAATTGTTCAGCAAATGACTTTGCATTAGAAACAACATTTTGTTGGTATTCCTTGTATTCAGGGTAGGCGGTTTGCTTCAATGCAACTGCTAAGGCAGAAATAGTATGGTTGTGTGGACCACCTTGATGGGCTGGGAAAACAGAGAAGTTGATCTTTCTCTCCAAATCATAGAGAATTTCCTTACCCTTCTTGGTGACCTTTCTGATACCCTTTCTGAAGAAAATCATAGCACCTCTTGGACCTCTTAATGACTTGTGGGTAGTGGTGGTGACAATGTCTGAGTATGGGAATGGAGAATCAGTAACACCAGCGGAAACTAAACCAGAGATGTGTGCCATATCGGATAACAAGTAAGCACCAACCTTATCGGCAATTTTTCTCATTCTCTTGTAGTCAACGACTCTGGAGTATGCAGAAGCACCAGCAACAATTACCTTTGGTCTGAATAAAATGGCATTGGCTTCTAAAGTGTCATAGTCAATTAAACCAGTTTCTTCATTTAATCTGTAAGGCATAGTTTGGAAGTACTTAGAAATGTAGGAAATCTTAGTAGTTGGGGTTTGGTAACCGTGAGATAAGTGACCACCGTGAGGTAAATCTAAACCCATAATTCTGTCACCAACTTCCAAAATGGCAGAGTAAGCATAAAGGTTAGCTGGAGCACCAGATAATGGTTGGACATTAACACCCCATTCTTCTGGGTTCAAATCGAAGGCTTCTAAAGCTCTCTTTTGACATAAAGATTCAGCCTTATCGATAATTTCATTACCACCATAGTATCTTTCTCCGGGGTAACCTTCAGAATACTTGTTTTGCATTTCGGAGCCTAACAAGTCCATTACAGCTTTTGATGTGAAGTTCTCAGATGGAATTAATGTAATGGAGTTCTTTTGTCTGGTCCTTTCTTGTTGTAAGATGTCAGCCATCTCTGGGTCAACGTCTTGAACAGACTTCGAAATTAAAGCTTGAGCATTGGCAGACAAAGCATAGTTCCTGTTTAAAACAGAAGGAATTCTTCTAGATTGGCATCTAACACTGCGTAAGGAAGCCGAAAACATCTTAACCTATATATATAGTTGGTAATTAACTGACTATTCAAGAGTTTAAATAAACTCAAGTATGACACACTTTTTTTTTTGAAATATTTGAAAAATATCAATTCCGGTGATATTTGCTCTAAGTCATGTGACGAGAACCGTAACTTAACTCCGTCCTATGGATGGGTGTATGCAGAAACGTCTTGAATATTTAACTTGAATGTTATGAATAGCGTGAAAGTATGTGTTCATGTTGACATGGGGTATTACCAGAGTAACTATCAATAGCTGAGTACCATTTGCTGTAGTTAAAGTCACTAATACCGGCTCGTATCGCAGGGTCTACGTGAAAGATTCTCGAGGTGAGCTCTATCGCTTCAGTCGGTAAATAGTGAAATATTGACTCTGAACCTCCCAAGTCTACATCCAAATCCGTTATCATAGTTGGCGGCCCACCTGTGGGGACATTGACTCCTTCCACTGAGATATCGTATTCCAAAAAGGCCAGAAACTCCTTGTCATCGGGTTTGGCGTACTTCCAGGGCAATCTTCGATTAACAAGAAGGAATAGGAAAATTCCCAAAGACCATATGTCCGCCCCCTTTCCGTCATATTTGAGGAATTTGTACGTTTCTGGGGAAGCATACGCTTCAGAGCCTACAAGCCCATATACCTGACCGTCTTCGGGGAGCTCAATGGCGGTGGCTAGATCAATAATTTTCACAGTTCCCGTTTCCTTATCAAGTACCAAATTGTCCGGCTTAATGTCTCTATGGCATATATTTAGCCCGTGCATGTATTCAATCCCATGACACACTTGTTTCCATATACAGAGCCCCTCAGCAGGTGATACTTTATCACCTGCTTTCAAAAGCAACTTGCCCACAGAGATGGTACCTATTTCCAAAAATATTTCAACTCGGAGTCCCCCATCGCCTATTCGATATCCATATGTTTGAATGATATTAGCGTGTTGCAATCTCTGTATCATCCAATATTCGTGCAACACCCGTTCTCTATATTCTTTTTTTGACTCGAACACTTCCTTCGAATGATATATCTTCACCACATAAACTTGGCCTGTGCTAGTCTTTCGAGCTTCAACCGAGCCTGATATGCCCTTGCCCAAATTGCTCACCGAAGCATCTTTTCTCTTTATTTTCAACGTAGCAACAGCCGGATTTAGTACTTCCTTGTTTTTGGTGAACTGTTGCAATATCCACACCATGTCATCCACATCAACTATTTCTGATTATCTTGGCTACACAATAGTGCATTACCATCAATGGTTTTAAGGCTGGCCCTGCACTAAAATGGCAAACCAACCCTTTGGGTTGTTTATATGCAGTACATAAATCACTCCCTATATCTCTGCTATGTTGATAAAGGCAAACATTATATATTCTTCTTCCTTCTGTTTAATTTTATATCTATATAAGTGTGGGATTCTGGCTTATTGGATATAGGAAAAACTCGTATACTACTTTTTGATGAAATTATCGTTATCTTTAACCACAATTGTCTCAATTGCTGCCACTCTCGGAGCAAGTGAAGCATTGAGGGTTCCATCTCCGTTTGATGGACTTCAACAAAGCTTCAACATGAAGTTCGGCGATATTGTTGATGCTGGTGTTGCGTTCGGTGAGAAATGGGACGCTAGCAAGAACAGCATCTTCGAAGTGATTGGCAATGCTGTAAACCAGCCATTCGAAGGTCTTCCTGATAAGACTAAGACTTTATGGCTGGAAATGTTACTGCAATTTCCAGAAACTATCAGCAATTTGAAGTTAAAAACCTTGCCAAAGAAGGCATCTCCAAAAGCGAAGGATATGTTCGATTTCCATGTGACCGAGGAGAAATTACCAAACTACAAGTTGAGAATTAAGTCTACTCCAGAAGACTTGGGTATTGACACTGTTAAGCAATACACCGGTTATTTGGATGTTGAAGACGAAGACAAACACTTCTTCTACTGGTTCTTTGAATCCAGAAATGACCCAAAGAATGACCCAGTTATTTTGTGGTTGAATGGTGGTCCAGGATGTTCTTCATTGACCGGTTTATTCTTTGAATTAGGTTCTTCCTCTATTGGACCAAGCTTGAAGCCAATCTACAACCCTCATTCCTGGAACAGTAACGCTTCTGTCATTTACTTGGATCAACCAGTTAATGTCGGTTTCTCATACTCCTCCCAATCTGTTTCAAACACTATTGCTGCTGGAAAGGATGTTTACGCATTTTTAGAATTATTCTTCAAACAATTCCCAGAATACAACAATAAGCCTTTCCATATTGCTGGTGAATCATATGCGGGCCATTATATTCCAGTTTTTGCTAGCGAGATTTTAAGTCACGAAGACCGTTCTTTTAACTTAACCTCTGTGTTAATTGGTAACGGTTTAACTGACCCATTAACTCAATACGAATACTACGAACCAATGGCATGTGGTGAAGGAGGTGAACCATCTGTCTTAGAGCCTGAAGAATGTGAAAGTATGAGTAACGCAATCCCAAGATGTTTGTCTTTGATTGAAAGTTGTTACGAATCCGGTTCTATCTGGTCCTGTGTTCCAGCTTCGATCTACTGTAACAATGCTGAAATGGGACCATACCAAAGATCCGGTAGAAATGTTTATGATATTCGTACTATGTGTGAAGGTTCCAGCTTGTGCTACAAAGATTTGGAATACATTGACCAATACTTGAACCTTGACGAAGTCAAGGCAAAGATTGGTGCTGAAGTTGACACTTACGAATCTTGTAACTTTGATATTAACAGAAACTTCTTGTTAGCTGGTGACTGGATGAAGCCTTACTTCAAGGCCGTCACTGAATTATTGGAAAAAGATGTTCCTGTCTTAATTTACGCTGGTGACAAGGACTTTATCTGTAACTGGTTAGGTAATCAAGCATGGACTAACAAGCTTCCATGGTCTGGTGCTGAAAAGTTTTCTGAAGCACCAGTTAAAACCTGGTCAGTCGGTAAAACCCCAGCTGGTGAAGTTAAGAACTACAAGCACTTTACTTTCCTTAGAGTATTTGGCGGTGGTCACATGGTTCCATATGACCAACCAGAAAACTCCTTAGACATGGTCAATAGATGGATTTCAGGAGATTTTGAATTTTAAGACTATTGTTTTCTTTCTTTAAAATTTATACAATCAAATATGTATATGAACAACCCTAAATATGAATTCTTAAGTTTATTTTGAAATACATACCTTTTTTTTATCATAGTCAGGTAATTCATAATTATTATGGATATCTAGTATTGCACTATTACTTTTGTTAATTTTATTGATTTTTTCATAAATTTTTCAATTTTTGCTACATCGAAAAATTGTCATAATTTTCTATCACAATTTTCACATAATTTGCAATACACACTAAACACATAAGCATTTTAAGGACAAAGCTATAGAAGGTGCTGACATCAGATCCTGCTAAGTAGATCAAGGCAAGATGGTAACCGAATAAGGTCGCCTCGCTTCGATTTTGCAATTATCGCGATATGCATCCAAATTAGGAAAGTTGTAAATACAATTTGTTTACCATTAATGATGGATTAGCATTGATACATCGAATCTTGGGATTACACTTGCTTCATTAGCTTTGATGTATAGATCATCATATACAGGCATTGTTAGTTTTTCGATATTTTATATTAACCTTGACCAGTTAAACCATTTGAAATTCGTTAACTTCGCTTTTCTTTAGTTTGCAATCAAAGTTGGTAGAAGGGCCCGAAAATTCGGCTCAAATTGCTAGTACACATAATTATTTCATTGTAAAGAAGCTCAGGAAGAAATTTGCTTTTATTCCCCTTTTTTTTCAAGTGGTCTTTGATTCAGTTGGTTAGTTAAAAACTTGCAGAAGAAAAAATAAACTACGTTGACAGGTTACGTATAAACAACGAAGGCATAAGTGAATTGCCCTCTATATCACCACAAACAAAATGATTGAGAGGAAGTTGTGTTCGTTGATACTAGACAGCTTGGTGATGTTTTGTTGCGGGACAATGGCATCCACCGGCTTGTATATCTACCTACACCAATCCAATTCATTGTTACTCTGTTTCATAATAAGTGGATTCGTTTTAATCATGTTATTAGCATTGGAAGTTTTCCTTCGATCACTAAAAGTATCAATTAATTTACCTCAGCTTTTGACAAAATATTGCATTACCATCTTTCAAGTGGTCACTGGGATACTAATGTTAATAAGTATAATTCACCATGAATTTCCTCTTCAAGAACATATTAAGCACTGGGATGTTCTAATGACTATTATATTTGTGATTGAAATATTTCTAACTGGTATTCAGAATTGTCTTTTAACATTGGAATTATTAGACAGAAAAGATAAAAATTATATTGATGATCTCGAGAACAACTCAATAACAAGAGGGTCACCAAATGTTACTTATATCCAAAGTCAAGATAGAGACACTAACACTATAGAGAAAGGTCGTAATATAGAAGTTATCAAGAAAACTTCTGGACAAACTCTAGTGGATGAAGAAACTATACATAAGTATTCAGAGAAAATGCTGAACGATGATGATGATGTTGATAAGAAAGATATATATACCTACTTTATGCAGAGCATGGAAGGTCACAACGATGTTGAATATACCAAATATATAGAAGAGAATTGGATGGAGCATGGACCTATTTTAAACTCATTAAAATTTCAAAATATAACAGTAGAATCCAACTCTGATACAGAAAAAAGTCGAAAAGGAAGTTTCAGCTTGTTTGGCTCAACAAAATCAGATTCTCCAAAAAAGCTACGTTTCAGCCATTCCAAATCAATTTCTAATATGAACCCAAGTGTTACTACTCAGTATAATCTTAGATATTCTCAAAGTGTTCCTATCTTTCCTAAGGAAAGTCAACTAGAATCCGCAGAAAGATTAAAGAGTCCACTACATAATATGTCAACATCTCATCCATCAGAGACAATAAGAGAAAATGAAACCAGGAGGATATCACTAATAAATTCTGTACACGATTATAACATAAACAAAACTCCGATAATAAATTCTGAAGAAGATATTCCCGGTGATGACTATATTCTAGCCGAAGCAGGGACAAACAAGGTTTTTCAAAGATCAAAGTCAACTAGTCAGATTAATAAACCGAACAATAAGAAAAGACAACAACGATGGAAATCGATTAACGATGAGAGAGTATTTTTATCAAATGTGAGTCAGTCTCTCTTACCTTCAGTTTTAAAAAGTGGAGAAAGCCCAATAATGAAGATAAAAAGGCAACAAGGATCGTATTTTAAACAAGATGAGAATGTTCAAAAGTTTAACCTTAATCCAGAGGGAAATATTTCTCCAACTGTAGCAAAGATTTCTCATATTGACTCGAATATAACCTCTCCACTTTCGTACAAAAGTAAGAATATAGGAGCTGCAAATGACCAACAAAAATCGAATGATATCAAGAAAGAGGAAACGATTGAAGAAAGCGATGATGATGTGGATGATGATTCCTTGAAGTTAAAATATATTTCTGAGTTTGATGAGGAAGTCGAGCAGAGCCATTTTAAGGACTTCGATCAAAATACAATAGTTAACGAAGTACTCAAAACAGCAAAAAACACTTACTTTAACCAATTCGAGGAATTAAAGGAGTATTCAAATTCATTGAAGGGATTAGAAGAAATACCTGTTTCTTCTACTGAAGCAAATTTAGATTGGAATAGACCCAACCGAAAGGTATCAGCCATATCCCACATTTCGCTAAAAGGTTGGGACAATAATGAAAAAGTATGGAATGAACGAAGAACAAGATCTGGGGTAAACTTGACTCTTACTAGATTAGCTAGTGATCATAATTTTAGTGAAGTGAAAGCATCTTCATTGAAAAATTCTGTAAAAAGACCTGAATACTTAATACCACCAGTTGAATGTCGAGTAGACAATATTGATAACTTGAGTGATCTAGAAAGTAATTCAGGGGGAGAAATTCAAAGACCTTACTCGTTGGTGTTGCTGAATAGGTCATTTAGTGCACCTTCATTACATACTTTCAGAAATGTTTCGCAAGGTACTACAAGCAATAAATCAGAATTATCTTATTCCTCAAATGAATTCGGCGCTACGACTCAGCCAAACTATACGTTGGAAAGACTTCAAACACCAACACCTATAAATGAAATTCCAAATTCCACTAATTCTTCACCAATCAGGAAGTTTATACAGGAGAGTCCAAAGAGATTTACTAGTGTTTTCAGAAGGAAATCCACGGGCCATAGACAAAGCTACGATTTAGGATCAACAAAAGGGACCCACAAGCATACTTTATCAACCACATCCTATCAATATTCTTTAAATTCAACAGTATCTTCTAGATCAGGATCTCCTAGGAGGACTCAATTAAAGGCCCTTCTTAGCAAGCCTGCGCAAAGAAACTCATTGCCATATTTTTCGCTTCCTAGCTTAAACTCAAAGACAGCACTCAGTCAACCCAATGTGGGTTTAGATTTGTACTTTAACAGTGAGAAATCTTCTCCTGGGTATGAAAAAGCAAATCTTGCTGAAATATGGGATTTGGACCCCTCTCCAAGTTCCGATCAATCAAGAGTAAGCTCGGTTCCAAGTGTCGTCATTGGTGAATATGACAGAGAGAAATGGCGAAAGTTGAAAGAGTTACAAGGAGAAGTGGCTCAGAACGTTACATAGAGACATTTATATTAGAGTATATATTAACATCATATTTATAGCATTGAAAACATTATTTTGCATTCATTTTATGGTTAGCGAGCACTGGGACGCATCGTTTTTTTTTTCATTGAGAAGAAATATATAGAGCTCTTGTAAAATAGAATCTCTATAACACAGAATAATTTCGTCTAAGCTTCATTAAAATGGATGGTGACGATCTTTTCGATGTCTTCCAGGAGGCCCCAATTGAGGAGCCCCAAATATTTGAGATAAAAGAAACAAAGAAGGAAGAAGAAGAATTATCTAAAAAGCGTCCAGCAGACGATGAGGTTGAAGAAACTAAAGAAGAAATGAAGGATAAGAAAAGTAAGAATGATAAATCCAAACAGGATGTAAAAGCATTAGTTTTTGACTCTGTAGAAATCGAAGCATCGAGAGAAGTGGCAGCATCAGATGGCTTAATGGCCAGTTCTAACACCAAGCCTGAGGGTCAGTTGAAATTAAGACATCAGGTTAGACATCAAGTTGCTGTACCACCTGAGTATCCTTACGTCCCAATTGGTGAGCATAAGAGAAATGACGAAGCAAGAACGTATCCTTTCATTTTAGATCCTTTCCAGGATACAGCTATTTCATGTATAGATAGAAACGAATCTGTTTTGGTTTCAGCTCACACATCTGCTGGTAAAACCGTTGTTGCCGAATACGCTATTGCACAATCATTAAGAAACAAACAAAGAGTTATTTACACGTCTCCAATTAAAGCATTAAGTAACCAAAAGTATAGAGAATTGTTGGCTGAATTTGGAGATGTAGGATTGATGACTGGTGATGTTACTATTAATCCAGATGCTGGTTGTTTAGTTATGACTACAGAAATTTTGCGTAGTATGTTATACAGAGGTTCTGAAGTTATGAGAGAAGTTGCTTGGGTTATTTTTGATGAAGTCCATTATATGAGAGATAAATCTCGTGGTGTTGTCTGGGAAGAAACTATTATTTTACTTCCAGATAAAGTTCATTATGTTTTCCTTTCTGCTACTATTCCAAATGCGATGCAATTTGCTGAATGGATTGTAAAAATTCATTCTCAACCATGTCATGTTGTTTACACAGACTTCCGTCCTACTCCGTTACAGCATTATCTTTTCCCAGCAGCTGGTGATGGTATTCACTTAGTAGTTGACGAAAAAGGAACCTTCAGAGAAGAAAACTTTCAAAAAGCTATGGCATCTATTAGTGACAATGTAGGAGATGATCCATCTTCTAGCGACAAATCGAAGGGAAAAAAAGGCCAAACTTATAAAGGAGGAAATAAAGATGGTAAGTCCGATATATATAAAATTGTTAAGATGATTTACATGAAAAAGTACAATCCAGTTATTGTATTCTCATTCTCTAAGAGAGATTGTGAAACTTTAGCTTTAAAGATGTCTAAATTAGATTTCAATACAGAAGAAGAAAGAGAAGCATTGACAAAAATTTTCAACAATGCTATAGGAATTTTACCAGAAGGCGATAAAGAATTACCCCAAATAAAGAATATCTTACCTTTATTGAAAAGAGGTATTGGTATTCACCACTCTGGTTTATTACCAATTTTGAAGGAAATTATTGAAATTTTATTCCAAGAAGGTTTATTGAAAGTTCTATTTGCAACCGAGACATTCTCAATCGGTTTAAATATGCCTGCTAAAACCGTTGTTTTTACATCAGTTCGTAAGTGGGATGGAAAAGGTTTTAGATGGGTTTCTGGTGGTGAATATATCCAGATGTCAGGAAGAGCTGGTCGTCGTGGTTTAGATGATCGTGGTATAGTTATCATGATGATCGATGAAAAAATGGAACCTCAAGTTGCTAAGGGGATGGTTAAAGGTCAAGCTGATAGATTGGATTCTGCTTTCCACTTGGGTTATAATATGATTTTAAACTTGATGAGAGTTGAAGGTATATCTCCTGAATATATGTTGGAGAACTCGTTTTTCCAGTTCCAAAATGCTTCATCAGTGCCAGTTATGGAAAAAGAGTTACATGAATATAATTATAAAGCTGGGCAGATTCAAATTGACGACGAAGCTATTGTCAAAGAATACTATGATTTGAAAAAACAACTTGATATTTATCAGGACGACATAAGACAAGTCATTACTCACCCAGGTCACATATTACCATTTTTGCAACCAGGAAGAGTTATTAAAGTAAAGATTGGCGAGATGGATTATGGATGGGGTATGGTAACTTCATTTTCTAAGAGAAGTAATAAAAGAAATCCTTCTCAATCTTACACTGACCATGAATCTTATATTGTTAACGTATTTGTCTACACTATGTTTATCGACTCACCAGTAAATTTGATCAAACCATTTAATCCAGATTTGCCAATTGGTATAAGACCATCCAAAGCTGGCGAGAAATCAAGAGCTGAATACATTCCAATAGTATTAAGTTCCATTGAAAAGGTTAGCAGTGTTAGATTGAGAGTTGCTGAAGATTTAAAATCTTCTAGTGCTAAGAAAACATTATTGAAGACCATGAGAGACTTGCCAAAGAGATTACCAGATGGTATTCCTTTGATGGACCCTATTGAAAGTATGAAAATTACTGACAATGATTTTAAATTATTATTAAGAAAGGTAGAAGTGTTAGAATCGAAGTTATTAAGTAATCCATTGCATGGATCTGTAAGGTTAACTGAGGTATACAATAAATACAGCGAAAAGGTTGAAATAGAAGGTAAGACTAAAGAGTTGAAGGAGAAGATTTTAGAAGCTCAAGCCGTAATTCAATTGGACGATTTGAGACACCGTAAGAGAGTGTTAAGAAGATTGGGATTCACCACTCAAAACGATATTATCGAATTGAAGGGTAGAGTTGCTTGTGAAATAAGTACTGGTGATGAACTTTTATTAACTGAGCTTATTTTCAACGGTTCATTCAACGACTTAACATCAGAGCAATGTGCTGCATTATTATCTTGTTTTGTATTCCAAGAAAGAGCTAAGGAAATTCCTAGATTAAGACCAGAATTGGCTGAACCATTGAAGTCTATGCAAGATATGGCTAGCAAGATTGCGAAAATTTCTAAGGAATGTAAAATCGAAATGGTTGAGAAGGAGTATGTTGAATCCTTTAGACCAGAATTGATGGAAGTCACCTATGCTTGGTGTAAGAATGCTACTTTCACTCAAATCTGTAAAATGACTGATGTATATGAAGGTTCTTTGATCAGAATGTTTAAGAGATTAGAAGAAATGTTAAGACAAATGGTCCAAGCGGCCAAGACGATTGGAAACTCTGAATTAGAGACTAAGATGGAAAAAGCTATGGAATTGGTTCACAGAGACATTGTTTCAGCTGGTTCATTATATCTCTAGTAACTTTACTACGTAATTCTTCTTTGTATAAATTAGTTTGTATAATAGCAATTTGATCTTTATTCGCGACTAGTCATCTATTTTATCAGGGCATGATTCTAAATTTGGTTGTAGATTAATTTAATTCATCTCTAACAAGGTACCCCATAGATGCCAATTGAACATAACAATAAGAAGAAGATATCTAGCTTTGAGGTAGAGTTGATCTACGCAAAGTCTAAGGTTTTTCTTCACCCCTCGAAGGTAAAGAAAGATAATATTCCCGGTTTTTTGACTTTGATAAGAGGCGCAAATTCTACAAATAAAGACATCATACTATCTTTCATTCCAGAAACTAGATTGACTCCACAGGAACTAAAGATATATGAGAAAGTCGATCTAGAATGTGCAGCAAGAGATAAGTCACCGAGTGAGATAGCGAATCTGGAAAGAAGCTATGAAGTTGTCTCGAAACCTTCATTTTCACAGCTATCGGGATACTCATTTGGAGCACCACTCTCCTTCATCTACTCTATCCAATTGAGGAAGCCCTCTACAGGATTTTGGTATGGCTCATTGATAGTCCATGCTAAGGATGGGGAGAAGTTTCCCATACTTTTCTTTCATGATGATGAGTGCCCCTCCACAAAAGCAAAGCAGAAAATTAGAAATCTGAATTTTGACACTTTCAGTGATGATGGCGATCTTTACTGGGGTGGAAGCGACTTTTTGAATGAGTTAGAGAAGCTTATTCATATTGAAAGATCGACAATTGAACCATCGGTATACCTAGTGAACCCTGACTCAACTGATTTGAGACAGTTTTCTCCCTTTGTTACTGAACAATCTAAAAAGAAAGATATCAAGAAGGAAGAACCTTTTAAAATTCCTAACTTTAACAAGCTCTTTGCGAGTGCGAAGTGGAAAGTACTTGAAACTGTTGCTACGTTATCAGCAAAGACAAAAAATCAAGTTTTAGATCTTGTAGACGATCATGCCCCAGATACTATGAAGAATGTCATGAAGAATCCGGAATTTCGAAAGATTGATGAGGAGTTTGACAGTTTACATATTTACCTAGCTAAATGGGCCCAAAAAGTCAAAGATGAAGCCGAAAAGAGTAGAAGTCAGTATATGCTACATGACGATGTGTACGAAAGAATCAATAATGAGCTTGGCTCAACTGAATTATTAACTGAAGAAGAAATAAATAAGACCTCGCGAAGAAAGGAAATTAGTAAAGCAGAATGGGACACTTTCTTTGATTACAGTGGCAGGTTGTGTATAACAGTAAATGAGGTCAAAGAAAGAATATTTCATGGTGGTATAGAAAACTCCCTTAGAAAGGAGGTATGGTTATTCTTACTTGAAGTATATCCTTGGGACTCGTCCTCTGAAGAAAGGAAGCTATTGAAAGAAAGTTACATAACTAGCTATGCAGAGTTTAAATTAAGGTGGTTGAATAACGATCAAAAGAGGAAGACATCATTCTGGAAGGATCAAAAACACCGAATCGAAAAGGATGTTAATAGAACAGATCGGAATCTCGATCTATTTAAGAATAATAGGAGAAAGAGAAGAGACACAGGAGAAACAGAGGGAAGCAGGTGCTCATCTCCAGAAACCCCCGATGAAGACGAAGAGTCTGATGTTGATTTCGATGTATCAAATATTCACAATCCCCATTTATTTGCCATGAGGGAAATATTGTTAACTTATAACGAATATAATGTTAATTTGGGATATATTCAAGGTATGACCGATTTGCTATCACCTTTGTATGTGATTTTTCAAGATGAGGCACTTTCCTTTTGGGCATTTGTTAATTTTATGAAGCGAATGGAAAGAAATTTTGTTAGGGATCAATCAGGAATGAAACAGCAAATGAGTACGTTAAATAAGCTTGTTCAGTTCATGTTGCCAAATATGTACAAACATTTAGAACAATGTGAATCCATTGATCTCTTTTTCTTTTTTAGAATGTTGCTTGTTTGGTATAAACGTGAACTTCCTTGGGACGATGTTTTGAGGCTTTGGGAGATTCTCTGGACTGACTATTATTCAAGTCAGTACCATCTTTTTATAGCATTATCAATATTGAGTGACAATGAAAGAATCGTGGTTCAAAATCTTAGAAGATTTGATGAAGTTTTGAAGTACTTCAATGATCTCTCTATGAAGCTCAATTTGCATCTTTTATTGATTAGGAGCGAGTTACTTTTTTTGAAGTTTAAGAGAATGATCGATATAATTGATAGAGAAAATTCATTACAGCGAAACAGGAATAACAATGATATACAATTACCAGACCTAGCTACAGTTGGCGATGCTTTGAGAGGTTTATTAAGTAAAAAATTAGTAATTCAAAAGGAAGTTGAAAGACCAGAGGGAGCTGGTGGTGGTTAATTATATATATTGGGTTTATAGGTATGTGTATTCCCAAATTTTTTTCATATGGATACTCGTGTTTAGGATTTTATTATACAGGATAAATTTAAAATTTCATATCTCGTCTCCATCTCGTTTTACGTCATATCACACAGATCTATCGTGAGCCCAATTTATACAAAAAAAAACTTTACATCTTTTTTTAGTGTAACCCACTGTCGCTCAAGGATGAATGAGTCTTCTCATTTGATTAACAAGAAAAAAAATCAATTGAATTTGGAAGAAGAGTTCTGTTATGGCGAAGTCTCCTTAAGTCCAAAAGCTAAAATCGCTTTATTTGTGTTTGGTTTCATAGCATGCCCTTTAATATTATACCTTCTAATTTTTTTCTTGCCAGCTAAGTTCATCCCTGAAGCTGTAAACCTTAACAACATTCAGAAGATCTCTGAATTGAATATAGCTTATGAGCCATTAACGAAGAAAAGAACTGACGAATTGCGCTTGAATGATGACTTAGCTATCATGTTTGACTCCCAGCAAGAAATGATATCACACGAGATGGAGATAGAGGTGGGACAGAATGTCGATAATAGAGCTATAGAATCTAAGAATATGACAGAAAGGTTAATTATGGTAGGCGATATTCATGGGCATTATAAAGAATTTAAGAAGCTTCTCCGCAAAGTTAAATTCAACTACAAGACAGACCATTTGGTGATGCTTGGGGATTTCATATCCAAGGGACCAGATTCAATAAAGGTTCTAGATTACGCTATAGATAATAACCTTGATTGTGTTTTAGGAAATCATGAATATTCGATATTACAAAACTATGCAAATTTTCATAGGTTGAAGGCACCGGCTTTTGAAATGTCCGATATTTCGGAGGTTTACCGTCAGAGCGAGTTCAATGCCGATCCAGAGTATTTGATTGCCAAAAAGCTATTACCGAAACATATAGCATTTCTTAATAAATGTTCGGTAATTAAGAGGCTTGGTCGAGTACCGGTACTTGATTGGAAGAAGAACAGCCGAACTTCATTGACTGAGGGTGTGGCAGTGCATGCCGGTATTCGGTGGGATATATCGTTAGAGGAACAAGATCCAACTGATAACTTAGAAATGAGGGCATACATAGGTCCTTATTTCAATAGAACTTCTAATGATGATACTGAAGATAACGCTGTTTCATGGCCAAAATTTTATAACGAGAAGCAAGAACAAAAAGAGAAATCCAAGGAAGAAACACTAGCAGTATATTATGCTCATTATGCTAGAAAAGGATTAACATTAAGGAAATACTCTAAAGGTTTAGATAGTGGTTGTCACAACGGTGATTACTTATCTGCTGTGATTATTTGGAATGAGGCTGGAAAAACCAAAAAAGGAAAGCAAGTTGTTTATTACAAGGAAAAGATTGCACAAGTTAAATGTGGTTAGAATATTAAGAAGTAAATAAATGCAGAAATATATATTATATTAAATTAAAGCAATCTTAGATATATTTCTAAAATGATTTAAAATAGTTGCAAAAAAATATCTTCCGATACCGGGAGTCGAACCCGGGTTTGCTCGGTGAAAGCGAACCGTGCTAGCCGTTACACTATATCGGATAAATGTTATAGATTTGTAAGAGTTGTGTTGGGGTTTAAGTGAGTCTAAGTGATTTATAGTTATTATCAATACTATCTAAATACTTAGCTAGTCCTATTCATACCTAACTACGTCTACTTAATCTAGTTCCTTATATTGTTCCTCATGGTAGTGGTATGATGTGTTATGCTCTTAGAGTGCTCTCACGTGTCACGGCACGTTTACCATTCTCTTATTACATCTTGATCTCTAACAAGTTGAAAGAGTTGTGTTGGGCTTTAAGTGAGTCTAAGTCATTATCAATACTATCTAAATACTTAGCTAGTCCTATTCATACCTAACTACGTTTACTTAGTCTAGTTCCTTATATTGTTCCTTATGGTAGTGGTATGATGTGTTATACTCTTAGAGGGCTCTCACGTGTCACAGCACGTTTACCATTCTCTTATAACATCTTGATCTCTAACATGGATTTACTATGCAACAGAAAAAAGGTATATTATTTGACGTTCAATGTTCTGGAGCATTTATGTAATGTAACATGTCATGTGACAGATTACTAGATAATAAATGTATTATTTTAAGGTTCCAGGACATAGTTGTTAGTAATCAGAATGAATATTGTAAAGAAATAGTGACTATGTTTAGGAAGCAATGATAAAAGTGATATAAGAATTGAAGAGTATCGATGCTCTCAGAAAATATTTAAGGAATCATATCTAGGAGATCAACTTGATATGGATATGGATAAGCTAAGTTCTATATAAGAAGCTAGACATAGTTAGAATAATACACTTAGTCTCAACTAACGTCGAGTGAAAGTCTTAGAATTCGTTATTGAAGGTGTTAGTCATAATTGAAATGATTAAGGGTAACGTAATGACTACATCGATGACGAGATAAGCTGAAGAATTATTAGTATAGAAGGAATCACATCTAGGAGACTTACTTGATCTGAAGAAAATGAGTCAAGTTATTATATTATGGTTAGATAAAAACTATTACAATATACTTAGTCTCGATAAACTTAGAGTAAAGCTATAAATTCTCACATATTTCTCTGGATGACATCCTAATATGTGCACCAATATTGATTTTTTACTTTAAAATGGAAGGCATTCTGTTGTATCAGTTACAACGCAAACTCCATATTTTTGATTATTTATTTGAGTGTTTAAAAGCATCTATCGTTGAATTGAAAATTTTCAATTTTGTCGAGAATTTCTTATCTTGTGATAGATACCTTTGGGAAATAGTCTAATCAAACTAAAAATTACAATTACGCCAATGTATGGATGTATGGAGTTAAGGATACCTTTTGGCATTTACAGAAAGATAAAAGTTTCGCCAGTTTAGACAGGGATCCTAGGTTACAGCCTAGCAGCATTGATTCGTTGGAACAACCATGGCCCATAATCTGAATTCAAGCTCCAGAATCCCCTTGATTCGGTTAAAAGCTATTTATCCATAAACTATTCCAAAAAATGACCTAATAAGAGCCCCTAAATCAATCAACCCAAAAATAATAAGCAGTAGCAGAATGGATTTCCGATCGAATGGTTGCTAAAAGCGAATGCCACATCGTTTAAGATCCGTAAGCAATCCCCCCCCCCCTTCCGAGATGATGTTGGAAAGGAAGTAAGAAATAATAGACTGTAGAAAATATTGTCTTTATATTTCTTCTGTCGAAAGTTACTTTCTTCAGTGTCAGATTCCAACCGTTAAACAGTAGTGTCTTCCATGAAGAATAACTTGATATCGAGTAAGACGACCAATATAATGATTTGTAAATAGTAATAATCTCCAACTAAGCGATCGACAATGTAACCGCATTCTATGGGCCCAAATCAGAACTAGCATAGAGTACCAAAATGAACAAAGCCAAATAGGGCTCTCTTTCATGCTGGAAAAATACATCAGCGGTGGACATTTGCACTAAAGAATCCACTGGTGCCGCCGCAAACCCAGAGAGCAGATGAAACATTGAGCATTGAGCTGCCTGAATGTACAGTTCAAAATTTCTGTCCATAAAATCAGATATGTTCTGACCAATGATACTGTCTAGCCTCTGCGTTTCTATTGCCATGGGGCATTTGAAGAAATTGTCATTCTTTGGATATATTTGTCTGTTTTAGAAAAATTATCTACGAAAATATAGAAGATAGTATACTTCACTATATCTATTCCTACATTTCCCAATTTCGCATTCTATTCTGTATTCTTTGAATGCCAACCGATATTGCAAATTGGTTTTCTTCTTCGAGAACTTTAATAATGAATCTCCGGACTTTATTGCCTCCAAAACATACATATGTACACATCAAGTTACTCGGTTTTGTATGAATTGTATATGCAATATACGAGAGTAAATATCTGCTAGAAAACAATAAAATAAGGATAGCAAAACTTCCTTATTATTAGTAAGAATGTGATGTTGTGTTCCTATGTGAGAAAATACAATGAGATTTGAGAAACCAACTAGGTTCAGATGTCTCTCCCAAGGATTTAAATTTATGATCAACGATCCAAGATTTCTTGTGGCGATTGCAACTGTAAATAAAGTGTTACCAGCTCTACTCTCAAAATACTGCGGAATACTTCTTACTTAATTTATAAGTATTATCATAAAATTTAAGATCACTTATCCTACAATTATAACCCAATAAAATATTCTGACAAAAGATTACTGAATTCATGATTTACAACAGAATTAAAAGGACATGTAGATTGTCAAATGATACATTATGCGGTTTTTCTTTAAAGGCAATTATAGTTACTTGCCAGAAATATTTACAATTTTTTTTAAAAACTTGTTAACTCAGACTCTTCGATTTCAATAAGTGTGCCAGATTTTGACGCTTTTTCGACGACACCTATTAAACGATGTAAAATGATTGCATCTTTAAAAGTCGGATAGCCTTCCGTCGAAAATCCTTGACGATCATTCTTGATCTCACTGTAGGCCTTGTAAACGGCTTCAACATTGCCTGAAAAAGTATTATAACCTTGGGAACTTGCCGACTTTAAAACACCTGGTTGAATGCCATAACCATCTATAGTGGCATACTTTAAAGACAACTTGTCAAGTTCTGTGAGACCGCTGTTCCCTTCAATGATGATATCACCCTTGGTACCGTGGATTTCCCATCTTAAACCCTTTGTAGCTGAAAAACTATATCCTCCAGCGTTAATATCAACCGAAAAATCAATATCTTTACCCAAAGTACCATTAATTGCAACATGAGTGGGTGTATCATTGGAATAAGTCTTACCTGTCTTAAACTGCTTGTTGTCTCCATCAACAGCAATTTCATCAAGAGTTTTGAATTTATTCTTTAATTTTGCATTCAACAGCACAGGATACGACCCTAAGACATATAACAATGCATCAAACGAATGTCCTGTCACGACAGATAACAAATTAGTACCATTGGAAGAATCCAACATGTACGGGTGAGTTCCCTTATAAAAAACATCTCTTCCTTGACCCAGGTAAGAAAGTAAATTGGTGGACAAGACATCACCAATAGAACCACTTGCTATTAATTCCTTTGCTTTTAAAAGGATAGGGGACTTCCTAGATTGTAAACCAACTAATGTTTTGCTGAAGTTGGAGACTTTTGAACCCAAGTACTCGGCTTCATCTAAATTTCTTGCCAATGGCCATTCACTATATACAACTTTGTTTGTAGCCAATAAGGGTTCAATAGTTTCTTTGTGATGTGGCACCTTAACACTGACCACAACTACATCAATATCCTTACTATCAGCTAATTGTTCAATAGATTCAAAAGGAATAATACTAGCATCGTCAACAGTATTGATAAAATTTTCTCCTGATTCTTTCGATGAGTTCAAAACACCAGCTAATTTATATTCCTTCAATTTCTTTAACGCTGGAAAATGAGACACTGCAGCCCAAGAGGCCTCAGTAGGATAGCTAAGATTGTCCGGATCCAGGTTCAACTTATTTGGGTCGACTTTGGAACTTAATCCAACAATTGCAACTTTAGTTTGACTAGTCATTTTTGATGTCCACTAATGAAAAGCAATAGTTGGACTTTTCTCTGACACTTATATAATTACTTATATGGTCCAGCTTGCTGACAAATAATTACTTGCTTAGTAGCTTGTACTTACTAATCCAACTATCGGTTCGGAATTATTCATACCCCCCGTTTATAATTTCTCATACCAATAGCAAGAAACCTTTCATACCACCAGCAACAATACCTCAAACTATTGTCAAACTATTCATATCATTGTGGTGAAATAATAACTACTATTCTAATATTAATATTACCTCTGAAGTTATCTTCAGATACAATACTCATTATTTGATATATATTTTACTAATCACATAGATAGTATGAGAAATTTTGCAGATTGGTTTGAGAAATTACGGGTTGGAAGTATGAGGGAATTTTGCCGGATGGTATGAATAATTTGAAACCGGAAGTATGAGTGGATTATGAAAATACTGTACATGTAAATTCTCACATATTGATATATGATCGTATTTTTTGCGAACTCAAATAGTCTAATTTATATACCTTTATATATAATTATTTACAATTTTCTGGAAAGTAAACCCAGTGTGTTCATCTAAGTAGGAGCTCAGGTCTATTTCCAGCTAGCTCAACATCTAAAGGGATGTAGGGCCGTTAGGGCTGCCCAATATATCTCTAGTCTTTTCAATACTCAGACTACTAAAGGTACTAAGCAACCAAAAAATAATTCCGATACCGGGAGTCGAACCCGGGTTTGCTCGGTGAAAGCGAACCGTGCTAGCCGTTACACTATATCGGATAATTCTTAACATTGAAAATGGAGAGAAATGATCAGAAGAGAATAAGTTAAGTTTCTTTCGTTCGTTTAATTGGAGTCCATGGGTAACCCTTTTTGAACTGTAATTTCATCTTGTTTTTTATCTGCCTTTTAGAAATATGAATTGAACTATTATTCGTACATATGTAATTAAATATGAATTACATTTTTTTGAAAAGTACAATTCGTATATAATGTTTCAGTATGAATTTGAACCTAATACCTTGAAAGCAATCATCGATAAAACCAATATTTTTGAATAGCACTGGGCATTAATATAGTTTCACTTCTTTTTTCTGATTCATTTCTAGTAAATAGGTTGCGAAATGATTCCATTATTAGAGGATGTTAAATGAAAAACATAATAATATTTGCAATATCTTTTTATATAACATTTCAGCATATTAAGTGGTTATAGCTAACCAAATAAAACTAGTTGTTTTCATCTTAGTCATAATGTCCATTCTAACAGCAGATTATATATATGGAGACAGAGCTCACATATATTAATTAGTCTACTGTACAGCAAATACATTTGAAAAGAATACGACAATTATTATTGCTAATACAATAATAGTGAACTCTAACCTAACAATTCAATTTGTTAGGAGAATTTTTGAATATATTTTTTTAAATAAATCTTTACACAGTACTTATATTGAAGTGTATTAGATATATAATACATAGTAGTTGCAGTAAGTTAAGTAATTTTTAGAGTTTAGATTTGAATAAAAATGCTAAAAATATATTGACGCTTAAAAAGTGTAAATTATATATTACCGTAAGAGCCATTAGATATACTTTCCTTAACTTGCTTTATTACTGTTTGTTCTTCTTCATTCAATGAATCTAATTCTGAGTGGGAAAGCGAGTTAATTTCTTTTAATAGGTTAAGATGATCCGGTGTTAAATTATTAAGTATAGGTTTCTTTTTATTTAATGCTAATTCTATCAAATCATGGTTTGTTAAATTTAATAAAAGGGATATTTGCACTAATGAATGTGCTAACTGGGGACTTTTCTCTAACAATGTTTGCATGAGTTGAGGATTCTTCAAACTCATTCTTTTTGCTTCTTTAATTATTTGCATAGCAGAATTAGTATCTAAACCAGCCAATATATTTGATATTGCTTGCGGTGCAGTTTGGTTAGGGAATAATTGGATTCCTAAAGGTAGAACTGGTAAGCTATCAGTGCCTGATGCGGAATCATCACTAGTGAATCCAGCATTACTATCACTTGAAAACGAACATCTTAAGTTTCTATTACCTATTGCAAAGTTATTTAAGTTTCTTACTGCGGATTCTGCAGTTTCTTGGTCAATATATCTAACAAATGCATATCCTTTCGATTTACCTGTCATCGAGTCAAACAAGAGTCTTAAGTCCATCACAGGACCCACAGACTTCGCTATTTCCAAAAACTGCTCCTCAGTATAATCAAATGGAATATTTCCAATATAAACACTTTTACTCTCCGTATTCATGCTGTACTAATCGTAGTAGATACTAACTCCTATTTGATATTTCGATATATAGCGCTTCTCTGAAAATTACACAAAACTGATTCTAGTTTTCTATACGCAGAAAAAAACATTCATATGAGAGATCTATATTACATACTCGTATGCAAAGAAAGGAATATGGACGCTAAAGAAATTAAAACCACCGTTTCTAATTTAGAGAAGTCTAGTGATGATGTTACAATATTAAAATTGCTAAACATCTTAAACGATGGGGTTAAACCAACTGAGGGTTTGTTGAGAGAAACTAAGGTCGGTGTGGCAGTGAATAAATTCAGAACCAGCAGCAACTCAGAAATTAACAGTTTAGTAAAGAAGATGATTAGAAATTGGAGGGAAACTGTCCAGAATGAAAAGAAAAATAAGAAAAAAACTCCAAGTTCTGATAGCACACCAAGCGCAGCAGCTCAAAAAGAAGCTCCTCCAAAGGAGAATAAATTTCACAGTGGTCCCAGAAACCCAAAGACTGATGGCGTTAATACTAGTTTGTATGACAATTCGACAAGAAATGCATCAGTAAGTGCATTATACACTGCATTAGCAATAGAAAGAAATGATGCATCTGATGATATTTTGTCAATCGCTAGAGAGATTGAAAGTGAAGTATTCAAAGTAGAATACCTGTCAATCAACGATAGTTATAGAAACAAATTAAGAACATTTACCATGAATCTTAGAAACAAGAAGAATCCGGAATTGAGAGATAGATTATTGACACAGCAGATTGCTCCATCCGACTTTATCAAAATGACCCCTAACGAGATGGCTCCTGAATCTTTAAAGAAGGAAATAGAAAAATTACATAAAAAGAATCTTTTTGATGCCCAAGGTGCCACAGAGAAGAGGGCGGTTACTGACAGATTTACTTGTGGTAAATGTAAACATAAGAAGGTTAGTTATTACCAAATGCAAACTAGATCTGCTGATGAACCTTTAACTACCTTCTGTACTTGTGAAAACTGTGGTAATAGGTGGAAGTTCTCTTAAGCATAAAATTACCTTAAGAATTTATCGTGTAATATAGGTGAAGGTTGTATTAATAGCTATTTATATAATGTAAATTAATGTATTTAAATATACATTCTTAGAATGGTCAGCTTAAAGGTATATTACCTTAGAAAGAAACATTTTTAGTTAAATACGAGATCAAGTCAACCTTTGTAACAATTTGAACCGGGTTGTAGTCTTCATCTGTGATGATGGCATTAGAGTTGGTTTCAAAAAATTTGTTCAACAAAGTTAATGGGGTATCCAAGGTAATTGGTTCATATGATCTCTTAGTGAAACCAGACAGTTTGGTAATGTTGAAAGATTTTTGGAAATCAGCCAATTTTCTGAAATCAATAATGATAGAGCTAATGGAGTTTGTTAATTGGATTTTCTTTGTGGATAAGGACTTTAAGATCTTGGATAAGGTAATCAAACCAACCAATTTACCGGAAGAATTTAAAACTGGTAATTGATCAAAACCATTGCTTTGTAATAAGTCGAAAGTTTTACCAACAGTATCAGCTAATGAAACAGTAACAACTGGAGCCTTTGCAGAGACCAAGTCTCTAATAGTCTTTGATGCCAAAAAGTCATCTGACTTGTTCACAGCTGGAGTTTCTTCAACTTCGAAACCGTTGGTTTTCATCCATTCGTCATCAGCAAACTTTGATAAGTAAGATCTGATAGAATCTGGGAAAACAACAACAACAACGTCATCTTCAGTTAAATCCTTAGCAACTTCAACGGCAGCCTGTAAAGCAGAACCGGAAGATCCACCAACTAAAATACCTTCTTCTCTGATGATTCTTCTTGCTAATTTGAAAGACTCTGAGTCATCAGTTTTGTACCAGTTATCAACATAAGTTCTTTTTAAAACATCTGGGATAAAATCGTAACCGATACCTTCAACTAAGTAACCATCAGTAGTATCATTTAAAGATTCTGGGACAGCCAAAATGGAACCTTTTGGATCAGCACCAATGACCTTAATTTCTGGGTTCTTCTCTTTCAAGAATTTGGAAATACCAGTAATAGTACCACCAGTACCAGCACCAGCAACTAAGTGAGTAACCTTTCCTTCTGTTTGTTCCCAAATTTCGTAACCAGTACCATAGTAGTGTGCACCTGGGTTAGCTTCGTTAGAGTATTGATCTAAGATAACAGAGTTTGGAATTTCCTTTTCCAACTTCTTAGCAACACCAATATGAGATTCTGGAGCATCCCAAGCAGCCTCAGTTGGGGTTCTAATAATTTCAGCACCTAAGGCCTTTAAAACAGAGACCTTTTCGTTAGACATTTTTTCTGGTAAGGTAATGATAGTTCTGTAACCTCTTACAGCACCGATTAAGGCCAAACCAATACCTGTATTACCAGAAGTAGGTTCAATCAAGGTGTATCCAGCATTTGGTTTAATTCTCCCTTGCTTTTCTGCTTCTAAGACCATGTTCTTGGCGATTCTATCCTTGATAGAACCACCAGCATTAAATAATTCAACCTTTGCATACACCTTAGCTTTTATTCCTAAAGATTGAGGAATTTTATTGAGCTTGATCAAAGGAGTATTTCCTATTAAGTCTAATGAATCGGAAGCCAACTTAGGAGGATTTGACATTACTATATGATTATTATATGAGTTCAGTACGTAGAAAGAATAGTAATATTTCTATACTTTTAAGATGGCCTTATTCCGAAAATGTATGGCTTCTAAGGCGACCTGCATATAACCATAGATGCCTTGGCTAATGCCTTGCCTCTATTATTAAATATTTAATGCAAATACACAATATTGCCAAAGTATTAGGATACCAAATTGAAATTCCTGAATAACAATGCTGAAGAAAGTTTCTATTATTACAGATATAAATGTATAACAGGATATGTAGAACATGCAAAATAACAGTACTAGACATTGATAATTTTGCATTTGACGACATCGAGATCGGCACCTGGTACTCCTTTTGTGAAGTCAAACACATTGAAAATTCCTTTTCTGTCCACAGTAAATATCTGACCTCCATCGGAAGAAAACATTACAGATGCACTTTCGCTAGAGCGCTCGGTAGCAGACACTTCACCAAGAAGAACCAATAGCTTCTTAGAAGGTACGCTTGAGTGTGCTTGCCAGTCAGAAGTTGATAACAAGTAGAGGCTTCCTTCTTTTGTTAGAAATACAATTCCGTCACCTCTCGGAGAAAGTGCAAATCTGTGAATCGAAGACCCTACTTCTGGAATTTTCATGATTATTTCAGAAGATGTGATATTATTAAAATTCTCTTCTTCGATGCTAGTGGGCCCACTATTGAGACTATATGCGTCATTTTCTACTGTTTTCTTACGATTATCAATCGACGCTCCATGTAACCGTAAAATAAAAGGCAGCTTATTATGTAACGTACAATACGAAAGAATCAATGCGTTAGAATTGAGCGAGCCAAATTGAATGTCCGTAATACCTTCATCAGTCATCATTAAATCATCTTCGGTAGTGGCAATATCTGATTCATCGTTATCAAATCTTCTCTGGGCTCTAGAGTAAAGTGTATCAGACCAAACAAGTCTGGGTTTTCTATAGTTGTCTGCGGCATATTCTCTAAGTTTAATAATTAAATATCTTGATTCCCATGCAGTAAAACATACCAAATGTGTAGCCGAGGAATTGAAGTTTAGCAATTTAATGGGGTCTCTATATGGAATAGTTATGGTGATGGGATCAACGGATTCAAGGTTACCAGTATTTGAGACATTTAAGTTATTTAAAATGATAAACGGTTGTTCTTTACCTGATATTCTTTCTTTAGCTGTTATCCCACATGCAATTAACGATTCATTACTTGAAAGCGACATGCATCTGATCGGGAAATTAATCAGATAAGTATATATAGCCTGACCTAAGCCATAATGTGGGTTTTCACGGGTATTAAATACTCTCATTATACCTTTTGTACCTGATATAACTAGGTAACTTAAACCTAACTCACAATATAAAAATTCCCACTGCTGTAACCTCTTATTAACTATTTCGTCATTTGATTCTTGATGTCCAGTACTACCTTGACTGAAATCGTATCTGAGAACAATATCATCTCTTTTATTGAGAGTCATTGAATTATAGGTCAGACCATATTCTCCTGTCAGTTTACCACAACAAATCAATCTAGGCTTATTTAACACAATGTCACTATGGCCATTGGGAGTATACTCATATAGTTCCCACCTCTTATTAGTCATTAATACAAACCTTGTAATCTCCACATTTAAATCAAAATCAAAATATGAGTATATACTACTTCCTGTAAATCGAATACTCTTTTTTATCATTGAATTCAGCTTGAATGATAGATTTGCTATAGAATTTAGGTTAAACTTGTTCTGTTGTGTAGGAAAACTAGTTAAATGTCTATAAAGAGGAAAACATTTGCTGAAATTATACTCCTTTTCTTCGCTTAAACTTTGGATTAGATTCCTTTCAAACTTAATATTTTCATCTTTTGGGAGCAGAGAATTGAAAGGGCTTTGACTCAAGAGTGAAGGATTGTAGGTAGGCGAATTAGATTGTAGATTAGCAGTGGGCAAAGAGCCTGGATGCGATATGTCCATAGGAGCAATCTTCGTATTTTCATTAGATTCATTATTTCCATCCAGACTGTCCACTTCTTTTGCATATTTATAGAATAGAGTAATCAAATCCATAGATTCTTTATTTCCTTCATCATAAGAGGAACCTGCATCCACACCTCTTACGCTTTTTTTAGATGAAAGTCTTCTAGGTTTACTTTGAATCGTAGGTTGTAGCCGTATAATTTTGTATAAATCCCTTAGAGGTTTAATCTCTGCTAGCAAATGTGCGTCTTTTTTGTTACAATTAGGGCAAATTTGGGTGTCATTTGATAAAAATATTGATTCCGAAACCAAACATCCACATGATAAAACAGAAGCATCAGATACAACTACTTGCTTTGGCGTACCGGGAAATTTTAACAAAGTTTCTAACCTAGAAGTCTTAAAATTATCCATTACTTTCTTGACGTTTATCAAACGTTGTTACTGATAAGTAGTAATTCGGCTCTCCGCATTGGGTGGGATCTCAAAATCAGATTTACTTCTCGAATCACAGAATCATATACGAAATACAAAATACGAAGCGGTTAGCAGAAATTTAATAAGATACAAATATATTAAGGAAAAGATATACCAAATAACATTAATATAATTATCCTGTAAATACTTAAGAATTATTTCGAAAATAAACATTCCTCCATTATTACGAATCGATGTCATTATTTGACTTTTCCTCTTCAACCCCATTTTGTAACGTTTGAACTCCACTACGAATATTCATAGGTTTTGGAGAGTTTTTTCTACTAGTACCAACAATCCCAACATTACCAATAACTTCATTAGATTCAATAGCTTCGTTGACATTATTGTGATGAGGCCCAAGGTTTATTAGCGAAGAAGATGATGCCCGCACATTATCAATTGACAAAATATTTGGGGTGCTTCTATCAGTAGTAGACTCTTCTCTAGGCTGAAAGTAATCATCTCTAGCGAAAGAGTTGACATAATTGTTGTGGCCGCTTGTAGAACCAATATCTTCAACTACTGGGGATTCTGAATTCTCGGAATATTCATCTCTGTGAAGATTGACTTCATCATCTACACCATAATCAAAAAATGAATATAATGCATTTCCAACTTTACCTAAGGCAGACCCCATGGTCGTAAATAGCCCTTGATTAGCAGACTTTCCATCTGGATAAGAATTAGAAAAGCCTTTATCATCATAAATTGGTTTCAATATTAAAACAGAACGAGGGCATAGCTCTAATTCTAATAACGTTTTGAATTCCTGTTCATCTGAATAAGTTATTCTTGGTAAGGAGGGCCTATGGAAAGCATAACGTGTAGGTTGAGGATACGACGAATGCGCAAATGAAGGCATAGAGGAAGTGTTAGATATAATTTCGTCATTTGTTTCAGTATCTAACCAGGATCGCACATCATTTAAGGTTTGGGAAGGTTTAAAATCATGCTTTAATGCATTACCATCAAATAACCTTATTGAAAGTATACACATATCACTCTTCGCATTCTGTTTTGACTGATCTAAACCGGAAGAGGACTCTTTAAACAAATTACGTTCCCTCTTCAAAGAGTCCCGTTCCTTTTGATCAGCTTTCAATAATGATCTTATTCTTTCTGTTTCAACTTCCAAACTTCTATTAAATGTTTTATTTTTCAATTTAGTCTTACTTATCACATCTTCCCGTGGTGGTGATGCCGATACCAGACGCTGCTTTTTGGTGGCATTCCCATCATCTGAAAGGGTGCGAGATGTCTTCACTGACCCTTCACGAGAGGGCACATCAGTATTATTAACTGACGAAGTAGCAGGAGTTCTATTATTCTTTGAATCTACACATTCATGTGCCAATTTCTCAGAGAACTCTTCTGGCGACATACTTTCAGTTATCATATGCACCAATTGACCCTTACGCACAATATAAAAGCTGGGAAGTACAATATTCTTAAATATCTCACAGAAAAATGCCATATCACTTGTATTCTCCTTCAACTTCAAACACACATAATGGTCTGTAAGCATCTGAATTACCTTTCCATCAATTTCGTCCTCCCTGAAGAAAAACCTCCTTACAAATTCGTCAGATGCCAAATCTCCCTTCGATAAGAATACAAATAGTGCTTTGTTAGACGTCAAAGACCTCTGGACAGCCTCCTGTACCGAAGTGCCAAATAATCTTTCTATACTACCATCCATCTCGTTCAATAATATCAATGTGGGTGCAGGTCACTAAATACAATTTATAGCTTTAGTTTGCTCTTGGGTATCAGGTGTGTAATAATATCGTTAGTTAACGTGTAATGTGTATCAACCTAGTAAATTACCTAGTAAATTATTTATTATATAGACTATAACAACTAGGTATGATTTATCAATCTGTTGAAGTATATAGATTATGAAGTATGAGTGAACACTTTTATCAGCGTCCCGGATGTTTTTGAATTTCGGATATTGCGAGTCTTGTAAATGTAAATACAATATAAATACAAATAATACAACAACAAAGGCACGCCAGTTATAGGATAATTGGGGGACATAACTTATATCCATATATCACATGGCGATTGATAATATAAGTACCAATATTAAGGTGCTTGTTAGAGTGCGGCCGTTGCTTCTGAAAGAGAAAAAAGATGCTGAATCTGGCGACTTAGATTTACAACAGTGCTTGGTTCATATGCCAGCTGAAGACAACAAATCTGTTATACTCAAGATCCCCAAGGAATCATCATTCAACAGTAAAAGATCTATTCAACGTGATTCGGCGCTTGAAGAAGATAAAAAACATTATAGATTTGACGAATGTATATGGTCTTACAACCAAGATGATTGTCATTATACCGATAACTGGCATTTCTATCATAAAACTGGGCCTGATTTGATTGACCACTTTTTTCAGGGATTCAATGTATGTCTATTAGCATACGGACAAACTGGGTCTGGGAAAACATACACAATGATGGGAAGTGGGCAGGAACCAGGTCTAATTCCCTTGATCATTAGAGACGTCCTCCATAACAAAGAGAGACTAATAAACGAAAGAATAAATTGCCAATTGAAAATTTCTTACATGGAGATATATAATGAACATGTTAAGGATTTATTAAGTAGCAATTCAGAGAAAAGTTGTAAAGTCAGAGAGCACCCAGTAACAGGGCCATATGTTGAAGGTATTATTGAAAGTGAGATTAGTAGCTATGGCGAGTTTATTAAGTGTTTAGAAAGAGGAAATAATAACAGGTCAACTGCTTCAACATCAATGAACGATAGCAGTTCAAGATCTCATGCCATCATCAAGCTTTCCTTGAAACAAACAAAATTCGAGTTATCAAGTGATGAAGTTTCCAATATAGAATTAGGTGATGCACAAGAAGAAATGATCTCCAGTATTACTTTGGTTGATTTAGCAGGGTCAGAAAGATTGTCAAAGACCAAAGTTTTTGGCCAGCAGGATAGAATAAAAGAAGGTACATTAATAAACAAGTCACTTACTGTTCTTGGAAGGTGTATTAACATATTATCCAAAAAATATGGAAATAATAAAACTGTTGTTCCGTATAGAGATTCTACATTGACTTATATATTGAAGGAAAATCTTGCGGGCAACTCTAAAACATTCATGATATTTTGCATCTCACCTACTGATTTTGAGGAGTCCTTTCAAACATTAAATTATGCTAATCAAGTAAAGATGATCAAGACTACTGCAAAGGCTAATAAGACAAAAATAAATTCAACTCCAATCGATTGGGATGAAATGAAAAGATCAGACCAAGATGTTATCGAAAGCCTCAAAGATGAGATTCAAAAGTTAACAGAACAATTACGATTACAATCAAAATGTATTGATTCTTCCACAGTCAATACCCCAACTGAATCTACATTTAATAACTTAATCACCTATTTGGATAACCAGAAAACAAAGCTTAAATTTGAAAATCAATTTTTAAAGCAACAGCTATTACGTAAAGAACATGAATCGCAAGAGCTCAACTCATACATAACTTACGTGGAAAGTGCGTTTATAAAATTGAGAAATGATTATAAAGAATTTCAGAGTAGAATGATTTCAGAACTCACGAATAAAGCTGAAATACATATTCACAATATCCAACAAGATATTAATGACTTCGACCCTAAACACTACTTGTGATAAACATCACCTACCTGCATATAGTTTAGTAACATAAACCTATTTTTCAAGTTGAGAAAAGACCTGTAAGAAGATATAGTTATATAGAAGCAAAAATGGCATCTCAAGCAAAGTTTTTGATACTTAACCCTTCTCCGAATAACATTGAAAACATAATAAAAAAGGGAAATATTCAAAACTCAAAAAACGGCCCTTTTGAAGCAATATTTTTACTTGGCGATGCATTTCCAAATGGCTCTGAAGTACCAAAAAACGACGTTGAAGCACTGACATATTTTGCCGAAGGGGTAGATGGATTAGTAGATATAGAAGATAACGATCAACCGGAGGGGTTACTGGTTTCATTGAAGGAAAATTTAAACTGCTTGAAGTCTGAGATTAATATTGTCAAGTCGATTTCTGGTATAACTACCGTTTTCTTATCAGCCAAGGCAGTGGAAGAAAGTAACCAAGCATATGTGAAAGAAGAAATTTTGAAGTTAGAGGAAAAAGTAGATATTCTCATTACCTATGATTGGCCCTATGCTATTGCAAAACAAGAAGAACTCACCTTGGTTGGAAATAAGTTTATTGATGAAGTAGTAAAACTTTGTCAACCTAAATATCACTTTGCAGTGGGAAATGATACTGCAGGATTTTTTGAAAATAGGATATTTAAATGGGAAAATGGTGATTTTTCTAGATTCATAAGTTTGGGCATAGAAGGCGGAGGAGAAAAATGGTTTTATGCTTTCAATATATCCCAGGCATCATCAACGGTACAAGATAATCAACTCGGTAGAAATCCATTTATTGAAAAGTTAATTGATGATATAAATCAGAAACGATCATTAGAAGTTTCAGAAGAAATTACGACAGTAAAAAAGCCGAAAACAGTAAGCCCTGATAAATGTTTTTTTTGCCTATCGAATCCTAAAGTGGAAACGCATATGATTGTGTCTATTGGATCTTATTCATATTTAACTGTTGCAAAGGGTCCTTTAACTAGGGCTTCTAAGGATTTGCCATTTTCAGGTCATGCTATAATCATACCGATTGAACATATTCCTACAATAAGATCATTATCTTCCGACGTGAAAAAATCGCCAATATATAAAGAGATCAATGAGTTCAAAGTATCATTAGTGAAAGCTTTTTCTACCAATAAACCATTTTATAAGTTGATATTTTTTGAAATCAACCGCTCTACTAATATTCATCAACATGTTCAAGTATTACCAATTCCTGAAATCCTAGTAGAAAAATTTGAATCAGATCTTGAAGAAAAAGCAAAAATTAATAATGAAAGCTACCAACATAACCATAAATTAAATTTCCAAAAATTTTCTGATGACAACGATCCAAAGTTATTGGAAATTTTAAACGAATCAGACTATATTGTGTTCACATTATATCCTAAAGAAGACGAAAAAATTATTTATATTTCTGAATTACACGATTCTTCAAAATCTATCGACTTGCAGTTCCCAAGAAGAGTTCTTTCCTATACTTTGAAATGTCCAAAAAGAACTTACTGGGAAAAATGTCAACAGCCGAAGCATAGAGAGGCTAGAGAATGTGATGAATTTAAAGCTTTCTTCAAAGATAATGATTTTACAATAAATAATTGAGGAATTTGCAAGAAAAAATATTCAAAAAAAAATTCTTCGTAGTTTCGTATATATGCATAGAAAACCTAAATTTTCATTTTTATAAGTTTCAAATACACGATCAGTATTTGATAATATATATATGCTAAGTTGTTATCTGATAAAAATCTAAGATATAAATGCTATTAAAGGATATATGAGATACTCCAAAATAATTAATCAATTACGTGATTCTAAATTGCATTTTTCACACCCACAATTAAAAAACCATTCCTTCAATTCTTTCTTTCGTACTTCAACCTTTTCATCTAAATAATTTCCGTAATCAATACATAATTCTTGACCATTTTGTACGTCAATAGTAGTCATGAAGGTTAATCTGTTATTGATCCTTTTCTTAATCAAATTAGGGGAGCATGAGTGATTGAAATAAGATGCAGATGGATAGACACCAAAACCGAAGAATTCTTTATCTTCTTTAGCGGTTTGAATCGACCAAATACCAAATGCATTACTCAAGTTTTTACCGATTATATCTCTGACATTTCCACTAGAGATGAAGGGCCGAAGCAATGGATGTGAAGTAAGTTTGATAAACTTATAAATGTTAATGTATGAATAAAGCAAGTATGGATATTTAAAAACTTTTTCCTCTTCGCTAGACTGGAGGAGATTAAAGAGTTTTAATTCATACGCAGCCAACGATGCGCCAGTGACTTCATTGAGAAATGTTCTCTCCATTTTAGAATCTTGATGTTTATACAATTGATACAACACCCCAATTACGTATTTAATCTCCATATACTCGCTGTCCGATATTCTCGGCACAAAGTTTAATTGTTTAGATGGTTTCATTTTATTTATTGTATCTTCCCAAACTGCAACCTTTTCCCACTCAGCTATTATTTCAGATTGGATTTCTCCTTTAGGGTTCTCCAACTCCACCTCTTTCTTTTTTAAACCACTTATGTAGTACTTCTCCACTTTCAACAAACTTTCAAGATGCAAATTATCTTTATCTTCGCTTTGGAACTTTGATTTACATTCATCAGTGCAGAAGTAAAGAAAGATGTCTCTATATTGCTTATCAGAGCTTCCAAGCTTGACCTTCAATGTCTTTCCGTCAAAGTACAGATAACATTGCGTGCACACCTCTTTCTTGAACGGCCTAGTAATACTTGAGCTAATAGGTCCCTCACATTCTAGAATGATAGTTCCCTTCGGTACAACGTCATTTGCGAAACAGCCTCTTCCCCCATATATAGTTTCTTTCACATCAAAGTGCTGCGAGAGGTGGTTTAGAATGTCAGCATCATCGACAAATGCTTGTTCACTATCTGGTAAACACTCCGCTGCCATGTCTTGTTTTTATTAAATGCCTTATATCATTGTAGATTTGAAATTTTCGTTCTCAAAAAATTCCTCATCGGGCATTTTGCGACTCTGCACAACTGAGATGAGATGGCCCGCACGTCAAATGTTGACTCAAAACGTACGCAGATTTGGGCAGAACAGTCAAATGCACACAAACGTCTAGAACCTAAGTCACCTTCAGTGGAATTTGTGCTACTTGAAAGATGGCCCTGATCTTGATGGATCTGGCTCGATCTGAGAAGTACATCTCCGCTTCTAGGGTACATGCAAACATTCTCCAGCGTCCTTATTTGTTTTCTCGTGCCGCATAACCGCGGAAAGCTACAAACGATACTAATGATATAAAAGCCCCCTCCCAACGGCTGAATTTACCCTTGTTCTTAACTCTGACCACCCAAGAGCAGGCTACAAAACTAACTGTGGCATCGAGAAATCTGGTTCTCGTTATTTTATTGTCACTTTGATTACCCAGGGGAATGCAAAAGTGTTGTGCGGGCCAAGCCGCACTAATCGGTCCACTTCTTTGGTCATCGTAATTCCCCACCTGAGCAATGATCTTGTTAGGCACAAGCCTTACTATAAAAAAAGAAACCTCGACTCTACTATTGGAGATACCACCAAACTTCTCTGTGTCTATCCACTACCTCGCTTGTTTATGAGCATATGTCTGATCACATTGAGATGAGCTTCTTATCAGAATAATGCTTGGCTCTGGGAGGGGGGGAAGCTAATCACCGACTCACAGAACGCCCTAAGTGTTGGCAGCTTATCATCTGACAGCATAGAAAAAGGATGCTCCCTAGGAAATTTCTTGGAATGCCATATCTGCTGTTGTATTGCGTAATAAAAGGCAAAATACCATAGGGCATGCGCTATCTAAATGTTGGTTGCGAGCGCCGTCTCTCTCAAATAGGTTAAACTGCGAACGGCGCTTTTGAGTAATGCCCCGAAGTTAACAAAAACATATCAGGCATCTGTGACTTAAACTATCACTAAGTGTGCTTAAAGCTAAAGTGGAGTTAACTCTGGTATCATGACAGAGTCCGAGAATGGGGTCAAAGGGAGTCGCCCTGAATGCTGGTAGCTTGTGTTTGCTGCGAAGCTTTCGTCAGAATGGGATACACATTCAACACAGACAGAGTTGAAGCATGGGGCCCGGCATTCCAACTCAAGCGCATCTTTGTTAGCGAAGTAGCGTTGTGTCGAATCTTATCACTTCTTTGTAGATATGCTAGAAAAGTAGAATGTTTAATGCTTATTTGCAGGTTGTGATGATCGCAAAATTTCTTGGCACGTTCAGCATTACGCAAAAAATTGGGGCAATTGAATTGAGTATATTATCTAGATATCCGCTCAGTTATGATGGGAATAGTAATCGATTGTTTCAATAGCGTTTCGGTTGTCTATTTTGTATTATCGTAAGATTAACACAGATTTGAAATATTAGCTAGATGTTAGAAAAGAATAACGACTTAGTGTCGCAGGCAGAATCAAAGAATTCGCCAGAGTTGACACCAGTGTTAACAGGACACACACAAGATTACGACTTGTACGTGTCTACATCTGTTCCTTCCAACGTTGCTCTTCAAGATGGCCACAAGTTGAGAAAAGCGCTTGATGCGAGACATGTGACGATGATTGCTATTGGAGGTGCGTTAGGTACTGGTTTGCTTATCGGTACAGGTTCAGCATTGAGAACAGCAGGTCCGGGTGCCATTTTGGTGGCATATTCTGCTATTGGGTTTACTGTGTTTATGGTTATGGCTGCATTAGGTGAGGTAGCAACTTTTGTCCCATTGAATGGTTTTGGTAACTACTGTCAAAGATATGTCGACGATTCTTTGGGTTTTGCTTGTGGTTATGTTTATCTTTTTAAATACTTAATTTTGCCTGCTAATCAGTTAGTGGCTGGTGCTTTGACTATTCAGTATTGGATCAGTAAGGAGCGAGTGAACCCCGGGGTTTGGATCACTATTTTCCTAGTAATTATCGTGGCTGTGAACTTATTGGGTGTTAGATTCTTTGGAGAAATTGAATTCTGGCTCTCGACATTGAAAGTTATCACGATTCTTGGCTTGATTATATTGTTACTTTGTATCACTCTTGGTGGAAGTCCTACACATGATAGAATCGGTTTCAGATACTGGAAGGACCCAGGTGCGTTTTTAGAATACCAAAGGGCACTGGAAGGTTTATTTATTAGCGGTTCAAAGGGTAGATTTGTTTCTTTCTTCAGTGTCTTGGTCACTGCAGTTTTTGCATTTTTAGGTACTGAATTATGTGGTATCACTTTCGCTGAATGTGCTAGACCAAGAAAAGCAATTCCAAAGGCCATTAAACTTACTTTCTACCGTATTGTTATTTTCTACGTTCTTTCCATTTTACTTATTGGTATGTGTGTCTCTGCTACAGATGAATTATTGTTAGGTGCATCAAGTGGTACTGCTAGTGCTTCTCCATTCGTTATTGCCATTAAAAATGCTCAAATTAAAGGGTTAGATCATGTCATTAATGCCTGTATTTTACTTTTCGTTTTATCTGCTGCTAATTCTGATATGTATATCTGTTCAAGAACCATTTACGGACTTGCTGTTGCTGGATACGCTCCTAAATTCTTCACTAAGACTAATAAATTAGGTGTTCCATATTATGGTATATTGTTAAGTTTCTTATTCTGTTTATTAGCATACATGACTGTGTCAAGTGGATCTGCAGAAGTTTTCACTTATTTCGTCAATGTTGTTAGTTTGACTGGGTTGATCGCTTGGTCTTGTATCTTGGTGATCCACATCAGATTCATGAGAGCTTGTAAGGCCCAAGGAATTGACAGAAAGAAGGACTTAGCTTACTGCTCCCCACTCCAACCTTTTGGCTCTTACATTGCATTGGGTGTATGTGTTTTGATTATCTTGATTAAAAACTTCACTGCCTTCTTAGGTGACATTTTTGATTACAAAGCTTTCATCACAGGTTACATCATCTTACCTGTTTTCATCTTAATGTATCTCACTTACAAGATAATTTACAGAACTCCGTTTATCAGATCGATTGACCTGGACTTGACAACTTTCAGAGATGTCATCGACTACGAAGAAAAACAATACGCAGATGAAGAAAGAGAGAGAAAGGCCGTTAGAGCAGCAGAAGGTAATCCAAGGGACAAAGAATGGTTCTATGAAACATTCCTAGGATGGCTCTTCTGAAAAACTGAAAATTATTATATCTCCATTCTAAACATTTAGACTTATCTATTTTGTACTTAATATAATACTGTCATGGAATTCATATCCTGATGTAGAAAATTCTCATTGCTGAAAGAATCCATACATCAAATCTTATACAGCCTCTCGAGAAAAGAAAACGCAAAACCACTAAAGCTCTTCTCAGAGATTTTTAATTACTTCCAGTTGACCATGACTATCATGTAATGCAATATGATCTCAGACCGTTATCAGAGGTCGAAGAGCCAAGCAATTTTCAACGATACCTATGCTCATTTTGTTTTGATATCGCTTACACACTCTGAGGCGCAAACTCCCTATACTCACACATCTCAGGAACAAAGCATCACCCTGAACTAAATATTTCCCACCACTGGTATTCGAAAATATCTTGAGGGTTATTTTCTATTGTCTACATTTGCCCCACAGTCGTTAATCCATGTATCCACCATTGATACTTCCCCACTACTTCGGCGACCTCAAATGTAAGGCTACTCAACCTATGAAATCACCCTTTCAAGTAAATTTTCAGAAAGTGCCTAATAGTTCACAAGAAAAACTTAAGACAGCACGCCGATCATTAATAAATGTCAATTTCCAAATTATCCAAAAAGGGTAACCGCTAATGTTTTTATCAGTGAGTATGCAAGTGTATGTGGTGGGGAAAGTAACGAGAATTTCCTGGGCTTCTAAAATTATGCGTGCTATACTTAAGGACACTGTAACTGTACCTTAAGATTTAGCGGCATAACGGCTAGTATCAATGATCGGCATATTACTTTGGTCCATTCCATTTGTGCTGATACTAATCTATGTAAGCGGATCTTGATTATCAGGCTCCATGTTACGAGCGCGCACGTCACAATGATAAAAGAAATCTTTACTGATTGGATGGAGATGTCATCTTGTATCGATCCGAATGTTGGGTACATTTATATAAGACGAAGAGATTCCATATGATGGGATAAGGAATTCAAGACCAAGCTATGAGCGAAGAAAAAATAGTCACCAAGAATGGTGGTATCGTCGATGTGGAAGAAGTCAGATTTGACTCTCAGATGCCATCCACAAATTTTCAAGATTTCGAAGATAAGTTAGACATTGAAAAATATGGTGAAACAAAGAGAAAGTTATCCAGTAGACATGTTTCCTTGATGATAATTGGTCAAAGTATAGGTACTGGTCTTTTTATCGGGTTGAGTAGTCCTTTGATGACTTCAGGGCTGTTGTCTTTGTTCATAGGATTCTTGTTCTGGGCTATTTTGTGTATCTGGCCATTGATGCAATGTGTCGGTGAAATGTGTTCCTACTTGCCTATTAAGGGTACTTTTATTCACTTCTGTGCTAGATGGGTCGATCCAGCTCTTGGATTCGCCTGTTCATTGATATACTTGTACACATCGTTAATGTTCATTTGTTTGGAGGTGGTCGCATTTGCATCGGTTATTTCATATTGGACTGATGCCAACCCAGCGATATTCATCACCTTGGGTATTGTTGCCATTTTATTCTTCAATGTATTTGGTGTTAACTGGTATGGGGAAGTTGAATTTTATTCATCAATTTTGAAGGTTCTTTTAATTGTCGGTTTAATGCTTTTTGGTTTAATTGCAATGTGTGGTGGTAACCCGCACCGTGATGCATTTGGATTCCAACATTGGTCTGAAGGTGGCTTAGTGAAGGAGTATCTTACAACTGGGGCTACCGGTAGATTCCTTGGTTGGTGGAATGTTTTGATTTATGCAGCTTTTGCTTGTGGTGGTCCAGATTTACTAGGCATGATTGCTGGTGAAATCTCCCGTCCACGCAAGAACATTGCTATTGCAGCCAAGAGATCTTATATCAGAATCTATTTATTCTACTTTGGTGGTATTTTCTTTATGAACACCTTATGTGCTTCTAACAATGCTATGCTTCTTGCTGCTACCACTTCTGGTGCTTCCGGTGCTGCTGCATCTCCTTGGGTTATTGGTGTTAAAGCTGTGGGTGTACATGGCCTTGATTCTTTAGTAAATGCTATTGTGATGACTGCTGCATGGTCTTGTGGTAACGGTTTCTGCTATGGTGCTACAAGATGTGCCTATAGTGCATCATTGGCTGGTTACCTTCCAAGATTCTTTTCAAAGTGTTTGAAGAATGGTGCACCAATATATTGTATTCTCTTTTCTATTGCCATTTCCTGTTTGTCATATTTGAGTGTTTCAAACTCCACTGTTGAGGTTTTCAACTGGTTCATTAATTTAGCAACTACAGGAATGTTATGCACCTACTTATGTATTTGGTGGTGTTATTTCAAATTCCGTAGTTCAATGAAAGCACAGGGAATTGATATGAACAGCGAAGATTATCCATACTTCAGAGCGAACAGATTTGTTCACCCATACATGTCATACTTCGGTTGTTTCATTAATATTGCTGTTTTATTTTTTAACGGATTTTGGGTCTTCTTCCCAGGTCAATTTTCTGTTCCTAATTTATTCACATCATACTTCGCACCAGTTTTCTTTATTTTCTTATTTTTCTTCTGGAAGATTTTCAAGAAGACTCGTTTCAGAAATAAAGAAGAAGCAGATATTACAACAGGGTTGGAGGAAATAAATTTAGAGGAGGAAGCGGAAATTCGATATGAATTGGATCACCCAAGGAAAACAGGGTTCATCTATAACGTATACTACAAGGTTGCAGATATTATTTTCAATTAAGCATTTTGAAATTATGGCCTATATAATATTTAGCAAGTGATACGAAATTTCAGGTAGATTTTATTTAAGAGTAAAATTAGAATTTTATTTATTAACTGATTCATGTAATTCATATAAATATATACATATCAATTGGTATAATACTCTTCAAAGCAATCAGATGGTACTACATTTGATGCGAATCTGATATTTTAAAGGAGTAATCATAGTCATTATTTTCATAATTAAATATAAATTAGAGTATTTCAAATACAAATAAATAATATGGCATCTGTACGCAGGTTTAGTGACGTTTGTACTTTTCTTGTAAATCTGGCAATTGAAGAGCCTTGACAGTAACGTAAGCATTTTGAGGGTTGGCGAGACCAGCGTAAGCATTATACCAAGCAGCGAACGCAGTTATAACACCAAATACACCACCAGCAGTCTTAACTGACGTCTTACCACTAAACTCAGCAATTGCCAACAACAAGAAGGTAATAGAAAGGAAGAAGAAAACAGAAAAGAAAGCCACAGTAGATTTCAAGGTCATTAGCATCATGAAGAAAGTAAATATAAACCAACCCACCAAGAAGATACCCACAGCATAGGCAAATTCCGTTTCATTGGTACCATAAGCAGAGGCAATACCAAAACTGTCGACATAAAGAGCAGCAAAGGAACCCCAAAAACCAGCATATGATCCGAACGCAACACCACCAAATGTGTTACCAACAGCTATTTCAAACAAACCAGCAAATAATTGGGCTCCACCTCCGTAAAAGAAAGCTAAACCGACAACGATATTTGGAGTTGTGACACCTCTAGCACCACAATTAACTAAAGACAAGACAAAAGTAGTCAACGCAAAGGCAGACAAACCCAATGGTCCTGGGTTACCAAAGTTATGCTTAGGCGGAGGAGCTAAACCAGGCTGCATGTTACCACCGAAGGCTTCGGCCAATTCACTTTTCAAGTATCTTTCATTACCAAATTGAATATATTCAGCATTATGTGTTACCTTTGTGACATTGCTGCTAGCGTCGTGTGCTTTAGTATCATCGTCATGAATTCCTTCAATGACAAACATCTGGTCTTCACCATTTTGATTCTCTAAGTCAGCCATAATGTCTCTTCTAGTTTTTAATTCTCAATTCTCAAAAAAAGGTGCTCGAAGAATATTTAAACGTCTTCTAGTTTAGCAAATAATAAATTCGTCCAGAAATATGTGTAGTCCCAATAATGCAATCCTATTGTTGATTGAAGATAGTACCGATTACTTCTATTTATATAGCGTAAAAAACGTTTTTAAGGTTCTAGTATAAATAGTAATATTAGAATTAGAATAAATTGAACCTTCTGAAAAAAAATCGTTAACGGCATCTTAAATACAAAACTTGCCCCACAAAAACTAGTAGAGTATTTCATTTGTTGAGAATTCGTAGTGCATAAATCCATCATCACTAACACCGAGAACACCCACTTATAGCGGGGTTGTCTGAAAAAAAAAAAACCGAGCAACAGCGAGCCCAGCGAGGGACGCACTAGGGAAATAAGGAGGAAGTAGACTACAAAATTAGGATATGTCGGTGCAGGACAAGCCGTTAACAATAGACTACAATGCTGGTCGTGCTGAAATAGTACGAGATTTGCAGTTCTTGGTATGCAAAAAGTGTGCAGAAAATAATTTATAGCGAGATTTTTATAGGTGAGCCTGCAAATACGAGAATACCTGCTACGCTTACAAACTAACAAATGTTCATAGATTGTTCCACCAGGTAAAGAACAGTGGAAATTTTTGGTAAAGTAGGGGGATAATTTCATGTTCATGCGATATTCAATATGGTGATTGTAGGTTAGAAGACGGGGCACCCATAATAGGATAGACGCATAAAATAATATGGTAATGAATTGTTCGGAGTTCGCGGGAAGGATTTGTCGGTCGGCAACTTTACACTATATCTCTATTGTTGACAATATGCAATACTGGCCATGAATACAGTATTGTTCGCTAAAAATTAAATGTGGTATGCCCACAATTTCATGAAATGGTGTATGCACGTTATCTGTTCTATGCATTGTGTATTGGTTCTTTTTTTAGCTCCGGTAAATAATCTTAGCAGGTGTGATTGATAGCAACACCAAGATACCGTAGTTACTTCCAGTCAGTGAGTCTTTGTTAGAGTCTTTAGAGATCTAATAAGAGGTTTAACATAAAACCATATGTACTTAGGGTTGACTGCCAAGTGACGATCAAAGTTGGCCATATTTTGTGAAAGCTCAAGCAATTGAAAGACGGTAACATAGCTTCCGACATATAAACTCCAAGAATTCTGGTTATATACAGTCACATACTCTTATTAAAGCTTCGCAAGGGAAATAAGTGCAAGATCCGCGACTCCGAAGGTTATAAACGAACTTCTAGCGTCACTCGAAATTAAATATGTGGGGAACCGATAATGGTGTTAAGTATATGAAAAAAATGAGGGTTGAGAAATGAAGGTTTGTTTCAATTTCACAAAACCCATTAAACCCGTTAGCTTTTTCCCAAGAACATAGTTTCCCCTGTACATAATTCGGCAACCAGGAAGATTGCTCAGAAGAATAGGCTAGTCATATGTAAAGAAATTTGCTTTCAGGCTACAACTATTTCTTTGCGTACAGAACCATATATTCATTGTATTTCATATTATAGTTTGGTTTTGCCTTTGTTCATGAACCTAAAAGCTTAGTTTGAGAAACATACCTTCCAGCACTTTATTGCGTGGGAACCTTGCGATAAATTAACTGCGCTCAAAGTCCTTTCCAAACTCCAGGTGAAAATGATGATGGCTTTAAAAAAAGCGGTATGATTCTTAACTCCGAATTGTGGAGAATACGTGTATATAAGATATGACTGGTACAATAGACAAGAAATCGAGAGATCACAAACTCAAAAAGTGGCTAAATGCAATATTTAGCAATCTCTCATAGCATCTGTGGTTTTCCCTAATTCTTTGTTCTTATTTGATCAAGACTGGACTTCAAATCATTATAAAATTTTCATACAGACAGTCTGCGAATCCACTTTAAAAAACTTAGAATTTCATATTACTAGAGCTCATATATACATATATATATATATACTTCTTCTCCTCTTTTCATATATGCATAGAAAGTTATAAAATGTATACATATGCTGACAGCACAGTCAATTTAATATTGCATTCAGAGATAGTGCTTTTTTAATCAGAAAAAGTGAGAAAGAGAGCAAGCAGCTGGGTATCCGCTATCAGAAATCTTCAATTCATAGCCATCTAATAAACTGTATGGCTTTTAGTAGCGACAGGATTATAATCGTGTCTTTTGTACCCTAAATTATGTGTCCTGTAATCCATTACGACTGGTATCCAGTGTCAGCCAACTGCAGCGACATTTTAGCGACAAGTCGTTAATTATGGACAAGTATCGCTCCTTCTGCGCAGAGGTAATATTGCCAAAAATGGCGACATTGTAAACAGTTCACAAATTCCATCTAAGAATTCATACAAGTTTCATCTCTTTGTATTGTTTAGTCACATAGAACATAAATCTTGAATCACTTAACCTAAATCAAATCTGTATTTCTTTAGTTTTCTTTAAAGAAAATTAATATTTTTTACTTCTATCCTAACATATAACGTCCAAGATGGCCAACTTCTTTAACAGGTCACCCAAACATACTCAAATCACACAAGACATGGACATATCAGACATCTCGCAAAGTATGGAGAATATATCCATAACTAGTGAGCAAATGGATGAAGACGGCTTTAGATCCAGTCCTAACAGACAAAAGTATATACACCAGGTGAATAAAGAGAACATTACCCCAAACAGTTCGCCTACGAAATCAATCTTGCACAACTCTCCCCAGAGATACAATAACTTCAACTCGAGATTCAGCAATATGAATGTACAGAAGCTAGAACAGAACCAGCATATCCAGAATCTCAATCAGAATATTAGTCAGTTGCAACCCCAAACGCCAAAGAAATTGACCGAAGAAGAGTTTCGCCGAAAAGCAAATAAGCCTAAAACTAAAAGACTAGCTTCAGTGGCACAGTTGTACTTCTTAGACTACTATTGTGATATGTTTGATTATGTTATTAGTAGAAGAGAAAGGACAGCCTTAGTACAACAGAAATTGACTTCCAATGTAGATTTTAGATCAAATCCTCAGAAACAACAACTTGAATGGAAGAATTATATTGGTAGAGAAAGAGCATTATTAAGAAAAAGAAGGCTCAAACCTAAGCATAAGGACTTTGAAATGATCACACAAGTCGGACAAGGTGGTTATGGTCAAGTGTTCTTGGCCAGAAAAAAAGACACTAGAGAAATATGTGCATTAAAAATACTAAACAAGAAATTACTAGTCAAATTGGATGAAACTAGACATGTTTTAACAGAGAGAGATATTCTAACTAATACAAGAAGCGAATGGTTAGTGAAATTATTATACGCATTTCAGGACCCAGATAAGGTTTTCTTGGCCATGGAATTCGTACCTGGTGGCGATTTTAGAACCCTTTTGAACAATACTGGATATTTAATTCCTCCACATTGCAGATTTTATATTAGTGAAATGTTTGCTGCTGTGAATTCGTTGCATGAATTGGGTTTTACTCATAGAGATTTAAAACCTGAAAACTTCTTGATTGATTCAAAAGGACATATTAAATTAACTGATTTTGGATTAGCTGCTGGAACAGTTTCTAATGATAGAATTGAGAGTATGCGTTTGAAGTTGAAAAATTTGGAAGATCTAGACGATTATCAAGTTCCTTCTAGATTAATAGCTGAAAGACAAAAGCTTTTCAAACAAAGTCAAGGACACCATAATTTAGCAAATTCCATTGTTGGTTCTCCAGACTACATGGCTCTTGAGGTTTTGGAAGGAAAGAATTATGACTACACTATTGATTATTGGTCTTTAGGTTGTATGTTGTTTGAAGCTTTATGTGGTTATCCCCCATTCTCTGGATCTAAGCAAGACGAAACATATTATAACTTGAAGCACTGGAAAACTGCATTGAGAAGACCGCAAACTAAAGATGGCAGATATGTATTCAGTGATCGTACATGGGATCTTGTTATGAAATTAATCGCATCTCCTGATCAAAGATTAAGAAACTTTAAGCAAGTTCAAAATATGCAATACTTCGCTGATATAGGTAACTGGGAAAGATTAAGAGAAAGGACCCCACCATTTACTCCCCAATTAGATAATGAAGAAGATGCTGGCTATTTTGACGACTTCGAGGATGAAGAAAGTATGCAGAAATATAAAGATGTATTTGCCAGACAAGAACACAATGAAACCTTGCTTGAGAAGTCATCTTATAAAATGAATCAAGAAAACTTTATTGGATTTACATTTAAACATAAAATGAATCCAAACAATAAATTTTCTAATGGTGAAATTAATTTATTAAATATAAACTCAAACTCTGCTCCAAACAGGTTAGACCCGTTGGCAACTTTATACTAAAACTAATGTTAGATTGATTTGCAATTAGAAGTATATATAAATATGAACATTATGCTAGATTTATATGATTATAGAGAGAAATTATAATTTAAGCTTTCCAAATGAAATCCCTATTTACTTTATCAGCTACTATATTCCTCTGTTTTTCGTGTATAGTTTCACATTCGCCAACACTCTTTTCAATTATAGTAAAAAGCTGACTTTCAACAAATTTGCCTTGACTTTCTAAGAGAATAAGATCTTTAGGCTCTCCATTTTCTATGCTGAAACTCACGACATGGTGTGAATCACTTTTTATAAGTTGATCTAGTGTTGGATTGAAAAAAAGTTCACCTTCCACCGAACAAAGGGATACAGATGCAAAAGAGTATTGTAATCCAATCCCTGCATCAATTAATGCAAAATAGCAGCAATTAACAGCTGCATTTAATTCGTTATTTGTAAAATCGTTTTTAGTGCCAAATGTAGAGTTATAATCTGTAATTAAAAATTGTACCACTATTTGAATAAGCTGCCTTGGATATTTATATCTCAAAATGACACCTTGTAAGAGTGACCTTAATTTATCTTCCAATAATTTTTCTCTTGTACTAGAAACACCAACAGATGGTCTAACTACTATTTCTAAACTGGCCATGTTTGGTAACTCTTGCCTAGCTTTAGGTTCTATAGGGCCTGAGACCGAAGTTATTACTTTTGTGGTTCCAATTATCAATTCAGCAGACCCATCCACAGATTCTAATGTAGATGTCTTCACTTCAAATACCATATTATACAAGTTATTATATAAATAGAAGTCTCTAAACCGTATATCTCATCTCATATAGTATATAGTTGAAACTTAATAAAAGTCGCATTTAATGTCGTATTTGACCATAATGTCGGATATACATTTTAGTAGTTCATTGGGGTTACAAAGCAAATGCCTATTATTAACCACAGTGCCTTTTTCTCTCATAATAATGACGTGTGTTTAGATGGGTAAGTACCACTAGTACTGGTATTTGAATTTTATATTGTATAAGTGACACAAGCACATCACTTGAGATATAATTATAATATTATCTGATTTATTGCAAAATGTACAATAGACTCAATGGATAGTAGTATAAGTAGAGTGTATATCATTATTCTTGTTATTAAATACTCTTCTTCTATAGTAAGGTCAATCATGATCCATCCTACCAATTTTCGACGTATTTGTATTGATTGCAAAACTTTTCAATCAAATGTAAGAATTTAAAGCAGATCACGACTGGTAAAATGAACTTAAGATTAGTGCCATAAATTGTCTAATACAATTGACACACAGTAGCGTTGTAGTACTATCTGATAGTAGGTAATGTAGTTGCAGCTTTATGTATTTATGTGGGAAGAGCATCAGAAATTATTACACAAAAATCAAAACATTTATCATACTAAAATATTCAGCTTTATGGGTATGGAAGATCTTGAAAAGGAGCTTATTGCTGATTTAGACTCAAGCTCTGATGAAGAATTAGATTATGAAGAAGATATCCTTGATAATAAAGAAAAAAACGTAGAAAAAAATTGCAAAGTCTTTAATACAGAAGATAAATCTGAAATTCTCTTCGAAGATAAACTAGAAAATGTTTTAAAGCAAAGTCTGATCAACGAGTCATTTGAAAGAAGCTTAAGTAAAGTAGACGTTGATAATTTTCAAGATTTAACTCATTTTTCAAAAGTCTTACCGATAATAGACGATTTAACAGAGTATGCTAATAGATTTACGAAAGAAGAGGATTCAGATTATTACGAATTAATCTCATCTGTCAATAAAGAAGATACTAGTGAAGAGTATAGATTTATTTTGAGTATTAATGAACTCACTCTATTGATAAATAATGAAATTTCAATGTTCCATTCAATCTTAAAAGTGCAATACCAAGTAGTATTTCCTGAGTTAGAGACGTTAATACTTAACCCTATCGACTACTCAAAAATAATACTATTAATAAAACAAGACCTTGTTGGAATAAAGTCATATGAAGAAGATTTAAAGCTGTTAGTATCCAACGAAAAGGTATTATTGTTAACTATGGCTGGATTACAACTGACGAAACTGCAATTTATACTAAATGAAATTGATTTAAATAAGATTTTAAGCTGCTGCAGTATTATTTTAAAACTTAATGATACTTTGAATATGTTGTCTAATTTCATTTCTGATAAATTATCAAAGTTTTCACCCAATGTGACCGCCATTGTCGGCACCTTAACTGCATCTCAAATCTTAATTGCCAGTGGCTCATTAAGACAGTTATCACAAACACCATCATGTAATTTGCCTGCCCTAGGGGTGAGAGATATGTCTTCCCAAGTTAAAACAAAGTCAAGAAAAATAAGGCAAACTGGGTACTTATATAATTCTGATTTGATAAGGTACTTACCAGAGGAGATTATACGCTCTGTAATGCGGATAGTTAGTGGAAAGATTATATTAGCAGCTAGAATAGATTTGGCCAAATCTAGTCCCGATGGTTCTCTTGGAATGAAGTATTTAGAGGAAATTGAGTCAAAGATAGAAAAGTTACTACAACCACCGGAGAATCAACCGGATAAAGCATTGCCAATACCAATAGAACAAAAATCCAAAAAGAGAGGTGGAAGAAGATTTAGGAAGATGAAAGAGATGTTCCAAATGTCAGAATTGAGAAAGGCTCAAAATAAAATGGTTTTTGCAAAAGAAGAAGACACCATTATAGATAGCTTCGGTGAAGAAATTGGTTTAGGAATGAGTGCACTGGCTTCAGGGGATGGTAGAATAGGCTCAATTAAGATAAATAAGAATACAAGTGCCAAAATGACGAAGGCTATGACAAATAGACTTAACCAGCAAACGAAAAGTGCAGATGATGTTTTAGATACAGATTTAGATTCAATTATTTTAATTAATCCTGCTAAAGAAAAACCGAAGAGTTCCTCAAATTCGAACGAAAATGCCTTAAATAACAAGTGGTTTAGAGGTATGACAAAGAGGAAATTAGAAGATGGGGATAGTGATACATCAAATATTAAAAAGCATCATACATAGTTTTAATGTAATTGTCTAAATTCACTCATTATCTACACTGCCAAATATATTTAATAATTCTAGCATTAGCTATTCTAGCATTATCTAATGCATTTGATAAGCTATATAAGATATTCTTTTTAAGATCTGTATTAATGTAAATACTTTTCGATATATGTGTCTACCAAACCTTACTCTTATCTATATATAATATTTGATGTTACACAAAACCTGCATGAGTCTTACTGTTGAAAAAATTTTGTGTATGCTACAAAGCGAAGAAGTTTCACTGTATGCTATATACTAGATTACTCAATAAAAGTATTATTAGAAGTATTGCTATACAGAGTAGACAACGTCATTCTATATCTTTTTTTAATATTAGAGAATATAGTAAAATGAGTGATAATACAAACCCACTTGTTCAGGCAGAAGCTCCTATCAAAAAGGAAAAGACTGCCAAAGAATTAGAGAAGGAACGTAAGAAGGCTGAAAAGTTGGCTAAATTCAATGCCAAGAAGGCTAAGCAAGCTCAAGACCAAAAAGCTAAGAGCAATGAGCCAAAGAAGCCAAAGAAGGAAAAGAAAGTCGCTGAACAAGTTCCAGAATTTGTAGACCAAACCAAACCAGGTGAAAAAAAGGTCTTAGTTTCTTTAGACGATCCAGCTTTTAAGGCATATATTCCAAAGAATGTTGAAAGCTCATGGTACAGTTGGTGGGAAGAACAAGGTTTCTTCGAACCTGAATTTACTGAAGATGGAAAGATTAAACCAGAAGGTGTTTTCACAATTCCAGCTCCACCTCCAAACGTCACTGGTGCTTTACACATTGGACATGCATTGACTGTATCTATTCAAGATGCATTAATTAGATATAATAGAATGAAAGGAAAGACCACTTTGTTCTTGCCTGGTTTCGATCATGCTGGTATTGCTACTCAATCCGTTGTCGAAAAGCAAGTCTGGGCCAAGGAAAAGAAGACTAGACACGATTACGGTCGTGAAAAGTTTATCGAAAAAGTTTGGGACTGGAAAGATGAATATCATAAAAAGATTAAGAACCAATTTAAGAAATTAGGTGCTTCATATGACTGGTCTAGAGAAGCTTTTACTTTAAGTCCAGAACTTTCTGAATCTGTCACTGAAGCTTTTGTTAGATTACATGAAGATGGTACTATTTACAGAGCTTCCAGATTAATTAACTGGTCTGTTAAGTTAAACACTGCTATTTCTAACTTAGAAGTAGAAAACAAGACTATTCCTGGTAGAACCGCTATGAATGTTCCAAACTACGATGAAAAGATTGAATTTGGTGTTTTAACTTCTTTTTCATACCAAGTTGAAGGTTCTGAAGAAAAGCTTACCGTTGCAACTACTAGACCTGAAACTATCTTCGGTGATACTGGTGTTGCAGTTCACCCAGAAGATTCAAGATACAAACATTTACATGGTAAATTCGTCAAGCATCCATTCTTAGATCGTAAGCTTCCAATTGTTACTGATTCTGAAGCTGTGGACATGGAGTTTGGTACTGGTGCTGTTAAGATTACTCCAGCTCATGACCAAAATGATTATAATACAGGTAAGAGAAACAACTTGGAATTCATAAATATTTACACTGATGATGGTTACTTGAATGAATCATGTGGTCCAGAATGGGAAGGTATAAAGAGATTTGATGCTAGAGTAAAGGTTATTGAACAATTGAAGGAAAAGGGATTATATGTTGACCAAATTGACAATGAAATGACTATTCCAGTTTGTTCTAGATCTGGTGATATTATTGAACCATTATTAAAGCCACAATGGTGGGTTAACCAACAAGACATGGCCAAAGACGCAATTGCTGCTGTCAAGAAGGGTGATATTACCATCACTCCTAAAACTTCTGAATCAGAATACTTCCACTGGTTAGAAAATATTCAAGATTGGTGTATTTCTAGACAATTATGGTGGGGTCATAGATGTCCAGTTTATTTTGTTGATATCGAAGGTAAGGAAGCCGATAGATTAGACAACGAATACTGGATTGCTGGTAGAACATACGAAGAAGCTCTAGCCAAAGCACAAGCTAAATTCCCTGATAGCAAATTTACTTTACACCAAGATGAAGATGTTTTGGATACTTGGTTCTCTTCTGGTTTATGGCCAATTTCTACATTAGGATGGCCACATAACACTAAGGATATGGAATTATTCAACCCAATGTCTATGTTAGAAACTGGTTGGGATATTTTATTTTTCTGGGTTACCAGAATGATTTTATTAGGATTGAAATTGACTGGTAAGGTTCCTTTCTCTGAAGTTTTCTGTCATTCATTAGTTCGTGATTCTCAAGGACGTAAAATGTCCAAATCTTTAGGTAATGTCATCGATCCCTTGGATGTCATTGCTGGTATCCCATTGCAAGGTTTACATGATAAATTGAAGCTTGGTAACTTGGACCCAAGAGAACTTGTTAAGGCTACCGAGGGCCAAAAGGTTTCTTACCCTGATGGTATTCCAGAGTGTGGTACTGATGCATTAAGATTCGCTTTATGTGCTTACTCCACTGGTGGTAGAGATATTAACTTAGATATTTTGAGAGTTGAAGGTTACCGTAAGTTCTGTAACAAGATCTACCAAGCTACTAAGTTTGTTTTAGGTAGATTGGGTGACGACTATAACCCTCCAGCTATTTCTGCCAAGACTGGTAAGGAATCATTAGTCGAAAACTGGATTTTACACAAGTTGGCTCACGCTTCCAAGGATACTTGTGCTGGTTTAGATAACCGTGAATTCGGTGAATCTACTAGTGCTATCTACAATTTCTGGTACGATTTATGTGATGTTTATATTGAAAACTCCAAGTCTTTAATTCAAGATGGTACTCCAGAGCAAAAGAAGTCTGCCCAAGATACCTTATACACTTGTATTGACTCTGCTTTAAGATTAATTCACCCATACATGCCATTTATTACTGAAGAAATGTGGCAAAGATTACCACGTAGAGAAGGCGAAAAGGCCATCTCTATCGTTACTTCCAAGTACCCTGAATTCGAAGAATCTTTTGATGATGTCAAGGCATACGAAGCTTATGAATTAGTCTTGGAAATTACCAAGGGTGCTAGAAAATTGTTGTCCCAATACAACATCTTGAAGAACGGTCAAGTCTACGTCGAATCATCTGATGTCTCTGTTAACAAGATTGCCTCTGAACAACAAGATTCTATTGTCTCTTTGATTAAGGGTGTCGAAAAGATTTCTGTTGTTTCTGAAGCTTCTGAAGTTCCATCTGGTTGTGCATTACAAGCCATCAGTCCAGTCTGTACCGTCCACGTCGTAGTTAAGGGTCAAATTGACTTAGATGGTGAAATTGCAAAGGTCAACAAGAAGTTGCAAACTGTTGAAGAATTGAAGAAGAAGACCAACGAGTCCATTGGAAAGTTCACCGAAAAGACCAATACTGCTGCTAAGGATTCTGCCTTCAAGAAGCTTGAAAAATACATTGCCGAGATCGAAGGTTACGAACAAACCATTACTATCTTAGAGAAGTTAAAGCTTTAATATGAAAGAGCCTTATAAGAGTGTATATATATTGTTAAATTATTATGATCGTTTTGTAATTTGCAGAAATTGTAGGTATTGGATGTGACCATTGGGATGGAAATAGATTATTTCTCTGCAAGATTTTGCAGCTTCTACTGTTTTTCCCTGGGCCGTGATTTCTGTGCTAGCTCAAGATACTACTGACAATTCAAAATTAGTGGCAATTGTATCCACACGAGTAAATTATTCTGCCACGTCTTGACGTCTTTGATTTGCGTCAATTAGTCGACTCAAATGATCTAAAGAGTAGAAAATTGTGACGAAAGCGGGATGGAACTAGCACGTGCAAGAATTTAAATTCGGCGTAGGCATACGTCATGCACTCACAGAATGTTCACTGAGCAAGTAATCCCACTAGATGCCACGCTGGAGCTGGAGAAACGCGTCAACATAAGTGACGACGCTAGCAGCAAGATATACTGTTCGAGAATACATGATCCATTAGAGATACATTCTGATCCAATGCCTTAGTCGTGGCAGTTGTGGTGAACCTGGGCTGTCGGCATTTGTCTCGGGAACTTCTGGGATTTCTGGTTTAACTCACTGGTGTTCCTGAAATAAATTCAGAGTTTCACCCTTAACTGGGGGACAATTGTGGCAATTCTTCTCGCTCTTCTCTCTGTTTTAATCGCCAAGTTAACGAATTAGATAGTTTATGTATGAAACTCTTATTGTAACAATGTTATCGACCTTTCCTGATGCGGAAATTGTCATATTGCAGAGAATAATGCTGTGCTTTGAATAATTTCACCTATATGCAGGGAGCCATATTCCAGTATGGGTAGTGGTAGTGTTTTTGCTATTTCATCGTATGCTCGAACGTTTGGGAACCAGGTATAAATTAGGGGACAGATCCTCTATTCCCAATTGATTTCCTTGTCATTAACACATATTACAATTAAAAATGGGTTTCGACGATTTAGTTAAGAAGGGTCAAGATTACTACAGCAACAACAAGGAAGAAGTCAACAAGTACGCTGGTGACGCTAAGGATGCTTACGACACCTTCAACAAGACCGAAGGTACTTTCACTGACAAGGCCAAGACTGCCTTTGGTGAATTCAAGCAACACGAACCTTCTGCTAAATCTGACTCCAAGGACTCTGAAGAAAAGAAATAAGTCATATAATTAGACATCTATCTATATTAAAAGCCACAGTTGGCTTTAGATTTCAGAACTATAGTATATTGTATTTAATTCTAAGTAACAATGTATAAGGTAAATCAATTCTTTAATAAGTGAAATTACATGCCATTAATGATGATCTCATTAGTTTTCGTGTGGAGTATAAATGAAGGGATATGTAGATAGGTCTTATGTAGATAGGTCTCCTCATAGGAATATCCTCGTAGTCGCATATACTGATTTTTTTTTGCGTTTAGGTGGAGTTTGCACCGATCTTCTCCTACGCGTTTTTCAAAAAATGCGTTTCATCTTCTAGTTATTAACTAGCCATAGATCTATGGAAAAAGTATCTAGACATCCCATTATACCAGACCATATTGTCGAGGATATACCGAAACTACATACTGCAATCGATACTGTTCTAAACTTGCATTATGCCAGCCATATCGTTGATCCATCCTTAGATAAAATCTTGCATTCTACATCGCAGTTCATTAAGAAAAAAGTTGATATATCAAATTTATTAACAATACTAAGCATAGACAAATCGACATACAAGATTTATCGCCGAAATGGCTACTCTGATGTCAATATAGTCTTCCCTGAAAATTTGACGTTGGCTGATTACAATCGCATATCTAGTCAGAGAAAAGTCAATTTCGTGCATTCATTGAATAAGTGGGTTGAAAGAAATCCGAAAGCCACTAAAATTAATATATACAATTCCCTTGAAGATATTATAGATACAGTTCAAAAGAAAGTTGGTTTTCCTTCGAAGATTACGAAACCAGCCTCTAAACAAAGAGTAAAATTAGTGTCAGAAATGAAAAATGAGTCCTCCAGGTTTAAATTTAAGGAAAGAGACGAAGAGATTGAAAAACTTAAAAGTAACGGGCTAAGCTTGCTTGAACGTATTAAATTAAAGGAGAAAAGGAAGAAGGAAGCGATAATAATAACTCCAGAAATGAGGTATCATGACTATCTTCGAGGTAAGTCTGTACCAGTTTATGATATAATATTTCAGATTTGTAAAAGCGATCTACAAAATACTCAGCTGAAATCATATTCTATCAAATCAATGATCAAGATCATAAAGGATAGTTTTGCATACCCGATAGGGGAATCAGAAGTGGAAGATATTCTTAGATATATCTCTGAAAAGTTTGAGAAAAAGAATTTCACTATTCTAGAAGCAAATGGTGTATCAGTATTAAAGGTAACAAGACTAGATCGGAAAGAGGATATTAATATATTAAAGAAAGTCAATTAAAACTATATAATCCATATATCAATTGTTTATTTTAATCTATACTATTCACCGTTTTCTACTTAATCTCTCAAAGCAATATCGGCTGCTTGGTAGTTCATAAAGAAATGCTTCAAAACTATTTCAATCATCCAAGTCACACCCAAGTCAAGCAAGATACAAGAAGTCAACTTGAACTTGAAGATGGAAGTCATTGGGACAAATTGCATGGCTTCGTTCAACTCAGGGAAGAACTCAGTCGAGCCAGCAAGAGCTAAACCTGCAACACCCAACAATCCGTAATACATACCCTTATTAGAAGTGATACTTTCTTTAAAAGGTAAACCTTGATAATTAACGGCGAAGGTGGAAACTTGTTGTGCTAATTGTAATAAGAACATACCTGTGTTTAATAATGATGGAACAAATTCCTTTTCTAAGTCAACTTGAGGTTCTCTTGGTTCTAAAATATAGATCTCTCTTGTGATATAAACTAAAGTAATGATGTGAACTGCAAATTGACCTAAAATAGAACCCATGATATAAATATTAAAAATACCATCTTGAGGTCTTTCCTTAGACAATTTTTCGACTGGTCTACTACGCGAAATCGACAAGAAACAAACGGATAATAAAATACCAGAAACAGTTGCTTGACCATCACCAAATTTGATACCTGCCAAGTATAAAACGGATAAGGAATATGCAGAAATTAAACAATTCAAAGCTAAGATTTTATACATTTGAATCGTAGAAACTAAAGCACAACGACCTTGACGGATAATATGAGTAACAGTGGAAACATTGGCTAACTTGGACGTGAAAGGAGCAGCAACAGATGCGTCACCTAACTTCAATACAGGTGCTTCGTCATCTTCCTCTGCTTCATTTAATGCACCAAGAATAGTGTCAGCAAAATTGTTAGTAGGGTTAGCTTTATTATTTGGAGAAATAGTAGCTGGACCAGACTTGTTTGCTGCTTCAACTGCTTTTTTCATTTCTGGAGTAATCTCAACGCCTTTCTTTTCCATTGCTTCTAAATATTTAGGATTAGATGGTCCTGGAGGGTATAAATGAGCAATAAGAGGAGGAACCGGAGGAGCTGGTTTACCCCAGTTTGCCAATATTTGAACTTGTTTATCATAAACCTTTCTTTGTGCTTCAATCTTTCTATTTTCTGCGATCTTCTTTAAACCATCGTCAGTACCATTTAATAAAGCAACCCCGATATGGGCTTGTTTTAACGCACCAACATCATTTGTACCATCACCACACATTAATGTGCTGTATCCAGCATCCTTCAAAGAAGTCAAAATAAATTCTTTTTGTGAAGGTGAAACTCTTGCATAAACCCAAGTGTGTTTCAATAAATCCAAGATCTGCTCATGTTGACTTAAGTAATTTAAAGCATAACCAGTAACACAAATATCGTTCTTCTCAAATATACTGATATCAACCTTTTCAGTAGACTTGAATGGAATAATAACGGTTTCCTCGACGTTTCTCCAGGCTAACTCATAATCTGAACTAACTTGATGATGCTCTTCAGGGACATCTAAAATTAAAACAGGTTTAGTAGTAATTTCAACTTCCTTAGCAACATGGCATGCAGTTAATGGATTATCACCAGTAATCATGACACAACGGTGGGAGGATTCATTTAACATTTTAATTGTCTCAACTGCATCCAGTTTCAAAGGACAGTGAAAAACAATAAAACCAGCGAAATGTAATTTAGATTCAACATCTTCTCTCGAAATCTTTGTTATATTAACATTAGCATCCAAATGCTTGTACGCTAAAACTAAGACACGGGAACCAGCTCTAGTGAAAGATTTGTAAGTTTCTTCGTAAGTAGATGGAGTGTCAATCAACATATCTCTAATGGTTTCTGGAGCACCCTTAACAGCAACAAAATTCTTACCAGGGAGAGTATTAATAGATGAAATAGAAGAAGATCTTTTCAAAGCAGAAGAGAATTGGAAACGACGCAAGATCTTGATCTTTTCAGATTTACCGTTTGGTCTAGATCTCTCAACTGTATCCTTATGACCAACATTCCAGTGAGCAGCCTTCAATGTTGCTTGTTCCATAGGATCACCAACAACATCACCATCATCTAATTTAACCAAGGCGTGTGCAGAACCTAAAACCAAAGAAGTGGATTCTGGAGCTTCTTCACAGCTATACAAATGATGAATATCATCCACCTTAAAGCCAGCTAACCCTTCAAAAACTAAATCTTCAGCAGTTAATGTACCAGTCTTATCAAAGCAACAGACGTCGATTCTTCCGGCCAAAGGAATTCTGAATGGTTCAGTACAGTAGATATAGAACTTTTGTAAAGCCGATAAAGAAGAATTGACGGCCATTGTTAATTCCATAGGTAATTCAGGTGGAACGACAGATGTAATAACAATAATACAGTCTAAGATTAATTTAGATTGAATTCTACCCATTTTGGTGCCCTCAACCCAAACATACCATGAAGCAGCAATAGCGAAAACCAACAAGAACAAAATGAAAAAGAAAGCATCCTTGTTACCAACAGAAACTCTTTCACTAGAGAAAATCATCATACGAACTAAAGAACCTTGGGAAGTTTCAAAACCAGTTTTGGTTACAAGAGCAAGAGCACCACTGTCTGGAGCCAAAGAAACAATTGGACTTTCAGGCTGTGTGACTTGTAAGGCCATGGTACCTCCGTGTAATAAAGAATTTTTGTCAAAACTTTCTGGCTGTAAATTTTCTTCAGATGGTCTCAATTTAATAGATTCTTTTAATAATGGAGTAGATTCACCGGACAACATCGCTTCATTAACAATAGCAGAACCATCAACTAATAATAAATCACAAGGCAAGGCACTCTCTTCACTAGTTCTAGTAATAGATACTAAGTCACCTGGTAATAATTCATCAGTTTGGATTTGCTTCCATTTGCCATCTCTGTGCACATAAATAGAATAAGGCTTAATACCCATACTTTGGAATTCGGCCATTGTTGTTCTTCTTTGGAATACAGTGGTCATTTCAAAAGATACCAACATAAATAACGAGAATAAGGAATAGTACCATTGTTCATCCATACACCATAATGCAACACAGAATACTTGAAAAATAAAGAATGGGGCAACAGCATGTTCCTTGAACAATTCTAAAAATGTAGGAATAGGAATATCAAATTTATTTCCACCATAGTTTCTTCTTAACTTAAGCAAATCACCGGACAAACCCTTAGATTGTTGGAAAACAGCTAATTCAGGAGATTCATCAAAAATAAATTCAGGAGGAGAGAATTTTTGCATGTCTTCGTGGAACAAGTGTCTTCTCTTTTGGTACAAGAAACTGATCTGCCTCTCGTTGACACTGAATTGCTCTCTTTGGATCTTACATATTTCACCAATTCCAGAGTTTGGAGCTGGGGTGATTTTAATGTAGCTGGCCTCAGCAATAGTCTTTACTTGACTGTAATTGAAACTAGCATTAATTTCAATGTTCCAATAAGGCATGAGCCAGAACAACATGTTGAGCGAGAAAATTGCCATCAAGTACACAAATGTCCATTCGGATCCTCCGATATAAGTCTCATAGTGATTGAAGTACACTTGGAGAAACACAGGGTAAATCAAAGTAAATGGCCACACATACGGTCTCAAAATAAGCGATTTTGGAACCAATAGCTCCGACGCCTCGATACTTGGATTGTTAACTAAGCTAGACATCTTATATCTATCTTATTTAATAATAGCGACGCTGTAATATAAGTAAAATATATAAGTAGATTTCGTTGATGAAGTAACCGCCAACGAAGCGGATGCGGGGCTCGCAACCCCTCATAATTTTTCAAAATCTTTTATCTATGGCCTTCTAAGAATATGGAGCCAAGTGTGTAAGGCATCACAGGCCATTTTGAGGTGGTCCTAAAGTAGATGTCTAAGTCTGCACGCTGAGACCAGACTGGTGGGGCAGGATATAATATGTATATAGGGTGTAGTTAACACAAATAAAATAGAATATGATTAGCAGATACTATATCTACTATCGGTTCAGTGTTCTCCAGACTTCGTCTATATCTTTTAATTAGTATGATGGATGTATAACGAATATCTATATATTGCTAACTGAACCCTCGTTCGTTGGTGAGACTACAAGCACGCTTTTTGATGAGTTCATTGATATGTCATAAATATATACAGTTTCCAGTTTGCAATAACCAAGTGAACACTCTCAGCTCTTGTTTACCCTAACTACTAGTTTAGAATATACTTAGTTGCGTTAACGAGTTCTAGCGACTCCTACTGAGAACACTGTGCTGATTAGAGTGGCTTTGTGTAACAATGATTCGCTATATCATGGGATTTTTCGCTATCTTAGAAGCTAGGTGACGAACGGAATCGAATTGTGGAGGTATAACCAGATTAATCTCGAGTTGTATATTCTGTAATATGCTCTGAAGTATAACATAATGTCATTTAAAGAGATTCCTGTGATCGATTTGAGTCTAGCCTTCAATGAGGAGACTCGTCCTGTTTTTATGAAAGAATTGAGACATGCACTAGTAGAAGTGGGATTCTTATTACTTACAAATTACGAGTATTTGGGAGTTACAAAGGAAAACTTGGTAGAAATCAAGCAACAGTCGTTGAAATTTTTTGCATTGTCAGATGAGATAAAGTTGAAGTGTGAAATGATCCACTCCCCACATTTCCTAGGCTACACTAGACTTGCCAACGAGATAACGGCTCTTCACACCGATTGGAGAGAACAGATAGACTTGGCTACAGAGCTACCTGCGCCAGATGAGAATGCACCAGTCTATAAGAATATCGAAGGCCCTAATTTATGGCCTGATGAGAGGGACATTCCTACCTTTAAACCTGTGGTGACTAATTATATCAAGAAAATGACACATTTGAGTACTCTTTTTAGAAGACTTGTCAGTGAGGCAATTGGCTTGAAACCAGAGGCACTAGATAGTTATTTCAAGCCAAATCAACAATGCAAAATGAAAATCATTGCATATCCTGATTCTGAACAATTGGAAAATAAGTCTTCAGTTGCATTAGAAGACACACCTTCTACACAACAGGGCTGTGGACCCCATAGAGACTCTGATTTTTTGACATATATATATCAGGCTACTTCGCATCAGGAATCATTGCAGGTTCAGAATTTTCAGGGCCAGTGGATAACAGTTCCTACTATTGAAAACTCATTGGTGGTCAATGTGGGTCAGACACTTGAGTCAATTACCCAAGGTATTTGCAAGGCCACTATTCACAGAGTTCTTATTCCAAAGTCAGGAACCGGCTCGAGAATCTCTATTCCCTTCTTCCAGACCATTGACATTGATTCGTTTAAATCCACAGTCAACGACTTACCTGAAGCTGTGCTTTCTTTGAAAAACGAGAGAGATCAAAATATTGACAACTGGGGTGTTGATATTGGATTTCAATTTCAGCCAGATATATCGAAATATCCTGTTGGGCATTATGTTTTCAGAAACAGAATTAAATCGCACCAAGATGTATCTGCTAGATGGTATCCAACCATTTTGAAAGAAGTGTTGGCTGAATATAGCTGAGTATAATACATAGACTGTATAGTCCTTTATGATATCTTATTGCTTATTTCCCTTCTTGTATTATACTAGGAGATTTATATGCACTCTGTGTTGTATGCGCTAGAAAGTACGCTTAGATTTAATTGTCAGATCGTTTACATTAAAGAATATTGCATTAAAATACTACTGAAGTGAAAATAACGTGAATGGATGGGATCCAATAGGACTGATCATTTGAAGAAAGGGTCTGAGGTATCGGCTTATGAATCTCTAATAGCAGGTGCTATTTCAGGAGGAGTTGCAAGGTAAGTTTTATTTTGGACACCCTACGATGAGCTAGGTATTAACATAGATATAGACTCATAACAGCACCGTTAGATATAATAAAGATTAGGTTGCAATTGCAGTCAAGCACATTAGGTAATTACAAGGGGGCCACATATACTTTACGACAGATAGTGAAGTATGAAGGAATCTTAGCATTGTGGAAAGGTAATGTGCCAGCAGAAATAATGTACATCCTTTATGGAGCGGTTCAATTCACTTCATATTCAGCCTTAAGTAAACTATTAACAAGCTATGAAAAAAGCTATAACTTCAAAATAAGTTCATCTACACATTCATTATTTGTAGGTCTTGGGACTGGTGTCTGTAGTACAATTTCCACATATCCGTTTGATTTACTTAGGACAAGACTTGCAGCTAATTCAAACAAAACCTTTCTATCGATGTCTAGTACGATTAGAAAAATTTGGGTCAAAGACGGCGTATCAGGATATTTCTCTGGTATATATCCAACAATGCTCTCTATGGCGGCCACCATGGGGGTCACATTTTGGTCTTATGAGCTTGCCAGAGATTTTTCAAGAGATTTCAATGACATACCCTTTATCGAAGGTATCTGTGGATTTTTAGCAGGAGCTCTATCTAAAGGTATTACATTTCCGTTAGATACTATTAGAAAGAGGGTGCAAATGCAGATTGATAATAAAACTTCTTCTGTTATGGTTACGCGAAATATACTATACAATGAAGGAATGTTCGGTTTATATAAGGGTTATGGCATAAGCATACTTAAAACAGCTCCAACAAGTGCAATTACATTATTTGTCTATGAATATTCATTATCGTCTATTAAGAGAACAGAGAATAAACTAGAAAATTAATATTTTAATATACATTAGATTTAATATCAAATTAAAATCTAAATAAGTATTTATCATCCTCGTCCTCTTCGTCATTTTCGTTATTGTCTATTGAATCATCCAAACTATCATCCAAGTTTATGAAATCTATTTCATCATTCTGGAATCCTTTTAATACACTTTCTTCGTCATTATCATCTTGATACCTCTCATATGCCCTAGTAATCAGATTTGGCAGTATATACACCTTATCGTCATTATTAGAATTTTGTTCTAACACTCTGTCACTAACATACCCCGAAGTCGTCGCAGTTTGGCTATCATTGGATTTTGCACTAGCGAGATCTTTCGCATGTGCGTACATTGATTGAGAATTGGTTAATATATTCTGTAATCTAGATGGCTTTTTGCCAACTGAGGTGCCTTGCACTGGATTTTTGAAAATTTCTTTGTTTAATTTTAATGGAGCTTGTTTATCCTTTCTCCTTGCTATTTCAATAGATTCTTCTTCAATTACTTCATTTGGAGATTCACTTTGTAATTGTTCTTTAATATATAATGGGAGGTTTTCAACTACCATTGATCTTCTTCTTGTACTTTTAACACTCTTATTATTAGAATTCTCCGTCTCAGGTGTCTTACTCTCGGGCCTTGTTTCTAACTTAGATTCTTTTGATGATTTCTTTTGCGAAGAATTGAAAAAACTCGATTTAATCTTTTCCAGTACGCTCTTCATCCTTTTTTCTCTCTTCGAGGGACTCTTCTTAGGAATAATAATTGATTTTATTTCCGATTTTGTCATCACATTTACATTATTGGTAGAGCAAATAGCTGCGGACCTGTTTATATTTGACTCTAGTCTATATCCGCTGCGCAATGGTATCAAGGGTACGGGGTTTTTCGTTTCCACCTCGGCATTCTTGCTGTAAATTCCAGTTTTTTTAATTCCATTTGCATTTATGTTAATGTAACCATTTTTTCTCGTTCCAGATGTGCTAGGTTCTTCTACTAGTGGTATTGGTGATTTTTCTAGTGTCTCTTTCTTGTCTTTCTCTGGCTCTTCTTCAGATTCATTCAAAAAGCTCTCCAATTGTAAACTTTCCAAAAGTTCCTGAACTTCTGGTATAAAAGGGTTTTCAGGAATGTTGAGTTTATCGTAAATTTTATCGAAATTATACTCCTTGATGCTACGGAATGGGTCAAAATCATCCTCGTAAATCTCATCCACCTTAATCTTTATCAACTCTAAATTGTTTAACCCGGTGATTTCTGAAAGCTCTTTCCAATTTATTTTATCATAAACATCATAATAATTCAACCTGGGACTAAAACTGTGGATATACTTATCAAGCTTGGACTGGTTTTCATCACTCCATTCGATCTAAAAGATTGTTAGTTCTTTTTCAATGACCTCATAGTGGTAACATACATCTAATAAATCGCCATGCGGCCCTATTTCATTATTAAAAGGGTTGGTTACGGACTGCATTACTTATCTTTTGGTAATATATTCATGAGCCAATTGCTTTATGTTATAAGTTCCATACCAGCGCGCCATCGGACATAACCAAGAGCTATACCAAAATTTAATTAGTTTTCTTTATTTCATATTTGACTATTCTGTCATTCAAAGATGCTGAACATGCTGCTATGGATACCGAGATAAAGAAGCTTGATAATAATGTATCCTTGAGACTAAGATCTGATATTCATATTACTTCTTTTGGGAGAGCTGTGTGCGAGTTGCTCCAAAATAGCGTGGATGCTGGCGCTACAAGTATTAACATCAAACTTGATTTAGAGGGTTATAATGTATGCATCCACGATAATGGGCTGGGTATTCTCCCTTCGTGTCTTATGAATTTGGGAAGAAGATATTTTACTTCGAAAATCAGAGATTTAGATGATCTCGCCAGAATCAAAACGTTTGGATTTAGGGGCGAAGCGCTACATTCGCTACTTAACGTAGCAAGTGTTAATGTATTTACTAGGAGCAGCAAATCGAGTAAGATATTCGCAGTAAAGCTAGGGAGCACAAATAATTGTATTTTTAAGCTTGAAAAAGATTGCGGACATAACGATTTGCATAAGGAATATGAAATGAATCTTGAAGCGATAGACCCCAAAGGAACTGTGGTGATTTTAACTGATTTTTTAAAGAATAACCCTGTGAGACGAAGAATCATACAAAATTCTCCTAGAAGTGACATATTGGAAGATATAATGGAGTATATTGTACACTCTCTTGTGAGATTGCCGCCTGTTAAGGTCCTGTTAGAGGTGCTAGATCAGAAGATCGGGAGTTTCCGCCAAAAAAAGTTAATTGACATGAGGATTTATATGAATAAAACAGTTCAAGAGAGATATTCTATGATGTTGAAGTCTGTCTTTGGGTCATCTTTCAATGATTTTGATTCAATTTCTGCTGTCATTTCCGGATTTGAACTTAATGGGGTCATTGGGAAGCGTCCCTGTCTTTCACAAAGATATCAATATATTTACATTAATTGCTGGCCGATGGTAATTCCTCTGTATGCAAAGTCCAATATCTGTAAGATATTTTCCAATTCTGGATTTGAACTAGAAATGCCAAATTTTGCAATCCCAAAGAGCAACTTATCACCGAAGAAAAAATTGAGCTCTCCTCCTAAGGCAAGTAAACTTACTAAATTTCCAGTTTTTCTAATAAATATTCAGTGTGAAGATATAGTGGATGAGCTTATTCAAGACCCATCTAAATGTATTTTTAAAACTAGACATTGGTTTCTTATCGAAAAAATGCTATATACAACGTTTGAGAAATTCTTGAATTCTAGAGGTCTTGAAGCAAATGAATCATTGAATCGTCTAGAACAAAGTCCTAAAAGAAGAGCAATTCAAAGATCAGATCAGCATATATTGACAAAGAGGAGAGAAGAAATGTTGCCTTCGGAAGAAAACTCCGATGATAGACTCTTTCAGCTTCCAAATTTAAGTCATAATTCTGTTGAGTCTGATTTCTTCACAAAAATTTACGATCACACTATTTCTAAAGAAGATTTTTCTCGTTGCAGAATAGTACGACAAATAGACAATAAGTTTATTTTGCTTGTTCTTACGAGTTATCAGAAAGGAATATTATCGCCCACTCTTTTGTTAGTTGATCAACATGCTTGTGACGAAAGGATCAAAGTCGAAGAACTTTTAAGTGAATATATATGCCAAATACAGAATCCTGCTAGTAAAGTTAATTCTGTCTTGTCTGAGCCATTTAATATTCCCATTTCAACATTTGAAAGTTCACTATTTGACCGATATGCTTCAAATTTTTCCCTATTTGGAATTACTTATACGTTAAATAATGATCTTTTAAAGGTTTCACATTTACCCCAAATTGTAATTGATAGAGCAAGTATGGACTTGAACCAGCTTAAGTACGGCTTACTTGAACATTTGTACTGTCTCCATGAAAACAAAAAAAAGGTTAATTTAGGTTTGAGCTCATCTTCTTGGTTTAATCTATCAGCACATTTACCGAATTTTATTATCGATATAATAAATAGACAAGCGTGCCGATCATCGATAATGTTTGGAGATAAACTTGGTCCTGATGAGATGCAATTCTTGATTAACAGGTTGGGAACTTGTAACCTTCCGTTCCAATGCGCACATGGTCGGCCAGTTATATTACCATTAGTTAGTACTAATGATATAAGCTACCCAACTATTACCACCCCGTCCGAAGTTTGATAATTAGCAATTATCTCACCAATCTCTGGCCGTGTATATATGACTTTGAAGTTGCGAAAAGGGACTTTTAATTTCTTGCTTTTTTGTTCCATTAACCATATCAGTTTGGATTTTTATAACTATATGTAATCCGGCTTTATGGGAATACTTGATAGAACACTGGTTTAATCTGAATAGTAGCTTTTAAAAGGTGTCTTAGTATTAGAAAAACCAAGTATATCCCATGCACATGATTTTGTCTCTGTTAGTTTTGTGATACAAAATCAATGGTAATTCTAGAATGCATAATTTTTGGAACCTATAATGGTTGAATTGTTAGAGAAGATAACAAAGATAAGATATCAAGGTGAGCATAATGGATGAGAGTGAAATAGCGAAAAAATTCCCTTCTTTCTCTTTTCCTGTTGTATAAACAGTGCAAAGTCTTTATCCAAAATTTGAGAATTTTTATTCAAACATTTAACGAATTACAATTAGTAAAACTACACTAATTATGTCCGAAATTAAATATTCTCCTAAGAACTGTCCATTAGTAGAATATGCATACTCTAAATAGTTAAAATAGGTATTTTAAATACAAATTTAAAGACTTATAATTGAGAAACACACGATTTTATTTTATATACACTCCAAGATCTCTGTAATTAGAAATTTTTATTATTATTCGTTTTGTTTTAGGTATATAGCAGACATTATAATCAAATATGAGTACAAATTTTGCCTTCTCTGGCCTGGGTGGTGGTATATTTTATGACACAAGTCGTTTTGATGAAAATAATGTGCTAGGATCGTCTCATTTGACGAATCATTTGCAAAAATTATCAAACCAAGCTACAACCAAATTTAATATCAAACAAGGAGAATCTCAGCTAAATGCCCCTACAAACACTGAAAATGAAATGAGAGATAATAATGCTACCAAGAAGCTTAAATATCCTATTAATGAAGCGCTCTATAAATTAGACAGGGCTAAATTGGCCCTCCCACACCAGAATAAGAATTTGAAGAATGATATGAAGACATCAAACCAACCTATTTACTATAAACCCCCATCATCGAGAAGTAGAGATGATCAATATGGTATTAAAAAATTTTTACCTCCTAACTTCAATAATATGTCATTGAAAGAAAATAAAAATAAAATTCCATTAGTAGCAATGCAACAGCCGGTCAATGTGTCCGATATTCTTCCAAATAGAGATTCTAATTTTGACGATATAGACGACAATGCAGAATATGAGAATCCCCTGGGAAACTGGCTTAATCCTATTGTGAAAGAAGCAATGTCTAGACAAGTAAATAAGGAGTTTGAAGTTAAGTCTGTTATTTGGAATTTAATTTATTTCATTTCTTTCGAACTCTTCATATCTTTTATGAAGTACTTGTTGGTGTTATACGATATCAAAAAACTACCATTTCAAAAATCCAACGGGTTCTATCCACCAATATATGAACAATTACAATTGGAGGGTATAGAAATTTATGCATTAATGCTCAAGAGGGCAATATACTTCATATTCATTTTTAATAGCGGGAAGTCATTATACAAAATAATGAAGGGCCAGGATCAATGTCACGATTTGCCATTGACAGACAAACAGAGAATGCTCTTGGGCTTATCTGTTGGCAAGACCTTTGACTCGACCGAAGATGCAGATCTTGTCATCAAAAACAGAGTATATCAACTGAAACACAAAAGCAATTATAAGATGCCAAAATACAGCAAGCTCAATGCCTACTCCATGTATCAATTCAAGAAGCCCCAGATCATCAATCCTGCAAACCAATCGCTATTGACTTTAAGATCTTGCTCTGTTCAAAATAATGATCTGTCTAATCAAATTAAGCAAATAGTCCCTATAGAAAGCATACATTCATCTAATCTTTCTCGAATAGACGACGATTCACTTAAAGCTAAATTTGAAAAGCATTTTGACATAAAAATGAATTACTCAGATGAAGAGGAATTAATGGATAAGACGAACATTTTAGAGTCCGTAGCGCTTCCTACTTCCAACTCCGTAAATAAGTCTGTCTTCAGAAGAAGATATGGCTTTTAATAGAATATAATTACTTAATTCCGTAGTAAATTTCACGACTTTTTGCAATCGCTCAATTTGGTTCCATGTCAGAAGCGTATGTCTCGGCTGATGAAATTCTGCGGGGACAGCTTTAGACTTTATAAACATGTATTATTCCTTAACATAGAACTCTTTAATGGTAAAGGATGCTAAGTAAACCATGAGCTCCAGTGAAGAGATAGAGAGCTTAGAAGAAGCGTTTCGTGTGATAAAGATTGACGAAAACAACTATGTGGGGGCACATCCTCTAAGACTTCCAATTCCAGGTGCAAGAGGTGTCTATGGAGGACACTCCGTTGCCCAATCACTCCATGTGGCCATGAAAGCCGCTCCTGAGAACTATGTGCCACATTCGTTCCATTCCCATTTCATTGCTCCTGGGAAACCTCACATTCCATACACCTACAAGGTGGAAAAACTAGTAAATGATGGGCATTTTTGCAAGTTGTCAATAAAGGTTATCCAGAATGAAAAAATCAGGTTTACATGCATGGTATCGCTAATTGCTAAGGGCCAGAATAGCTCCACAATACCACATGTCCAGATAGAGCCACCGTCTATCATGAAGAAGTACGACCCCAACTCTATAAAAATAGTCCATCACACTGACTACATAAAGAACGCCTACAGTCCCGAGCTCGTGGACCACACTCTTGTCCCAGAAGAAAAGCTGAAAGAGCCGGCAGAAAGATGGGTTACGCTTTTCAGTGGTATTGACCAGAAGGCCCCGTTTGCGGACCCGAACTTCAATTATGTTGGTTTGGCAAATTTGTCAGACTCTGCTTTTCTTACCACTATGGCCCGAGTGCTACATTTTCCCTGGAACTCGTCAGCCCCAGGCGATGATTTTGATGCTGAGAAGGACGCTTTGCAATTGATCAACAAGTCACTCAATATCTTACATCTATTTCACTACAATGCAATGTCGTTGGACCACCACATCTACTTCCATACCGAGAACCCGTTCGAATTGGATGTAGTAAGTGAATGGCTCTGTTTCACCTACCAATTCAAACGAGTGTCAAACAACCGTTCTCTTGTCAGGGGATACTTGCTCAACAAGGACTATAAATGTGTGGCCACAGTCGCTCAAGAAGGTCTTACAATCTTCCATAACGACGTAGCCAACAAATTGTGATAACACTGAGACATGTGACTTTATCCTCGGCTAAAATTTTTGAATTATGCAAACGATCTATATATATAAACTATATAAACCTAGACGAAGTTCCATTTTATAGCATCAATATTTAATTCCAAGTTTATTCACGTCTGGTCGTATTTCGATAGACATTATGGCACAGACAATGGTAGAAGAACCTCAAACGAGTATAGAGTCAACGTTGGAAAAATCGTTTGCAATCAAGCGCATTGGCGATTTGAAGTTTGAAGGATTGGTACCGTTGGGCAAGCCATCGCCAACGTCTCGTGGCGTCTACGGTGGTAATCTCTGCGGTCAGGCTATATTGGTGGCATTGGAGACGGCTGAGAGCGGATTTACTCCGCATTCGTTGCACTCGTACTTCGTGAAGGCTGGGAACGATCAGATCCCATGTCAATATGAAGTCGAAAAGGTCAGTGACGGTAGAAATTTTGCTAACAGAATAGTCAGAGTGATTCAGGAGGGTAGAACGTGCTACGTTGTTATGATCTCGTTGACCAAAAAGAACAGCATAGCCAAGGCGACAGAGGAGTTTATTGCGGACCCTAAGAAACCGTCGCCATTTGAGTTCCATAAGCCCGTTGCTGGTGCGTTCTACCAATATAATGTCGATGATATTGCTGTATCTGGATCACCACATAGCTTGATCAGTCACAAGTTTTTCCCTGAGTATCTCGATAAGAGTCTTTCTCCTGAGGAAATCGATTGTTGTGCTAGTGAAAGGGACATGTCCATGTGGATCAAAATTAACGATGTGTTAACCAACCCAAATCTCAAATATGCCGCCTTTGGTGTCATGTCTGACTCTCAATTTCTCACAAGTTTATCGAGAATTTTGCATTTGTCTTCGCCAGGTGATGTCAGAGTTACTGGTGGAAACAGTTCTCATTTCTTCTCTGTGTCCTTGGATCACTCGATATATTTCCATGATGACTCACTTGATCCTACCGAGTGGACCTTTTTCAATTATAGTGTTCCTCGTTTTGCAAACAACAGAGCTTTGTTCCATGGAAGCTATTATAATTCTAAGGGTAAACTTGTTGCTACAATTGTGCAAGAAGGCTTGGTGTTCTTCCGCGATGGTCATGAGTTAAAGGCCAAATTATAATTATCATGACGAATCTACAATATCTTCATTTTCTTTCAATTCAATTTGACTATTTATTGCCATTTGTCATGGCACCTGAGATATATTTATATACATTATTTTCTTATAGACTTAATAATCGATATCTTTATCGTAGCTCAACAATTTTTCACAGCCATTTGGGCTTCGGCTTCGGAAAACGAACTTTTCCTTGTACCACTATATTAAAGACACAATAATTTAAAGTGCATAACGATATATCACGAACCTCTAGAGAATTTGAATGCGGTAGTAGGTGATATCCAAGCTTATCCGCACATCCCCTCCTCTGTATCATGACATATGAAGACAAGAGTCAGATGTCTCTCGGCTTTGACCTCGGTAAAGTATTTGATTATATAAAGCAATAGAAAGCCAAGATTTGAGACCTACAACTATATACAATTCTCTAGTTAACTACAACTACTGAAAAAAAACTTTACATACTGATTTAAAGAGTCATGACAGATCTGGAGGAAACACCTAATTTTGAAGAGAGGTTTTCATTAATCAAGTTGGACGATAACAAATACGAAGGGAAGCATCCTTTGACATACATCTCGCCAGCAGCAAGGGGTGTATATGGAGGCGACTTTGTAGCCCAGGGAATGTTGGCTGCTTGGGATACAGTGGACGATAAGGAGTTCACTCCAAATTCGCTCCATTCGTACTTCTTGAAGGCTGGGACTAAAGACACACCCATGGTGTGGACAGTGATAAAAACCAATGATGGAAGAAACTTTACTAATCGTCTGGTGCAGTGCCACCAGAAGGGATCGGGAAAGTTGTGTTTTATCCTCGATATATCGTTTGTTAGGAATAACTCTGCTGAGAGGAAGAAGCAGATATATGCACAGAACCCAGAGAAGAACATCCCCATAGGTTTCCAAAACACCCCAGAGTTCTTTTTCAACAAGTACAGAGACGAGCTCCGTAATGATCCAGGAACAACTGGATTCAACAAAGATATCACGTACTTTATTCCTTCAGAGTTTTTCGAAGAGGAGGCCATACCAACAAGTTCTCCAGCGTCATCGAAGTTCGGGTTTTTCTTCAAATTGATATACGATTGGAGCAAGGCAAGAGAGCCAGAACAAACAAAGGCTTCGCAGGTAGCATTTGCGTCTGACAGTCTCTGGTTATTTACACTTCCACGCGCGCTCGGAGGTCCTTTTGGCCCCCAGAAGGACTTTTTCTCCGTCAGCTTGGACCATTCGATGCACTTCCACGATACAGGCTACAACCCCAGCGATTGGCTCTATGTAGAGTACAAATTCTCTCATCTAGCCAACGATCGGGTTTTGGCTCATTGCCAGATCTTCAACGCCGACGGCGCCGTGGTGATCAGCTTCACCCAAGAGGCATTGGTTTATTTCTCAAGCACCTTTATTGAAAAATATGCGAAAGACTACAAGCTCTAATCGACTAACCGGTGATGTCAGAGTAGGCGATTAGTAGAGTCGCCAATGAAACACCACTAGATGGAATTCACTTCCCCAAGTGACCTTCCTAGAGTAACTCCCTATACTTGCATATATTCGTGCCGGCACCGTACCCATTGATTACATAGTTATATTAGTTATATTGTTACATAGACAATAAATCTTTCTTCGGAATAATGTTCGATGAAAGAATAGCCGACTTTCTCTATTTAACCGTGGCCCCTGATCGATCGATCTCCACTATATGAGATTTCTAAAATAAGTTATATAGGTAACTTGACAGAATCCCCAATACAACGTTAGAAAGATTTACTGTTTATTGTGAGTAATTGGTGTTTTAGAGGATACAATAATGGATGTGTTTGATGTTGAGAAATCGTTTGGCGTGAAGAAGATTGGGGATCTGACGTATATTGGCAATGTGCCATTAGCAAAGGTTGCCAAAGAATCCAACCTAGTTAACGGAGGGAATCTTAATGGACAAGCGATCTTGGTAGCAATTAGAGCGCTGCCGCCAGGATTCAGCCCACATTCACTCCATTCGTACTTTCTTCAGGTTGCTAACGACGAGGTGCCAATTACATGGGAAACAGAGGAAATCAGTAATGGTAGGAGCTTTTGTAACCGTTCTGTGAAGGGTTACCAACACGGTGTACTCAAGTACCACGCCAATGTGTCATTGACGAAGAAAAATAGCCACAGGAAGTTTGTGGAGCAATACGAAGAATTCGTGAAATTACAGGAACAGAAGCTGGATGATGGTGATGATGACGACGATGATGGCCTCTTGGTGCCGAAGCCATTCCAATTCCAAACACCATACCACGAATGGTTTTCCAGGCATAAGTTGGAGGATATTGCGGTAGATAACAGAGGATCGAATATTCAATTGGCCTACAAAATCTTGCCAGAATTGGTTGAGCTTGAATCTACCGAGGAGGAAGCAAATTTTGCAATATCAGACAGAAGACTTTCTTTCTACGTGAAATGGGGTACGGCAGACAAGGTTGTACTCAATGATCCAATCTACCAGTATGTAGGATTGGGTGTATTATCTGATGCTCTCTTCCTGACAAGACTTGCTAGAGCGCTCCGTGTTAGAGATGTAGATTTGAACGACATGGTTCATTATTATTCGGTATCTATGAGCCACGTCATATACTTTCATGACGATGATTTCGACGCTACAAAGTGGATGGGCTTCACTTTTAGAGTCACTAGATTAATAAACAATAGAGCAGTTTTTGAAGCTGAAATGTACAATGAAAAGGGTGTCCATGTAGCCACCGTTATTCAGGAAGCGTTGGTTTATTTAAACGGCTTAGAAAAAGGTGCCAAACTTTAAGTAGATTCCGTAGTTGATTCCATAGTTAATTGTGTTTATGGCTTAACGTTAAATATATGACATTAGAGTTTATGAGAAATCAAAAAAAATCTCGAGATGTTACTATAAATCTGAACCTAAACTAAGCTAAATAAAGGTAGAATGAAAGATTCAGTTGAGTCAGAGCCGTTTCAGGATAGCTTCACTAGGGTCAATGAGCTAACCGTTGATGTTCTCTTTGCATCATTGAGTCAAATATATTCGAAACGAAACCTTCTAATCTTAGATAGAAATCTATCAAAACTCATCAATTACTTGACACCATTCCTGAAATTGAAAGAGAAGGGTAACATAGAAACAACTGCATGGTTAGATAGTAACGATAATGAAGAGACATTAGAACGATTTGGAGGCGTGATTGTTTTGGTTCAAGAATCCGAAGCAAATTTGGATTTCATTACAAGACTAGCCCATTCTAACAGAAGACTCAATATTATTGTCAAGAACTTGAGCAAATCTTTCATATACGAACTTAACAAGAAATTGGAAGGAGGGTTGACGTTTGACTCGTTTGTTGATGACGAAATAGAGCAAACTATCAAGATTACTCCTTCTGTGAAAGTAATCAACTGGGATTGTAACCCCATTTACACTAATGACGTATTTTCCTTGGAATTTCCTAATGGTGGACTCACTTCTTACTTCAAGCAGCCTTTGGAGCAAGTTCATGCTTTATCAGAAGCATTTCTAAGTCTCGTAGCTAATTCAAAACTGTTCACAGTGGATAACAATTACTTAAAATTGAAGAATATATATGCCAAAGGAAACACTGCTTGTTTACTCTCAGATATTATCAATAAAAAGGTTCCAAGCTTCTTGACTGGTCAAATGAACTATCTTGAAAAGCAATTTTACCAGGAGAAATTAAGAGGAAACACTGATTTGGTTATCCTTGAAAGAAATTTGGATATTACAGCATTAGTGTTTAATCAGTTAACTTATCATGGATTGATAGATGACTTCTTTAATATTGAATTAGATAAAGTTCTGTTGGGAGATGAACAGATTACGCTAGATGATGAAATATACAACGAAATAAGGCATTTGAATTTTGCTACTATTGGCCAGAAATTGAATTCCTTAGCAAAATACATTCAACTGGAATTTCAGAATAAAGATAATACCAATGATTTAAGTCAAATGAAGAAACTTGCTAGCAGTTTGGGTTCCTTGACATTGAAGCAGGATCTTGTAAAGAAACATACTACGATCTCAGAATCAATTCTCAATAAGATTAAACTTGGTGGGTTAGATTCTAAACCTACTAATAATAGCTATAATCACAATGAACGTTTCTTGGAGTTTGAAAATGAAATGTTTGAAATGGACTACAAGAGCCAGCTCGGTTATTTGAAACAATTCCTCCACGAGAGTTACGACGAACTGATTATTCTTTCTTCTGTAATTTTGATTTCAATTATCAATGATGGTATTAAGGAGAAGGATTTTGATTGGATATGTGAGGAGGTCTATGAAAATTATGGATTAAAGGCTGTAATTGTTCTTAATGACATGAAGACATACAAATTGATCAAGATCACAACTGAAGACTTTTTGAGGGCTTTAACTGGTTTAAAGTCAAATACTCATAGAGATGAAAGTAATCTGAATGATGATGAATCAGAAAGCATAGGCATTACTGGAGCTCTGTCAGTCTACAAGAGCAACTATACATTGATTAATAAGTTCTGGAATTTGCATCCTATTATTGATGATGATGAAGCTCCGAAGATACTGAGTAACAGTCTCATTGAAGAATACAAGATACCGTCATTTACACTTCCTGCTAGTACTGTTCCATTATTGTTCCGGTTGGTAGAGGCATTGTACTTTAGAGATTTTTTGAAATATAAACCATCTAATAACCTAAGCAAAAGACCTAACTGGAGTAACTTAGGCTTAGATACTATGTTCAAAGGAGAGGTAGTTGATATAAATATATGTGATAAGCTGGACGATAAAGGCAGTATTCCGCCCCCTGATCACGAATACATTATTTTTATAGCAGTGGGTGGAATTACTAGGGCTGAAATCAGTTGCTTGAAGTATCTAGAACAAAAGTTCCAAAAAGCAGGTAAAAATAAGAAAATTATCATACTTACAAGTGGAATCGTCAAGAGCAAGAGTCTCTTCCACGTCTTAAATAACTGAATAAAATAGAATTTGGATTTATATTGTAACTATTTGTAGTATATCCTGGAGATCGTCAGTGTTTCTACATCCACTTCAGACCAATATATTTCAATGCACCAGTTTGTATGAGTTTGTAATGTTGGCGATGAGCCCAATGTTTGTCCATGCTATCAGAACCTGCTACGGCTGCACGTCAAATCCATGCTCCTCCAATTTATACAGAGTCTTCGGCTTCCTTTTGAGCTCTCAACTTGGCGTAGAAAGCTTCTCTTCTGGCAACAACTGGCTTGTGTTCAAGATACCAGTATCCAGTAGCTAACACGAATCCACATCCAAAACCAATAGTGATGTCAGTGATGATCTTTTTTCTTAAGGTTCCAGTAATTGGTGCAATAGCCATCTTGTCTTATCTTTTATGTTATAATAACCAATTATTAAACTAATTAGATATCTAGTTTGAATAAATAATCAGTTCATATTGAAATTTTTGAGAATTAACCAATAAAATCTAATTGGTTACCTTTGGTTTTTGTGTAACTTTTCAAAATTACTATGAAGATTTCAATATATAGAATGTTAGTTAAAAAGAATAATAGCGAAATTTATAATTAAGTACAATGATTAGCCAAGTAGCATCCAGAAAGTTGGTCCAAAGAGGCTTCCAAAGAAACTTCCAAATCTCCAGCAGATCCATGAACAGTGTTTTTGGTTCTCCACAAGAAGGTGTCTACACCAACTTACCATTCAAAGTTAAGAACACCAAGATCCCATTCAGCTTCAAGTGGTACGGTACCTTTGGTTTCTTCTTCTCCTTCCCATTCTTAGCCACCTACTGGCACTTAAAGAAGTCTGGTTCTTTCGATCAATGAGTTAGTTATACGACGCCAGATGAGATGCTTGCAAACTGGCCATTACAGTATATAAGACCACGAATTATCTAGTCATATTCCGAATGAATGCACAATCATATAATTGTTTTACAATAATTTTACCATGTTTTTGTAGAGATTTAGTAGAAAATACATAGACGTAGAAGATGGGGTTTAAAGAATATTTTACGAGTGATAACTAGATGATATTGATTCTTGGGCTATACGGCGAAACGCACCCTCTTAGGAGGTTTCTTATTACCTTCTATACTACTAGGTCTCTTTATACTGGAAGATTTACTAGGGGAAGCAGCGGGACGGGCACCTTCAAACATCTTCCCTGGGTCATATGAATCTTCGTTCGCATCATCGTCATTGGCTATAATTGTAGTGGTAGTTGTTTCGTTTTTGGGCAGTCCTAGGAAGGAGTTTAGGAAATCAAAAGATCCCAATGATATACCCAAGCTACTGACCATAGGCTGTTCGGTTTTTGGCGATTCAGGAACTGAGCTTTGTTGGTCACCATTCGTGGGTATGCTTTGTAATGGAGAGTGCATATGTGGCTCCAGTTCCTTTTCACTGATATTAACCTCTATATCATTCTTACTGTTACCTCTATTTATTATAGGTTTTCCCCAGTCACTTATAAAGTCAAATATTTCTTTATTGTCTATTATATCACTTGTAATATTTGCAAAATATTCTAACTTTGGCTGGAAGTTTATTTCTATCTTGAGTCTCTGTTTCGCTTGATCGTCTTGTTCTTGCTTAAGCTTTTCCTCGGCAATGGACCTCATCATGTCTTGTTGTTGAAAACTTTGTTCATCTAACTTTTTTCTCGTTGATTGTAACTCAACATGAAAATTTTGAACGTTAGTTTCGAAGCTTTTAGGGTCCATCATTATACTCTCACAAATAGTATTAATTGAAGAAATCAAGTCATTTCTAACAAGATTATTGCTTTTTAAAGTGGACTTGATATCATCTGACAAATTTTCCTCTTCGATCTTTTCAACTTGATTATTCAACATTATAATATATTGTAGCAAATAGTTACCTTCTCTAAGAAGCATGTCTGGTGTCATTCTACTGTTTATGGCATTCTGAACATTGTTTTGACTTATTGAAGTAGCTTTGATTATAAACTCTTCAATTTTTTGGATCATCAGCTGAGGAAACAAATCCACACCTGAATTGGTTTTAGCATTGGCCCAAGTTTTAAAGAGGTTAATCAAGTTTTGTCTGGTAAAAGTATCCGTCACGACCAAATAAGTCTCTGTAAAGATTCTATGCAAATTAGAACCAAATATCAAATTGTAAGGATTACCGATATTTTTACATATAGAATCAAGCAAATAGAAGGCAAACAATTTGTGCTGTGGAAGTGATTTTTTAATTCTAGCCTCAACTAATTCACAGATTTCTTTTGAATGATCTATATTTCTTTCAGCTATGGTCGTAAGCTCCGTTATTAATGCTCTAGAGTTAATTGTGAGTGAAGATAGTAAATGCTGATAGTAATCTGAACTGAATTTCTCTTCTGGGTCCATGGTATGGGGTATATGCAATATGCTGGTTCCTCGTTGTTAATGTAATTTATGTTAATGTGAACAAGATTTGTCTTTCAATGGCTAACGTCAATAGTATTGTTGTAACCGGGTTAACCTGTTAGAGATGAGAAGTATGGTAGATAGAAAAATTTTAAGTTAAAACCAATTATTTCGTTGGTCTATATTCTACTTTACTAGGGACCAAGGTATTCCTTGAGGTCCTTTGTTTCAATTAAATTTAGAGAGAAGAGAATTATTAACTAATGATTGAAACTCGAAATCTTTTTAGAAAATCAACTAGCCATGATGTGACACAAAATCGCACACGTCTCTTAAAAACAGACTTACACCATCATTTATCCTTAGTATAGGTGTTCTAGATGGGGTGTTCGTCAGGCCATATCAATTACTCTTTCTCTAGGACTGTGTGCTTTGTACTTTTGGTGAAATTGTATATTAGACTATAGTGTTTGGCGAAAACCATTGCTCTCATCAATGGAAAATGCAAATTTGGTAACGTAGCTCAAAATGTCCAAATAATTTTGTTCCCATTATATACCCATATGTACCCGTATAGCTGAGTATGTACGATTTGTTTGGAACGATACATCGTGTATTGAGCGATCATCTGGAATCAGATGTTTGGTATCTGGTGTTCGCTACCTAGGTTTTCTACAGGCTACACTACAAAGCAAACCTCGGAGAAGCTTTGGCAGTCAGTAATTTAAGTCCTTGAGTCTAGACGTTCTCCTGTGGTCCTATATATATGAAAGCCGTATACTTTTTCTATCTTGGACGTTTATCTGGATCTTTCCGAAACCGGCAGGAGGTTGACCGAACCGCTCAAAAGTTGACTCATGAATTTTTCACTATTTAGAAAGAACAACTCGTACTGTGATTAAGATTTTTTATATTATATCAATCATATTTTAAGATGTTTAGAGCTACTATTGCAAGATATCCAGTTACTTCCGGTCTTAACTCCATTCGTAATTTTTCTGTTAGCTACAATGCTTTAGATAAAATCAAAGTTAAGAACCCAATCGTCGAATTAGATGGTGATGAAATGACCAGAATTATCTGGCAAAGGATCAAGGACAAGTTGATCAACCCTTACTTGGACGTCGACTTGAAGTACTACGATTTAGGAATTGAAGCCAGAGATAAGACCGACGATCAAATCACTGTTGACGCAGCAAATGCCATCAAGGAATACGGTGTCGGTATCAAGTGTGCTACCATTACTCCAGATGAACAAAGAGTCGAAGAATTCAAGTTGAAGAAGATGTGGTTATCTCCAAATGGTACTATTAGAAACATTTTAGGTGGTACTGTTTTCAGAGAATCTATCGTTATTCCAAGAGTCCCAAGGTTAGTTCCAGGCTGGAAGGAACCAATTGTCATTGGTAGACACGCTCATGGTGACCAATATAAGGCCACTGACTTGGTTGTTGACCAACCAGGTAAATTGGAATTGGTTTTCACCCCAGAAAATGGCGAACCAGAAACCAGAACCATCTACAACTATAAGGGACCAGGTGTTGGTTTAGCTATGTACAACACTGACGAATCTATTGTCGGATTTGCTCATTCTTCTTTCAAGATGGCTTTATCTAAGAAGTTACCATTGTACTTATCTACCAAGAACACTATTTTGAAGAAGTATGACGGTAGATTCAAGGATATTTTCCAAGAAATCTACGAAAAAGATTATGCTAAGCAATTCGAAGAAGCCGGCTTATGGTACGAACATAGATTAATTGATGATATGGTCGCCCAAATGGTTAAGTCCAAGGGTGGTTTCGTCATGGCCTTAAAGAACTACGATGGTGACGTTCAATCTGATATTGTTGCTCAAGGTTTCGGTTCCTTAGGTTTAATGACTTCTGTCTTGATGACTCCAGATGGTAAGGCTTTCGAATCCGAAGCCGCTCATGGTACCGTTACTAGACACTACAGACAACACCAAAAGGGTAACGAAACCTCCACAAACTCCATCGCCTCGATCTTTGCTTGGACTAGAGGTATTGCTCAAAGAGGTAGATTAGATAACACCCCAGATGTTGTTGAATTTGCCAACACTCTTGAAAAGGCTACTATTGATACTGTTCAAGAAGATGGTATTATGACTAAGGATTTGGCTCTTGCCTGTGGTAAGACTGACAGATCTGCTTACGTCACTACTACTGAATTCTTAGATGCCGTTGCCGACAAATTAAAGTCTCAAGTTAAGGTTTAAAATCCGTACACTACGTACAACTTCAGTTTTCTCTTCGCCCTTTATTATTACAAGATCATAGACAGTAGCAATCAGGAAATGCTTTTAATGATTCACGAATTTTAAATACACTATTTAGGTATATCAAGTTTGTTTATTATGCCAATTTTTCATCTTTTTCATCTTTTTCATCTTTTTCATCTTTTTCCAACGTATCCCGTAACAAGGTCAAGCTGTAATATGTGCCTATAGAAAGAAGACACACTTTGGTGAACGATTTGCTGAATTGCCTGTAGAACACACTCTAAATGCCTGTTAGTACAAGCTCAATTGGGAACATAAAGTGATAATAGACAGTCTATACTTACGTGTGGATTCATCTTCTTCTCCTCCTGTTGGGTTTCCTTGATCGGCTCTCCAGATTCCAACTTATTTGCGAGAACTCTTGGGCCAGGATAGTTTCCAAAAGGTCTAACTAATGGTTTACCGATTATCTTCCCTCTTGTATTCTGATATAATGAGTTTGGTAATCTCATTATTCTTCAAATGGTTCCTCTACTTGGTGTATAATATAGTGCTAAGAATTTTTCATCGAGATCGAAATTAAAATTGTCCTCATACAAATTTCTTATCTCAGATATACTTAGAAAGAATTAAATCAATTTAGAAGTCAACAGGTCATACTTCACCAATTTTATTATATACTATATTTACTATCCAATATTTCTACAGCGTCTGCATGTATTTTTTATGTCTTGCCTGGATCAATCAAAATAAGGGACATTTTTAATAATTTACTCTACGCATATTGATGGCTTTTGTACAATCACAAAAGAAAGTGATACTTATCTGTAACATAGGTATTGTAATTTTAATGTTCAACAGTGTAGCTTACATTTAGCCATACCATTTAAATTTAGCCATTTATTTCAATATCTCTGAATGATCCACATAATTCTGTGGAAAATTGCATCAGAGCAGTATTATTAGAAAGAATAAACAATGCTGGCTATAGTTAAAATGTATTTGTATCTTGTCAACATTAACAATCGCCATTACTCCAATTGCTTATTTTTATTTTTCTAATAAAATTTACGAATTTTACAACTTTCCGAATTTTAAAAATCTTCCCAGCTCTTCGAAGACCTATATTTAGTAAATAAGAGAGAGAATTATCTAGAAATTGACGTTAATGAATAAACATTTATTCACCAAAAAACTTTAAACTGCTCAATGGTTGAAGTAAGATCCATCTTGGTAAACACAGTTTTTACTGGGACTGTAGAGCTACTGTTTTTAATTTATGGTCTTTTTCATAGTTAAACACCCTACCCCATATACAAAGATAGATATATTATATTAAAAGAAGCTATACGTTTTCAACATGATTCAAATTTCTAGCCATAGTTCACTCGATCTTTATATTCAAAATCAGCTTTAGGGAAGCTGATTTTGAAGATACCACTCATTCCTTTGCCAAAAAAAAAAAATTCCCTATTCGAATCTGGCATTATCCATAATACTAGCAAGGACGCCTTTCTTGCCTCTTACTAGAATAAATGAAAGAGAGGATTATGATTTTGCATCCTCGTGGTTTTGTGTCATAAAATAATGATAATTTTTCAACCATTTTTCAGCCACCTCAATGTTCCACTACAAGCTTAGAATATGAAATCCAGTATATAGGGATGTAAACTACAGTACCAAATAAGTTTATCTGCCAATTCTCCTTGTTTCTAAGGTTGATTCATAAAAAATGTGTGGAAACTAGGTTCATAATAAGGAATTAGGTACTATAACGTTTTATGCATTAGTAAGCTACATTAACCTATCCCATACCGCATTTATGATCACACCATACTCTATGTTAATTCAGATATTTTATCACTCAGTTCATCAGTGTTCATGTTGAATTTTTTAGGTGCACAATTATTTTTCAAATCTAGAATAATAACTTTTAAGTTTAATTTCTAAAGATTGGTAAGACAGAAATGATGTAAGTTGTTTGCCATCAACTGAACCGCCTTATTTGTCTCATAAATTGAATGGTTTGTGCTTATCTAACTATAGCAATACAGATTATAAATTAATTATTAATTAGTCGAAATTTCACACTATATAAGTATAATTGATTTTTCCCAAGGTGGCTTATTTGTATCTATAAATCAATACTAGTTCTATTTATATCTATATATCAATACTAGTTCTATTCATATTATAATGTCTTCCACATCAGCTACTGTTCCAGACTCTAAGGCCGTTGAATATTATACTCCAGAGCCTCCTATCCCAGCTGGTACTGCTTTTGATCCACAACCAGATGGAAAGCCTATTCCAAAGGTCTTCCAAAAGTTAAAGCTTAAGGGCTTAACCTTACAAAATAGAATCTGGGTTTCACCAATGTGTACATATTCTGCCAATTCGAAATTCGAAGCTACACCATTTCACCTCATCCACTATGGTCAATTATTATTGAGAGGTCCAGGTTTAACAATTGTGGAGGCTACTGTGATTTCCCACGAAGGGGGAGGATCTCCACAAGATTTAGCTATTTGGAATGACGAACAAGCTAGAAAACTCAAGGAGATCGTTGATTTTGGCCATGCGCAAAAGCAACTAGTTGCAATTCAACTTGGACATAGCGGTAGAAAGGCTAGTGGTCTTCCATTGTATCTTCATTTGGAACAAATTGCCGACGAATCCATTGGTGGATGGCCAGAAGACGTTGTTGCTCCAAGTGCTATACAACACAGACCTAACGGTAATTATTTGGTTCCAAAGGAGTTAACTAATAAGGAAATTAATGAACTTGTCAAGAAGTACGGTCAAAGTGCTAGAAGAGCCGTTGAAATTTCTGGCTTCGACGCTATTGAAATCCATGGTGCCCATGGTTACCTTATTAATGAATTCTTAAGTGCTACTTCTAACAAGAGAACTGACGAATATGGTGGATCTTTCGAAAACAGAATTAGATTCTTATTGGATATCATTGAAGAAATCAAGTCTCAAGTTTCGGAATCCGTTCCAATCTTTTTGAGAATTTCTGCTAGTGACAATGTTGAAGAAGACGAAGACAGTTGGAAGTTAGAAGATTCTATCAAATTGGCCAAAATCGTCGTTGAAAAGGGTATTGACATGCTTGATGTTTCTTCGGGTGGTGTTAATTACAAGCAATCTTCTAGAGGTAAGAAGGCCTTCCATGTTGATTTGGCCAGAGGCATCAAAAAGGCTATTGGTGATTCTGCATTAGTTGCATGTGTCGGTGGATTAGCTTTTGATGTTAAAGAAACTACAGAATTTGTAGAAAACGGTGATTTTGATGTGGCATTAATCGGAAGAGAATTCTTAAGAAATCCAGGTCTTGTGTGGACTTGGGCTGATGAATTGGGTGTTAGAATCACTCACGCTCTTCAATATGGATGGGGTTTCTATCCTAACAAAGAACAAATCATAGAATTAATAGAGAGAAGTAGCAAGATCTAGCATACGTTTATCATTCCTAATAAGATAAATATTATAATTGTACAATACTGTATCAATGATAAAATATTTTAATTCTCTACTAGACTTCATTTATCATAGTTTATTCTCTTTATTTGTCTTTAAATTATAAGGGTGTAATAATACACACATTGAACTTTTAAGTATTTCACGCTCATAGTTTTCTTATCACCCAATTTTTAGATAATTTTACAGTTTTCTTGAATTTGATATTATCTAAATTTTAACTTCTGCAAGAAGGTTTGAGTAAACAATATTTATCAAATAGGTACACTAATATATCTTCAAGAATGTAGAACTTTAAATAATAGAAGGTAAAAGTGAGTCCTAACTCTTCATCGGCAATAAAAAGCAAATATAAAAATTTTTATTTTTACGATAGACTCAACTACAGTAATAAACAATATTAAGTCAAATAGCTCTTGGTTTTCATTCTCTATAATTCTATCTTACGCTCCTCGGCCCTTTTCCTGTAACAAAGCTACTGGTAGTTTTTTTCGCTACGTTTCTTTTCAGTGAACCTTTGACATGCCTTGGACTATGACGTGCTTCAATTTCTTCTTCGGGATAAATCAGAATTTAGAGAAAATTTTGGAAAAAGCATTCTAGCATTACTTCTCAATATGATTCTACTTCTACATAGAGGAGTCGATGTTTTAGTTTAGCTGATAACATCAATACGGGCCCCCCAGTTATGTTGTTGATGCCCGAATCTCTCAAAAATAATATTACCGAACTGGTAATTTTGTAGATAAACCTCTTTCTACAAAGAAATGTAATCCTATGTACTAAAGCTATAAAATTCACTAATATATGGATTGTAGAATCTATTTGTAAGCTAAAGTATGATTTTCTTCTTCAATCAACGTGAATATTAGCAACAGGTGCTTATTAAGCTGTCTTTAAACAATTCGGAATTTGATTAGTAATTCGTCGAAATTTCACACTATATAAGTATAGGTGATTTTTACCCACGGTGGCTTATTTATATCCATATGTCAATACTAGTTTTATTCATATTATAATGTCTTCCACATCAGCTACTGTTCCAGACTCTAAGGCCGTTGAATATTATACTCCAGAGCCTCCTATCCCAGCTGGTACTGCTTTTGATCCACAACCAGATGGAAAGCCTATTCCAAAGGTCTTCCAAAAGTTAAAGCTTAAGGGCTTAACATTACAAAACAGAATTGGTGTTTCCCCAATGTGCATGTATTCTGCCAACTCAAAGTTTGAAGCTACTCCATTTCACCAAGTTCACTACGGTCAATTAGCTTTAAGAGGTCCAGGATTGACTATCGTTGAAGCTACTGCTGTATCTCCAGAAGGTCCATTATCTCCACAAGATTTAGGTATTTGGAATGATGAACAAGCTAGAAAGCTCAAGGATGTTGTTGAATTTGCTCATGCTCAAAAACAATTAGTTGCAGTTCAAATTGGTCACGGTGGTAGAAAGGCCAGTGGTCTTGCCATGTATATTCACTTAGAACAAATTGCCGACAAGACTATTGGTGGATGGCCAGAAGATGTTGTTGCTCCAAGTGCTATCCAATTTAGACCTAATGGTAATTACATGGTTCCAAAGGAATTAAGCAAAGAAGAAATTAAGAGAATTATTAAGGATTTCGGTTCTGCTGCAAAGAGAGCCGTTGAAATATCTGGTTTCGATGCTATTGAAATCCATGGTGCCCATGGTTACCTTATCAGTGAATTCTTAAGTGCTACTTCTAACAAGAGAACTGACGAATATGGTGGATCTTTCGAAAACAGAATTAGATTCTTATTGGAAATCATTGAAGAAATCAAGTCGCAAGTTTCGGAATTTGTTCCTATCTTATTAAGATTTTCTGCCAGTGAAAACGTTGATGAAGACGAAGATAGTTGGAAGTTAGAAGATTCTATCAAATTGGCCAAAATCGTCGTTGAAAAGGGTATTGACATGCTTGATATCTCCTCCGGTGGTAACAACTACAAGCAATCTTCTAGAGGTAGAAAGGCGTTCCATGCTGATTTATCTACCGAGATCAAAAAGGCTGTTGGTGACACTGCCTTAGTTGCATCAGTAGGTGGATTAGCCTTTGACGTTAAGGAAACTACAGAAATGATTGAAAGAGGTGACTACGATTTTGCATTAATTGGGAGAGAATTTTTGAGAAACCCAGGTCTTGTCTGGACTTGGGCCGACCAATTGGATGTTAGAATCACTCACGCTCTCCAATACGGATGGGGTTTCTATCCTAACAAGGACCAAATCATAGAATTAATAGAGAGAACTAGTAAGATCTGATCTACTTTTCTCGCACATTCATTCATAGATAAGTCATACATAGATATAATTTATATTTAGATGAGTTAGTCGTGTGTCGTAGACATGATATTTTTCAACAGATCCGTGCGATGAGTTGTGGAGAAGTTTACGAATATTCGTTAGTTAATCTCAGCTTGAAAATTCGTCTTCTCTGCACATAAGCTGTCTTAGAACTTATTGTATTGATCCAATACAATAATCTCGGCGTACAGAATCCCTTAGCATCATCGCCCGAGAAATTGCAAGGTAATGCGTGCGATTTAAAGCAGGCTCAGACAGGTTTAAACAAAGCCGACATTCGCAATGATTGATATTAGACATCAAGTTTGAAAGGAGATGATACCATCTCGGTGGTATACATGGTGCAGTGTAGTTATGGCGTTTCATGTATAGATAGACATATAACATATACAAAAGAGGGTCTTCTAGAAAATACATGAAACGATAAAGATAGCCCCTCGTCGGATCGTCTTCATGGGTCCTGAAGAGAACATTTTTCTCAGGTTTATTGTCAACCACTAGTACAGTATTTTCATAATCCACTCATACTTCCGGTTTCAAATTATTCATACCATCCGTCAAAATTCCCTCATACTTCCGACCCGTAATTTCTCAAACCAATCTGCAAAATTTCTCATACCATCTATGTGATTAGTAAAATATATATCAAATAATGAGTATTGTATCTGACGTTAACTTCAGAGGTAATATTAATATTAGAATAGTAGTTATTATTTCATCACAATAATATGAATAGTTTGAGGTATTGTTGCTGATGGTATGAAAGTTTTCTTGCTATTGGTAATGAGAAATTATAAACCGGTATGAATAATTCCGAACCGATAGTTTGCTTAGAAAGTACAAATGCTGTACACAAATTTCCTACTAAAATGAGAACAAGTGTTTTCATAATTAACTCATACTTCCGGTTCAAAAATCTTCATACCATCGGTCAGAAATAGCTCATACTTCCGACCAGAAATATGTCAAACTAACCTGCAAAACTATTCATCCTAAATTGCAAAATATCTCATACCATCTTATGTGATTACTATTATATACATATATACATGTATTATGACGCTGTTCACCATACGACCACTCATCTCTGCATAAAAATTATAGCCTCCTATTTCGTTGCTACAGTTTTCCGGTAGTGCTTTCTGATTATCATAATCATAAAGTCAAGAGCTCTTAAGAGGAAGACACATCAGTCTTCTACCCATACATTGTAATTTCACCCATACAATGCATCTACAGGGACTTTACCCTGCAATTTCAACAAAGGAATCAAACATTGTATTGTTGAAAAAGTGTCTCAATAGTGCATATTTGCTCATCGCGAACCTTCATGATCCTCTGTATATTTTCTAACCTAGCTCTACCCCTTAAACAATGCTAGTAACAGCATACATGCAGCTCCCAGTATTGTTTTAGCTCTAGCTCTACATATAACGATACTTTCTCTAATTCCAGAAAATACACCGCAATTTGTGCTAGTATTGCCTCACACTACCTCTATCCATTGCACATGTAGTCCACACATCCATTGGCAGTCTCGAAGCCTTATTACAGCATCGACACCACATCCACACATACTCCGAAGCTCCCTATACACCCCTAGCAGACGCAATGACTGAGATCAATAGGTGCCACAGGCACTTATCCACATATTCCAGACCCCCTTTCAGATGTCCGTCATATAGATTTTGCATTTATATTGGGGTGTTTTTTGTGCCCGATAAGGCAGTCTATGCTTGATTATGCGATTTCTGAAATAGCTGTTCTAGATTCAGACTACTAGCAATTGGTTCTCTAGTGGTTCGAAACTGTACCATGTATATTTCACGGGGCTGATCTTGCGATAGGGATTTCAGCAATCGAAATTGACGACTCCTATACTCGTATAAGTAATTATTACACGGTATTTCTCGCTACAGGCTTTTCTTGATACCACAAGTACCAGAACACTGGACTTTCTCAGTATATAAGTGATTTTCCTTGTGTGGAATAGACTCTTGAGCACTGAAATCAGTCTTACATTGAGAATTTCATATATAGATAAAGTGTCGCTTGGATACATTAAATAATACCCGCTGTTACTTACAATCTCACATATCTACTTCATATATCAGATCTGCTTAGCTCAAAGAGACCATCGATTATGTCTCACAACTTATACGGCGGTTCTAACATGAATAGCTTTATTCTTCACCAATACATGGGATTAGGCATATCGCCAGTAACTAGTGTGATGCTGGGATATCCCGTTTCGCCTCTACAGGTTGTGGACCAGGAGGGCTCTAGTAACTACACACCAGTGCTCTATCGTATCGACAGTCATAATGCCACGCTGGAGAAATACCAACCCATGAATCAATACCAGGGACAAGACAGCCCCCAGGGGCAACCCGCCATGCAACACATGCATTATGACTTTGAGGGATATAACTCGGGATTCACTCCTCAGATGAACCTGTCGCCATATTCAAAGTTTAAGACGCATAAGAAATCTAAATCGTTGCCATCAAAGATCAGTTCCCAGTCACTCATGAACAAGTTCCAGTCAGGACTGGGTCAAAGCAATACTGGACAAAAAGCGAAGTCCTCGGGATCTAGCTTTAGTTCAGGTAGCGTCATGAGTGAATCAGTTCTCTCTAGCAAAATTGAATACCCCATTCATAAGATTTCCAAGTCGACGGTATCAAGTGGTGATAGATATGAAAATTTAAAGAAAAATGTATATCCTTCCATTGAGGTGAAAAAATATTCCACGTCTGCTATTGACCCCATAAGGAACTACCTTACTGTTTTTGAGTATCTGATTAACAACCAGTGGGTTATTTGGGATTATCAGACGGGGTTCGTACATTTGACTGGGATTTGGAAAGCTGCCTTGAGTGCAAATGATTATATTTCCAACCCCAATATAAAGGCTGACATTGTCAAGTTGCTTGAATCGACACCGAAGCGGTATCATGAATATATCAAGAGAATTAGAGGCGGATTTTTAAAAATTCAAGGTACTTGGTTACCTTATGGCTTGTGTAGGATGCTTGCTCGAAGATTTTCCTATTATATCAGGTACGAACTAATTCCAATTTTTGGAATTGACTTCCCTGATTACTGTTTGCATCCTTCGGATCCTAGATTTGGAGAATTAAGATTAGATGAAGTTAATGGTGAGAGCCTGAATCAAGTAAAGCCTGGTATGAATAGGAAACAGTCTACGATGAAGTACAAGAAGTCACATTCAACACTGTCCATTATGTCAAGCAAAGGTAGCGGGAAACCAAAAAAGACAAATAAGATCGATAAAGAGAAACTTCATAGACTTAATACCATGGAACTGCCTGAACAACATAAATTTAAATTTCCTGAAGTTACCACTCCAGTATTCCGTAATACGAATATACTTCCGCCACCAATGTCATGTCCAGCACAGTTTTCTGGAAGAGATAATATTGCATATTGTGATATGGTTGAAATTGTCAATGCTTCTAAATGTTTGCAGTCCTTAAGTAAATCCAATTCCAACGCAAACTTATCTCAAATCTCCCCAATTTCTTTGGATTATGATTCTATGAATTTCACAGCTCCACAACCTAATTATGTTACTACCTCTGGTACCTATGATCGTGCTAAAAATGATACTTCAAACGGAATATCTTCAATATTGCTTGCGGCTGGAATCAGTGAAAAATCTACTAATTCGTCTATTTCAATATTGGACCATAAACCGATACCCAAAGCTAGTATGAAAATAGACGACCTTTTATCTTGATATATCTTCATTTCTTTTATGGCTTTTTTTTGGTAATTCTGGGTTTTATATAATTTATTCGAGTTGATTTTTTATTAGGTTCGAATAACGCTGTAACTTTTTTTTTGGGCAGTTTATTTTAGGTATTTAGTGTTAGATTTTATTTAATGTAACGAAATTGTCAAAAAGAAGAGTTAATTTCTATCAGTCTGTCAAAGTACGTAGAATATAGTCTCATCATATATAAATTTAGGCCCTTTTTCAGCTTGACAAGAGTTGGATAGTAAATACATGGTTGATTTACTCAAGTTATGTGTATATATTAAGAGAATACTATATCAGTTGAAAAGTCACATTCAATTTTCACGGGTCTAATGATATTTCTAAGTGCGCGGAACGGATGCAAAAAAAACGTTGAAATGGCCGCAACTCTCCGCCCTGAATGCTCTTCGGTTAAAAGTATAAGTATTGATCTTACATTAATTTCTTTAGTAAAAAGTCAAATATTGTAGTCTAAAGATTAGTCTTGGTTATAGATTAGATATTTCTTTATACTTATATAGTTATACAAACATTATGTAGTTTTAGTAAATAATTATTAAATTCACTAGAATTATTTTTTTTTATTTTTTAGATCAACAACAAAACATTCCTTCTCTACACAATAAATTAGCAAGTAACTATATATCTGAGCTTTTCTCATCTCCATTGACCCAATCTTTATAAATCTCATATCCCTTTATATGAGAATAGGAACAAGGCTCAATTTTTGCAATCTCATCAAGTTTTTTTTTTCATTCCATTCAAGATGCCAATCTGGGTCAATGATCTCAATACAATAGCCATCAGGATCTTTAATATATGCCTGGTGTTTCATGACATATTGATTCCACTTACTATAGAAATAATTATAATCAAATTCTTCGGTTATCTCTTCGCAGAACTTAACTGGATTTTCACATACAATACACATATGACCAAAAGTTTGCTTTTCTACATTTTGATCATTGAAACCGGTATGATAACCTTTGAAGGATTTATCCGATTCAGTTCCCCATTTATGATCGAGTGCTATTATTGCCTCCCTCTTTAGTTGATCCTCTCTCTTCAAAGAATTTACCTGTAATTCTTCTCCATGGTCATAGCCTAAATCATAAATGGTTCTCTTTGAGGATTCAAAGGCAATGGTAGTTAATAAATTTAAGCCGAGAACCTTAAGATAAAATGATTTCTTTATATCTTTGACTCCATTGGATAGTACTTAGTTAAATACTAATTCGGGTACAATTGTTTATTGTAATTCGCTCAGAGTAAAATTACTCCTAAAATACATACTAAAAACTACCCTATTTATAGAAAAACTTGGTGACAATATTATAGAAAAATTTTACCTTGATGCCGTGCAATTAGCGATGAGCTACCAAGATCTTTCCATGCTATTGGATGATATTTTCATATGTTCCATTGTTCATCTAATAGCCTCAAACTGGTGCTAAGTGTCCAAAAAATGAATCTTCATCATCGTCCAGATGATTATTTTGCATCAATTCAATATTCGATACTAACATTTGTGTCTCGCACTATCTTTTATTTTAAGCTAGAACACCAACAGACTCTAAGTGAAAAATGATTGAGCTTGTATGTCGAAAGATCAGTAGATTCAGACAGCTTGCCCATTCCATGTTCGAACAAGTGAATATGATATCCATTAGGATCCAAGGCTATTGCAAACTTACGATTATCTTGTATCGTGACTGATTGATAAAATACAACATTATTACTTAACACTCTTTTGATAAATTGGTCAATATTATCAACACTAATACCAAAATGCGAAAAACCTTTCAAAGTTTTTTGATTGCTTTAGAATTACATGAGTCTTCATTAGTATTATGAATATGCCTCAATTCTAAAAGACCTTCTCTTGAAGACCAGGGTAAATCTTTATTTTTTTCGTTCAAAATTCCCATAAAGTAATTCGAAAAGTTAAGATCAGGAAAATCAGCTTGATATACCAATCTGAATCCAAAATTCTTTTCATAGAAAGGAATGGAAATTTTAGGATCACTTAGATGAATACATATATGGTTAATATGAAATGAATTGTCAATTTGCGGCATTCTTTAATTTTTGAACATATATTTGTAACGCAAGTTGATTTTAGAATTCAGAATTAGGACTATTATATATTATGATGATTTTCCAACAATAAAGAATACTACATTAACCAAAATACCCAATTCTTATCTAAAAGTGCTTCACATAGGGTAAAAAATATAAATCAAGTTCTCTATTTACACGAATTATCGTCGAATATTGTTATTTTCACACTGCGAATAGCACTTCCACATTGGACCTAATTACTGAAAGCCAAATATTTAGGCATCCAATAGATCTATTCCAAATTATTGATAAGGCTGTGGTACAAAGGTTTGCTCTATCTTATCTTCGTAAGTAGATTTGATTACCGTGCCTTACATTTGGGGCTTTAATAATGCAAATATTCGAATGTAGATACTTCTACTTTCAAACCATTTCCGGAATAGCTAACTTAGTTACGTCGACAAAAGTCCATATTGGGTTGTTATTGAAGATATACAGGCCCTCATCTCTATTATTTTGATGTTTTAACCATTTCGATAGGGTTAGAAATTGGAAGAATAAATTTTTATTTTCTAAAAACTAGATATTTTCAACTTTTCAAATCTATATATACTCTCAGAGGGATTCCAAAACTAGCACTTATTTAATTAACATAAGCTTCTACTTCAACTTCCAAAAGCATTCCTTGAATAGCTAACTTAGTTACACCGATAGAAGTCCACACTAGCATATGATTTTGCATCCATTTTTTGAAGGTTTCAACAAACTCAGGAAATTGTTCTTCAATATATTCAATATCCAAATGATATGTTCTAACTGTGATAACATCTTCCCAGCCTCTGCTTCCAGCAGCTTTGAGATTTTTCTCGACATTTTGTAATGCAATTTCTAACTGTTTTTCAAAGTCATTTCCATCTATTTCACCATTCAGGTCCCAACCACCTTGACCAGAGCATTTGATTAAAGGACCGATTCTAACAGCTTGAGAATAATGATAGGCACCCTTGTTGTCGTTCTTGGCTTCGTAGTCGCTGAAGATTAGTTGGTAACTCAATTTTTTTTTAAATTCGTAGAATTTTAATGTTAGTGATTAAATTCATTTTACATTAGTTAGAAATACATGACCACTTATATATATTTTGTTTAGTTCTCCATTAAATGATGTTTGTAAGGGATCAAAAGAAAGAATTTAATCTGATTTCGTTTTATGAAACGCTAATCGCATTTAATAGTATTATCTATTTAGGCAAGTATTGAATAAAAATTTTTCTAGGGAAGAAAGCTAATGCTGCAACATCATATTCTCTGATAAGATAGTGATCGTTCAGCAAAAATTAATTTATTTTGTATTTCAAATAATTTTATATAATCATTTTTATGTTTAAAATAAGATCTTTTTCAAATAGAAAATTCTAAATTTTTAATTTGTTAATAAAAGAGCACCATTTTCAATGATTGTTGAAATATAGATACAAGTAGTATAAAATATAAAACCTTAATGCTGAAAGAAAAAAATCCAACTCAAGAAATTGTCGATGAGGTGAAAAGTAATTCGCTGAATCAAAATTACCACAATGATATCGATAGATGATATAGGAAACCACATTTAGTCCGTTTAAATTATGCAGTATTTTTAGTCACATTATCTTCTACAAATTTTGGATATGATGCTTCGATGATCAATGGGTTACAATCATTAGACATCTGGATAGGAAAAAATGGGGAACCCCACTGGTTCAAAATTGGGGGTTCTTGTAGTGGAAACCATTTTTGGTTGGGTTTTTGCAACTTTTTTTGCAGCTAACATTTCTGATGCATTTGGGAGAAGAGCTTGTATCCTCGTCGGTCAGTTGATTGTGATAATTGGATCTGTATTACAGGGCTTATCGACTGGCTACATATTTTCTTGATCTCGAGAACAGTTATCGGAGTTTCTTGTACAGTTGTCGCTAGTCCAGTATTAATTTCCGAAATTGCTTTACCCTCTGCATAGAGAAGTCTGCACGTCATTCTATAACGTTTGTTGGTATTTGGGTGAAAGCATTGCAGCATGGGTCACATATGGATCCAGTAGAATAGAAAATGATTATTGCTGGAAGCTCCCCTCATATTTGCAAGGTTTTATTTCATTGCTAAGCGTTTTATCTTTGTGATTGGTTCCAGAATCGCCTCGCTATTATGTGAGTAAAGGTAAATATGACAAAGCAAAGGCATTCTTAAAGAGATATCACGCTGATGACTATGAGGAGGAAAATGTTGTCACTTTTATTGAATCTGAATTGAAGGAAATTACGAATGCAATCCAAAATTACAGTAAGAATGATTCTAAATATTCAGATTTTTTTACATTACGTAGCTTCAGAAAGAGATTGGCTATTATTATACTAACTGCTTGCATCATGCAATTTTCAGGAAATAATTTAGTCGCTTTCTACCTTAGTAACGTTCTTGATTCTATAGGATTACTGAACGAAACATGCAATTACAAGTTAATGGATACTTAATGGTATGCAATTTTATTGTATCCATTTTCACAGCTCTGATAGCAAATAGATTCAAACGAAGAACCTTATTTCTTACTTCAGTATGCTTAATGTTGGTATCTTATATCATTTGGACTGTACTATCTGCAGTGAATCAACAACATGATTTTAAAGTTAAAACTTTTAGTACTGGTGTATTAGCCATGATATTTTTATACTATTTTGTTTATAACTTAGGAGTTAATGGTTTGCCACACGTATATGTTTCTGAAATTTTACCCTTCAGTAATAGAGCAAAAGGTAATAATATATTTCAATTACTGCAAGGTTCTATTGTATTATTTAATGGTCTAGTCAATCCTCTAGCAATGGACAAACTTGAATGGAAATACTACATAGTTTTTTGCTGTCTTTTATTTGTTGAATTGATAGGGGTGTACTTGCTATTCGTTGAAACATCATCCCAAAATTTGGAAAGGGTAGCTATTGCCTTCGGAGATTATGATGAATCATTAGTCGAAGAATCAAGCAACCAAAGCCATATTCGAGTTTAACTGTACGCCCACTAGAATAAGTTTTATAGTCACTTTTTTCTGTCTAGATAGTTTTTTATTTTCTCAATTAAAATTCAATTCATTGAAGTCGAATTAAGTTATATCTGTACCTCAATTTTATAGTTCCATTATAGTTTACAATAAGAGCTTAATTCTAATTAAAGTTGTGAGAAAGAAATTCATTCATTTCTCTTATGAATAGACTTCATTAGATTAGTATTTTTAATGAAAAAGCAAAAGAAAAAAAATATTCAACTAGCATGACCCAATCTCCATATCAGGCCAATATCTATTAAATCATCAAAGAGGCTATTAATATCAAAATCACCAAACGAAAAATCATCAAGAAATTGACTGTCTTGGAATTGAAACAGAACATCTTCCTGAAATGGCTGGTGAGAGTTATTTTCAGGTATACATTGCTCTTTAAATTCCAAAATTTGCGAGTTCGTACTCTCAGTAGTTACACGGTTAATAATAAAAGTACCAGAATTGCTTAACTTTTTCTCTGGGGTATGTAATTCTGCCAATTTTGTAAAAAGATATCCACCAAGATTACACATCCTTTTGGCATACCACCATTTATTTTTATACTTTTCCATAAGTACTAAAGAATCATCCAATTATACCTGCACTGGTCCAACCAGGTATGCTCATGAGTAGCTCGAGCCTCTATACTTTTTATACCAATTCGTAAAAATATCGTCATAGTTAATGATATTGCATAAGGAATAAATGGAATCTGAGGCAAATAATCAAATTCTGCCTTGATAATAGTCAAAACCTTAAAAGCTGTTATCGAATTACTGTGATCAGGTAAATCTGAAGAGGTATGTGAATCAGCATAATGTCTCTTTTGTAATAAAAGCACCATGATATTCTTAACAATATTTATCAAATTTCTCGTAGTTCCTGAGCATAGAACTTTACGTTAAATTATTCAGCATTTGGGTCCACTTCATTATAATTTCTAAGTTTATCAAATTCCACAGAATCTATTTTCGCTAAGCTATTAATAATATTATCCCAACTATCCTTATCATTCGTGTTCTCTTTAGAATTATCTTTAATAACTTCAATATCTTTTGGAATTTGACGTTTACCACCATGAGGTTTATAAAATGACAAAACCCTTTCAATATAATTAGAACATTCAAATAAGCTGCAAAATATATCATCATGTTTGGGTAAATCTATATTGATATCTCATTTATTAATATCTCGTTTATTAAAGAGCATCGCCCTGGAATTAAAAATCGTATCCTGTCTAGTATAACAATTGTCCACCAAAGTCTACACAAATATATTTGCTTTTCGTTTATAGCCCCATTCAAATTACTTTCAGTATTAAGAGAGGTTTCGTTGCCAACACTCCGAAAGTCATAAATATTTGTAAAATTACGGAGTATTTTAATCATCTTTTGCTTATGTTGCAAACCAAGAGTTATAGCATGGCTAAGTGCAGTAGAAAGATCGATGGAACATTTTCTCAAATCCAGCTTCATTATAACTCGCATGTAGATGTAGTAATAAATGAATCTGTAACAAGGTCAATTTATCAGTTTCAATTTCAGATAATAGCAAACTTCTTATCTTAATTTCTAATTTATCAGTCCAAGAACTTAAATTATGTATCCCTTCATGCTCTAAATAAGACAGAGATGAATTATCTTTAGCAGCTACCAAAATCACTGAATATAGTAATATCGTAGGTAATTTATTCATATTGTATAATTTCCAGAAAATATCTTCATAAGATAGGAAATATACAATTAGTTTTGCACATGTAGATTCGACATAATTTCTGTTGAGTGTCAGGAGATAAATTTAAATTGAATGCATCTAGAGTCTGTAAATATTTATAAGATGCCAAAGAGCAATGTGCCTCTGCCGTATTATTAGTCAAATCATTTATATATACACCAAGTGTTTGATCAGAAGCGTTATTTGCTTCTGAAGTGATTTTTTTGCAAAGACGAAGAAAATTTGCCAGGATCGCCAGAATTATCAGAATTGTCAACATTAAGAATATGGTGACCATTTAACTTCAATTTCTTCTTTCCCTCAGTATTTTTATGCACTTCAAAGTTTGGACGTTTCATACGCTCTCTAGCCTGGGAGCTAATGCACTAATGATCGGAATATCAAAATTACTGGAAGCCCTTGTTGAATTAGGCAAAGTTGTTGGAATGGGTTTTTATTTTGTATTCTTCAAAAGGGATAAATAAAACTGGGCATATATAGCATGCGGATCCAGAGTTCCAACAAATCGTGTATTCTTGGTGAAAGGATTTTGTTCTGTGATATTAAAATTATATTTCTCCTTAAGATAATATTGTTTAATGACATGGTTGGTTTCACCAGCTTTATCAGTATTTAATGTACTGCTCTCAAAATCAGAATATTCTAAGGATAATGTAGGAGGTTGAATGTTGCTATTTCTACTTGAATAATTAGGAATATCAGAATTTGCAGCGTAGTATTTACGTGAATCTGAAAGTGGAGTGTAATAATCGGAAGCGTTATTAGACTTTCGATCATATTTTGAATCATTCGAAGGTGGTGCTTTAGTCATGGGCTTAGAATATTCATTCGTAGATGACGACGAATCACCCTGTTCACCATCATATTAAAAGAATCAGCATTTTCTGAGATTGGGGATTCATTCTTATCCTGTAATTGCGATCCTCCAGATGTTTTCTTTGTAATTAAATCACAAAATAACGAGTTTTTTATGCAATTACCACATCCAGCTGATTCATAATCAGGGGAAAATTTGCATTTTAATCTTCTACGACGACAATATCCATAGCATAAAAACGTTCTTTTCCTATTTTGAAAGAGCCATTAAATGCCGGAAAGACAAACATGAAATATTCTCTTCGAATAGCTCAAATTTCGACAACTTATTCACTATTAAGTAATATAAGAATTGGACGCCAAATAAAAAAGATCTATAGATAGTCGCAAAAAGAGATTTAAATTCAAATAAGTACTCCAAATAAAATATGATGACAAGAAAATATACTATATACTAATTCTACACACATACTTTATTCCATTGTTATGCCATTATAGAGCATGTAGGTATATTTTACAGATTTGATTTCATAGAAAAATACCTTAACATGTGCACATTTGACCACATATAAAGTTCATTCAGTCTTGATCCACCATTTTCCTTTAGTCAAATATCCAAAGCTAACACCTTATTATCGTATACACATACTGTACTAGTGAAATAACTTGAGATATCTTAGATAATTAACTTATTCTTCATTGATAGTAGATTTTTCATTTATTATGTACAGTACGAATTATCGAGTCTATTTCCAAATTATTTAAATCTGTGATATACAATAGATTCTTCAGTTGTATACTCTTCCGTTTAAAGTGGTCAAAATGGATTTTATAGATTTCGATTCCTTTTCAGAAACTGATAATTTGCCTCAACCACAACCTGCATTGGCGTTACCTATATCCTCTAATATTGAGACGTTAGGCAAGAAAATATCAAACTTCAACACTTTAACACGAAGTCTTTTGAAATTTGAAGAGAAAAAGGGAGAAGGGTCAACAGAGACGGGTATCGAGGAACAAAAGCTTGCAGAGAAATATGCCAATTTGTCATTGAATTTGATCGGAGAAGAGACGAAGAAATATGATTCCATTGAGATCAATGGAAACGCAAGCGATAGCAAGATGAACCCTTCTTCCTTGAGGTTGGCTAGAGTATTGAACAATAACTTGAGTGACACTCAATTAAGGCAAATATTTAAAGGTTTAGAAGATAAATACACGGATACTACTAACATCGAGAATCTTGTCGATCCGGGGATGTTTGGTTCCATTGCCAGGAAAAAACTTAAGGGCCGTATTGAACAAGAGTTGATTAAAAACCAAACAATGATCTTAAAGGAATATCATGGGGTGGTTACACAACTTAAGCAATTGGAGGGTTCTTTGAAGAGTTTGAATGAAACTCACAACTCCACTAACGAATTGGTCAACAAGAACTTCGAACAATATGATATCTTGAACTCTGAGATTAAGGACTTAACTGATCAGAAAAACTTCATAAATTTAAAGAAAAATTTACTTATAAGTTTTAAAAATATGTTCACCCTAAATGAATATGAGGAATATGTTTTGACTAATGGGGAAATTGATGACGACTTCTTCAGCGTTTTGGTAAAGGCAGATGAAATTAATGATAGATGCTCTATTTTACTCTCAATTGATAACCCTCAACTAGGATTAAAAATAATGTCTAAAACCAATGGCCTTATAAATAAAGCGATAGACAGAATTATCACCTTTACAAACAAAACTTTGGGTAATTTATATTCTTTAAATACCCAGGCAAGAGTGGTAACGTTGCATAAATGTCTCAAGTATCTTAGAAACAAATTGAACTATTTTAATACTATAGTTAATAATTTCACAGAAATTAGATCGAAATATTTAGTTGACGAATTTTTATCTCAATTAAATGGCGAATCAAGTTCTCAAACTAACAAGGCTTGGGCGTCTTCACTCTCTTTTGAACAAAGTGCAAGGCCTATATTCATTTCAGCTCATGATCCTCTTAGATATATTGGTGATTTGTTGGCCTATGTTCATTCAATAATAGTAAATGAAGCAGAGACAGTCAAAACAATATTTACAATTGAAAACCAAGAAACCAAGGAGGGTGATCTATCATACAAGGATTTAATAGATGAGATTTCTGAAAAAATTCTTAGTTCACTAGCAAGACCTACCAGGTCAAAAATCGAACAACTCATTGCGATGGAAACTAAATTATCCGTAATATATTCAATCTTCAATTTAGTAGATTTATATTCCATGATGTTTTCTAAACAATTGAAGAAGGATTCTGCATTATTGACTACTATAGAATCATTGGTTAAAGCAAGTCAAGAGAAAATAACCAGCATAATAAAAAATAAATTAACATCTATTAAATCAAGTAACCAGGCACAATTAGATATAAATCTTGATTTACAACCTCCAGAATGGATTGTTGAGTTTTTTGCAGAAATACTACCAATTATTGATCAGGTATCAACTCCTCTGATTTTTAACTTTTCTGTTGAACAAAATGATGAATTTTTGAAATTAATTGTCAATGAACCAATTAGTGTTTTCCAAGCACACTTATCAAATAATAAGTTGGTCGAAAAGAAAGATCGTCTAACGATTGAGATTAATTTCTTAGATTTAATTCTTTCCAAAATTATGGCCATCACTCTTTTAAGTGAAAAGGTACTCGAAGTAAATGAAATGATATCATATATTACTAATAGATTATCTGAATTACAATTTAATCAGCTATTAAAGGAAACTAAATTATTTGACTTATATAATGTTGTCAATATGATCAGTCCTACCAGTGAAGACGATGATTTTGAAGTCTGTATATATGAACCAATCGTTGAGAACAAGCTCTTTTCAAAGAGTTATATTTCACAGATAAATGAGAAAGTTAAGGAATTTTTACCCAATGCATTAATAAGTATGCAAGATTCGTTAATCAAACTTAATTCACCAATAATAGTAAATGACATTGTTTCCAATACTTGCACCAGGTATGTTAATTTCTATGGAAAGTTCAATATCATAATAGGAGAATATTTGAAAGAACAACTTCTTTGGTCAGAAGGTGAGGTAGCTACATTATTGGGTGTCGATAATTAGGCATTCATTGCATTGTATATAAGCATGTTTATATTATATTTTGTGGTTTGGTATTTTTCCTCTGCCATAACCATCTTTTGAATAGTAATCCATAGGATAGTAATTGTCATTCCATTTGGTATCACTGTCTAGCATGACCATTGCTTCATAAGGTGTAAGCAATGGTTTATGGAATGCATAACCCCAATCAATGGAAAGTCTCGGACAAGCAACCTGAATAAATGCATCTATATCATCAAACATCGCTAACTTTTGAGGGAATATTTCACTCAATATAATTTTAACCACCTTTATGCCTCTGGCACTAAGCTTTTTCTCCAAATTAGCTAATGTAACAGGATTACCTTGTCTTCCCAAGGCACCTAAGATAAGACCAACTTTTTTTGCTGTCGAAGCAGTATTAATAGCATCCTCTCTTACCGCACCTAATTGTTTTTGATCGTAATATTCTCTAGTAAATTTTCGTGAATAAGGATCATATCTATAAGCGGGAATCTCTGGATTGTGGATCATTGCACTTTCTAAATGAAATCTTCCATCTCCTACATAGATCATTGCACTAATATGTTCTTTGTTTAATCTTGCAGAGGTACATCCAAGCACTTCACCTTTTGACAAGGGCATAGTTTGAGGTGGTATTATGAAAAGGGGTTTTTCCTCATCGACTTCTAGTTTTGCTTTAATACTATGAATTGTTGGATTAAACTGAATGGTTCCAAATGCAGCGAGTTGAGCACCTTTATCAAAATTTCTCTTGATAGTATTGATTAAGTGGGTTTCATCGATATTTATGGTCACAAAGACATACAAAACCTTGATTTCGGTGATGTCTATCGGCACCAAACACGAGTGAGCATAGTGCACAATGAAATCACAATCCAATGCTCTTGCCGTGTAGTCATCTATACAACAGGCCCCATAGGATACATCACCCATAACTATAGTTTCCACTTCACAAAATTGCTCCAATATATCCGATATAATCAACGAGTAAATTAGTAACCCTTCTGGCATTTGCAATGCTACTCTGGTAGCCTCATGCTTTTTTATATTCCACACCGTCTTGTGTATTTCAAAGTTATAGTTCGAAGGCAAGAGCTTTATCGATTCGTTCAACTCTTTATCATTCAATATCTCATCTGGAACTTGATTCATTAATCTTCCAATATGTCTCTTCCTATTCGCTGATTTAACTAATGTCTTATCGTCCCCATCTTTGGCCTCTAACCTTCTACCAATAAATCTCCGTCTAGGGACCTTTTTCTCTACCTTCTCAGAAGCATCCATCTCACCTTTATTCACACTAATCTCCGGCATTTGTCTAATATACGTCAATCAAATGAATATATATTGAATAATGATATTTCATTTAGAAAAAAATGCCATCGTGCGGCTCGAGCAGTATCATTATATTTGAAGCCAAATTGAAAATTCAATACCTATCAAATATAAACGTCAAAAAATATGATTACACCATTCTTTACGATAGACCAAGATGAAGAATTCATTTACATTGAAGTGAAAATATCACATATCAGGTTTAGTGCACAGGCAATAGAAATGGTGGTGGATAATGAACTATTTATATTCTCGCTCCATCCATACTATGTTAGAATTAGATTGCCATTCCCATGTGTAGACGACGAGAGATCGCATGCTGAATACGACTCCAAGAACGAATGTGTCAAGATCAAGGTACCTAAGGCCATCAAAGGCCAACATTTCCCTGATTTGGACTTGACATCGAAATTGCTTGCTAGAAGTGCAAACGAAACTAGTGCCCCAGTGATAGGCGACACCAGCACAGAAAATAAGCCCGTCAGCAAGCCGTTAATAGAAGAACTTGATGTGGATAATGATATTACCAAAAATAAAGTGGACAATGAAGTGGAGGAAGGTGAAAAATTCAACTGGGAAATCAAGCAAACAGCAGCCCTACCGGACGACGTAGAAGGAAACATTAATATAAAATCCAGCAAATATGGCTTCAACGATCAGTATGATAGTATTGTCTTGGTTTCTTTATCCAATGGTAACGATATCAATGAATTAGGTGACCCGGAGAATACTCCGAATAACGATAGAATTATAGAGAGATTGATAAAGGAAAACATCAAATTTGATCCAGAGTACTATGCAGCTGATTACATCATGGAGAAATATCCAAGCCCCGATGATGACAAGAACTTTAAAGATCTCATTGAGTGGAAATCGCCTACAACTAAAGCATTCATGAAATGGTATAAAACTCAACAGGAACTTCCACAAGATAAGAGAGAACAGATCATGCCAGTTGAATTTTCCAAGGACGAACAAGAAAAGATGTTAAACTTACCAAGGAAATCATATATTATTGAAGAGGAAAAGAAAATATATTTGTTAACAACTCTTCTTTCGTTATTGTTCGGTTATCATTTTGATATGAGAGAAACAGAAGGCGACCATAATATTGAGAGTGCTTGGACTGTAGGAAAATTAACTCCACAAATATCATTTTTAGATTCTCAATTACTTGTTTCCAGCGAAGGAAATAACGATAATTTACTCAAGACAACTGTGATTACAGGCATAAGAAGAGCTCTCTCCTATCCCTTACATAGAAACTATAAATTGATAATGAAATCTTGGGATGATGTATATTATACCTTAAGAGGAGGTAAGAGATTAATATTGAAATGTCTTATAGATTTGAAGGAGTTGTTTAGATATCACGATGTTTACTATGTGTATGACAAAATCTGGATGGAAGATATGTGTGCTTGGTTAATAAGTGATCTTGTTTCGGAGACTATTATTAGAGAATTGGCACACAAATTGAGGAAAGAATATACTCAATTGCAAAAATCAGATATCACATTTGAAAAATTGGACTTAGATGGACAAAAAGAAGACGAAAACATGGATAATATAGATGAAGATCAGATGATAGCATTGAACTTAAGCGAAATCGAACTCATGGCTGAGGAACTGTTTGAAGCATATAGAAATCAGAATTAAAGATATAGTTAATTTCTGTAATTGTATAAATATATGGATTAATGGTTAGTACTTAAAGGCTTAAATAATAATGCAACAACTAATCATGCAAATCTATATAATCCAGGATGACTATTTATGGATATATATTCTAAATGCTACTAATTTTAATTTTTGAATTAAAATTCACTATATGACTCTTTACTTTGAAGATGACAATATATCATGAGGGTATCTTCCTATGTTCAAATTTGATCCCGCATCACCTTGCTGCATTCCTTTAAGTGGAGCTTCTTCTGATACGCTCGTATCCATCGTAATATCATTATCATCTTCTTGTCCATAATTATCATGTCTTTGTTCATTGCCCAGGGTATTACCCCCCGTATCTTCAACTTCTATCCTAATATCAGGATGTTTCGCGTCCGATATAACATTGGTCATATCCACTGACATACTGTCAGACTTATGACGCTTATACGACGATGGGGTGAGGGTATTCGGAATTGCATTAGCCCCAGGAGCCTCAGGCTTCCAATGATGAAATTGTATGACATGTTGAAATGAGGTCATGGATTCTTGAGATGGTGGTTTATTCAGTTTACTTTGCCTATTTAGTGGTTGTGCTGGAGAAGGTTTTACCTGAAGTAACGCAGTTGATCCTAATGGCGATTTTAGAAGGACGTTGTCTTGGGATTGCGAAACCGAGAGAGAAGAGGACCCTGACGTTGAGGCCCTTAATTTTCTTTGACTACCAGTTGGGTCATTACCAGAATATCTGTTTCGATTGCCATAGCCCTCAGCTGGCATGGAGAAATGTCTCTGATGCAGAGGTATCCTTCTTGCCATGGATGATGATTTATATGGGGTTGTTGGAGTCGCTAAATTTGCGACGGCTGCAGCTCCAATCTTAGCTGGGGATAATGATCTTCTTCCGGACACAGGATTAGATCCTTCACCAAATCGATAATTAATCGGAGCTACTGGATTAGTATTGTACGCATCAGACAGCATCAAATCACTTGCTGTAGCCTTGCTATGTCTTCTGGACCTTCCAAAATCAGAAGGTGATTTCTCTACCTGTGGTTCTGTCTGCTGCTCTGATAACGATCCAACACACATCAGGGGTATCATATGCGAGGGAATCTTTGCCTGAAGTGCCATCTGAAGTATGGCTATATTCTTATTAGCTAGTTCCAATTTGTAGTATTCTTGTTTCGTTTTCTCTTGCTCAGCCCTCAACTTGATGGTTTCCACGTAAGCATCTTCAGAAAACGGAAACGAAGTAACATTAGGTCCCAATAGCGACAACAATCCCGTCTTGTCTAGCGTATTTTTGGCATCTGGAGGTCGCCTTGCGTTTGGTTGTTTCTGATCAGATGTGCCTTCTGCACTTGAAAATCTGTCTATTAGCGATGAAACACTCATAGAGCCTTGTGACATAGTTTTACGTATTAAGTTCAGTACATGAACTCTTATACTCCCCTAATATATATATTACTGCCCGCAAGTAACTAAAGATAAATCACGTACAGATAATACAATAAACAACTTTGTTTTTAGAAATTTCATTTTAATATACAGGCACATATAGAATAAAAGATGGGTACTTACTTGAATTCACACATAGAGCAAAGGAAATATCAGGGAGGGGTACCTGTAGTATGCTGAATTTGACTGTGACAATGCTTCACATTTCATATACAAATAATCAAAAAGTTTCGACTTTGAGAATAAGCTTATGATCATCTTTCTTTAACGTCAGTAGATGCTTTTTAAAATTATTTCTCCAGTCGAAACAAGCATCAATCCTAAACTTAAGAGAGCCATCTAGGAATTGAGAATAACCTTCTCTCACCCATTTATCTTTTATGCTAAGTTTGGTATCATCGTAGTAATTATATTTCGTGAAGAACGAGCCGTTGAGAAGAGCACCGGACCATTTGAAATTCCAAGGATTGAGAGAAGTTGCAGCATGAGACATGGCCTCATCAATGTTGTAATTAGGATTCAGAATATAAAAGCTGCAGCACGACACAAAGCAAGAGCCCCATGATTTGGGTTTTAAGATCTTTGTGAGGAAGGGTTCTTTAACACTCCCGTTGAAAAGTTCAGATAAACTGGTAGTAGATGAAATTTTGGAATGTACTGGCAATTGAAGGGAATCAAGACGCTTGAATTTTATAGAAGAAGTCTGAAAATACTTCTTGCATCCAACGATATCAATGAATGAGTCCAACTTATATTCGCGAACATTTAAGCTATCAACAGTAGTTGAACCATTAACGTCCAATAATGCGTTCAATATCTCAGAAGCAAACAAGTCTGGCTTCTTGTAGTTTATTGGTATTTTTTCTCCCAGGAGTACAATGTCTTCATTAGCCATATCGAAGCTAAGCAACTTGAAGTTTATCTCTCTTTCTGGATCGACACGAGGACCTACTTTAAACGTTCTGAGAAAGTTTTCCATACGGTTAACGTTCTTTTCTCTGACGATCAAAATTAAATTGAGTTCGTTTAAATGTTTGTACAATGGGGAATTTAATAATTGGATAATCGTAAAGCCTAGATTTGTATCGGCTCCATTAATTAGGATATTTGCCTTACCAGTAGTTTGGAATACAGATTCAGAATGATCAAGGACTTGTTTCGCTCTACAATAGAGCACGGGAAAAGTTGATAATTTTGCCAATGAAGTTAATTCTTCTTCCCATTGGGTATGTGCAACAGTCACTTCATCCTCATTAAGCTTGTTTTCCGAGCTGTTGGATTCAATTTCAAAGTTCTCGTTTCCATCAGGTTTATCAAACGAAAGAATAATATCTAAATCCAGAATTTTATCCAAATCCGCTAGTTCCACTTTAACAAGTACATCTCTTCCTGGTACCACGACGAGCGACGAGCTCAATGCTCCCTTTTTCTCCATCGGATGTATAATTCCAACCACGACATCATCCACCGAGTACTCGCTTCCTTCGCTTAGCGATTTTCCAACCTCTAAGATTCTTCCAGCAAACTCGTAGCCAAGTCCTATCTTGATATCACTAACATTTAGCAAATAATTGTTAATTTTTGCCATGTCAAACGAATTAAGCGACGAGTATTTGACGTCCACCAATACCTCATTCGGACCCACAGGCATCTTGATTTTGGGATAGTGGAAGTTGAGTTCTGTGTCCTTGTTCTGGATTGATATATCCTTTACCACCTGGTATCTTAAATCCCCCAAAACAGTCTTATTTCCCAGCCTTCCTGTCAGAATTACAGGCTTATTCGTATCAACCGTACGCAACGGCTTTGGACCAGGCTCCTTTTTCTCCAAATGTGCTAATTCTGGCGGAATCTTCTGGAATGGATTCGACTTGTTTCTTTCTTCCTGCGCCTTCTGAACCTCCTTATGATGCTCCCACAACTCTTCCTCTGGCGGAGGGGCAAATCCTACAACCTTCTTCTTTGCTTTCTTCTCTTCACTTACATTAGCGTCCATTCCGTAAATATATTATCTCTCAGATTGCTAACAAAGAGATGTGGATATCAAAATAAATTTATATCGCGACCTGTCAGCTAAATTTTGTTTATGATTTATGGATTGTTATATATCGAATACACATTGCAAATACATTAATATAGAGTATAAGAATTGAAATACACAAGAGATTAAGGATATGTGGCTTTATTTTGTATTCTGCAATATAATAGCCTTGTGCTTAGCACTTGCTGGAATCCAGTTCCACATCAATATCTTTCGGTTCCCGTTGTATATGAGCATACCCATAACGCTAGGCGTGTTCATGCCCATCTCAGTTATCTTTCTCTTGCCGATTGACTATGTTTCACACAACACCATTCTGAAAATTGATTGGTTTGATCTCTCGGATAAGGCGATTTTATACTTGTGGAAGACCAACTATTGGGTTACGTTTTTGTTGACTTGGGCTTTATTCCCAGTGCTCCAGGAGTTTTACAAGTCGGGATATTATAAGAATTCACACAAGTTGAAGGATGCGTTGAAGAAGAACTTGAAGTTTCAGCTTATTGTATTGGGAATCTCACTCGTGGGGTTGATTTACTTGGTGCTTGAAGTAGGGCTCACCGATAATCTAAGACCTATGATTATCGCTATTGCACACATTTACTCCTTGACTCTAGCCTTGTGGTTAATGGCCCATGGTCTAGTCAGCATTCCTAGAAACAAGTGGATTGCAGGTAATGTATTGCTGGACTTAAACCACCAATACCTCAAAGTGCCTGGTTTAATAGATGTTTTAGAAGATACTAAGATTTCATTCAGCGAGAATATTATACAGGTTATAGCTCTAACTAGGGACTTCACTAATGATGCAGAACAAGATTTCAGGTTTAGAGATTGGATCTTAAGTTTGTATAATCTAGTTCCATTAGATTTAAAGGAATCAATAGAGAAACAATACCCTCTTGAGGCAGAAAGAGAAAGAATATCCAGGGACGAGTTAACAGAATCATTAATGGTAAATCTTTCTGCTCAATTTGGCCTGAATAGTCGTAAGATGATTGCATATGAGTCTGAATTTGAAAATTTATTTAATAAAATCTTGCGATTAGAAGATATCTTAAATGCAAAATCAAACTCGAATCTTAGCGAGAGAAACAAGTTAGTTTTTAGAAGGGCTGCAGAGAGAACATTTTTACTGCCTGGTAAAGACTTCATATACAATTACTATGTCAAACCAATCGCGAACAGGGTTTTTTCGATTGTTGTTTTCGTGGCGTCTTTCATTATCATCCAAAGTGAAATCTTCCATTCACATAAATTGTCTTTGATCAATATAATTTTCTATTCTACTGAAATTCATAAGAATAATTTGTTGCAGTTACTTCTTACTTGTTTTACATTATCTTACATGTTATTTGCAGCAATGAATTCTCTTACCCATGTGAAAGTGTTTAACATGTACCATCTTGTTCCACACAACTCAGATCCTTCATCTGTATGTTTTTACAGTTCCTATATTGCCAGATTAACAATCCCCTTATCGTATAATTTCATCACATTATTTGTCTCAAGAACATCAATTTTCGAGAGTTGGTTTGGAAAGTCTATCCACCTCACTGGATTGTTTAATTTAATGAACGACTGGCTCCCTAGACTTTTGTTAATTCCTATTGTGTTATCCGTCTTTAATATTTATGATAAATTGAAGAAGAAAATAGGGTTGGATTCAGCTTTGTATGATTCCTGGACTTTCTTTGACGAAGATTCACTTAATGATAATAGAAATGATGTTGAAAACTTGTCTAACAAAAGAAAGGACCTAATAATAGTCGAGGCAAAGCGACTCATAAACAGAGAGTGGTCCAAGAGACAACAACAAATGTCCGGGTATCTACGTCCGTACAACATCGTGGAGGCAGCTAATATGAATTATGAAAACAATAGAAGGAGCTTCCATGATTCATTAATTGGCCCTTCAGATGAAATACAAGGTCCTTATGATAATAGCGCAGCATTATCTGATGATCTCTCTGATGGGCTTTCAACGCATTCTTCTAAATTGTGGGGAAGATTAGAAAATTCTTTCTCTGGCATCAAAGACACAATTTCAAGCAGATTCGCAAACTTCAGAGAATATAGAGATGATCCCATAGAGGGCTTTGATTATGACGAAGATGCTAATGAGAATTTGATTTTATAATGCACATTTGTATAGTTTAATTTGATAATATGTAAACCTCCGGGACTATCAAAATCGCGATTGTATTTATTAGTGATGATTTTCTAGATTTTGTCTATATCCTATTTTATGAATAGAATGATAAGAACGAGAAGCAATAGATCCGGTATATTTGTATCAGGTTCGTTACAGCAGGAGAGTTATCGTAACATATCAAGTACGATAAAGTTTACTGTTATTAACCTGCAATCACAGATAGAAAAGAATATGAAGAAAGTAGGAAAGCTAAGTGTGCCGTTGTTGAAGAGCCCTTCACACTTTGGGCATTTCAGTTCTAGAATCAATAGAAGATACAACGAGGATAGATACAGTGCTTCTGTCTTGAACTTTGCTGACAAGCGAACAGTGTTTAATTTCAGTGTGTTTGATGGACATGGGGGAGCGCAATGCTCCACTTTTTTATCGGAGAACCTTGCAAAGGATATCGAGAGTAGCAATCAGTTTGGCAATCCAGAGGACGACAGTGGTAAAGATGAATTGTTAAAGTTATATATGCAAAACATAGGAGGATACTGGAGAAGATGGTATAAGCGCAGAGAATCACATTATAAAGCTTTAGATGATGAATCCACTAAAATAAAACTATCAAAATTAACCTTCAAAGGTGACGATTTCAAATTAAGGTTACCATTTTCATTTTTGCATACAGATTATAAATTCTTTGGCCAAGAAGACAATAAAGCTGGATCCACTTGTACATCAGTATTATTAGAGACAATTTACTCAGAATCAAGGAATATCCGTCTGGTTTATGAAAATTACTACTTCAATCTCAAGACAATTTCGAAGCTTACTATAGCACACGTTGGTGATACCAGGGCAATCTTGGCAGATAAAAACGGAGAAGCACATACATTAACACAACCACATCACCCATCAAACCCAGATGAAGCATCCAGATTAAGAAAGCTTTCTGCTAATCTATTCATGACAGACTCATTTGGAGAAGAACGGTTCATATCTTTAGCAAATACAAGAGCATTTGGTGACGTTGGCTTCAAAGAAATGGGGGTTACGGCGGAACCTGATGTAAGCCAATATATAATTGGAGATAGCGCATTAATTCTGAAACAATTAACTCCCGAAGAGATCAAGAAGTATACTATTGGATCTTTAGGTGGAGACGAAAGTTTCTTAATTCTATGCTCTGATGGTGTTACTGATGTATTGACTGATCAAGAAATCGTGGATATTGTGACGTCTCATTACAATTTGAAAGGACAACATCTTGCGACACCCCAATCTGCGGCTAAGGAGGTGATCAAATTCATAGAGTACGTGGGTGGTGATGATAATGCCACCTGTTTGGTTATTAGGTTAAATGGCTGGGGACATTGGCCTATAATAGATCGTACCGGGGAGCTCAGACAGTCAAGAATGGATGATTTCAACCCAAGATCAAATAGAGGCTAAAAATACAAAATTGTAGACGTGAAAAATATTGATTAGTTTATGTTCTATATATACAGGTGAGTTTGCAATATCCGATCATCAATGCTTTCCATTAATAACAATAGATATCCAAAATAAGTTTCCACACATCGTGCAGTTTTAAATTTGACATGACGATCCCGGCTTGTTCAGTTCTTAGAGTATTTGTACATGAATCTCTTTCTAGTTGCAGCGAATTCACCCAATTTGGACCCAACCATATCATCTGTGATTTCAACCTCTACGTATTCCTTTCCGTTGTGTATTTGGAATTTCAATCCCACAAATTGTGGTAATATAGTACAGCTTCTAGCGTTGGTCCTAATAGGAGCACCAGTCTTAGCAGCGTTTGCCAAAGGTAACGGAACAACATGAGGACCCTTCCACGAAGACCTGCCTAACACTCTTATCGAAGGTCTCATAGTGCAGCTTTGTTTATTGTCAGATTGTATTTAGCTAATAGTGTACAATCTTTTTTGAAAATTTCCAAAGAAATGTCGAATATCAAGTCACGTGAAGATTTTGAAAAATTATTAGACCAGATGAGTTAGAGGTATGAACTAAAGGTTTTATAATTAATAAGGATTAGATAAAAGACAAGAGGTAATGTTTGCTCCTAGATTTGATCCTACTCAATTTGCTGAACAAGATAGTAAGCAAGAAGAGAGTGTTTCATCTGATAGTGACGTTGAACAGACCAGAAAGAGAAGACTCTCCGATGCGAGCGATAGTGAATCTGAAGACAGTGATCAAGAGAATGAAGAGATAAGCAGTTCGAATAGGGACGATCTGGAATCGGAGGAGGACTCGGATGAGGATTCGTCGTCATCAGAATCAGAATCGGAAGAGGAATCTGAAACGGAGTCAGCTGGTGAGTTTTCTCTCAAGGCTCTGGACGATGAGATGAGCATTAATGAATCTAGTAAAAATTCGAATAATGAAGCAATTGACGGGAATGCCATGGAAGTCGACGAGGATAATGGCACTGTTGAAAATGACCCGGAATACTTGTCGAAACATAAGTCTATATTTCAGAAATTTCAAAAGTCAATTCCTAGCGGTGACATAGAAGAGAGTGAATCAGACCAACAACTGGAAGAAGAAATAGAAGAACAAGAATTGGCACCTATACCACAGCCAGCATTACCAAGAGATAAAAAGTTAGTTTCTACATCTGCATATTTAAAGAATTTAGATTGGTTAACAACCCCCATTTTTGCATCTCCTGAAATCACGGAACCATTTGAAAGTTTTGCATTATCCCCATTCATGTTGAGAAACTTGAAATCACTTGGATTCGAAAATGCGTTTTCGACCCAAGTATCTGTGTTAAATATATTACTTGACGATATGAAGAAAAGCAAGTTACAACCTGGTGTCAAAGGTGATGTCTTGGTGAATGCGTCAACTGGTTCTGGTAAAACATTGGCATATCTGATTCCTATCATAGAGGGCTTGCATACAAGAGTTGTTCCAAGAGTTAGAGCTATTATTTTAGTTCCTACAAAACCATTGATCACACAGGTAAAGAAAACATTACTAGCCTTATCTAAGGGAACGAATCTTTCCATTGTAAATTTAAGAAATGATATTTCTATCAAAGAAGAAGCATCGAGATTAACATCAAATGTCCCTGATATCATCGTATCCACCCCTGGTAGATTAGTTGAACACTTAACAGGAAACTCGATTGACTTAAAGAATTTACAATACCTTGTCATTGATGAAGCTGATCGCTTATTAAATCAATCATTTCAAAATTGGTGTGAGATTTTAATATCGAAGTTACAAGACATTTCTCCCCTTTCTGAGACTTGGAGCTTGCCAGTTCAAAAATTAATATTTTCAGCTACTTTGACCACTGATGCTGGTAAGTTGTCGTTACTTAAATTCCAGAAACCAAGATTAATTATCGTTAATAACCAAGAGAAGTTAGTGAATGAAATTTTCACTGTCCCATCAACCTTATCCGAAATGAAAATTCAATATGGTACTGCAAAGTCCACCTTGAAACCATTGATTTTGGCAAGAATGTTGATTCACATGAATAAATTATCTAATGTTTTGATATTTACTAAGTCAAATGAAGCATCCTTGAGGTTATCCAAATTACTAAGCCTAATCTTTTCAAGACTATTACCAGAAAGGGCCGTTAATATCACCTACATCAATTCCACAAACAACTCTATGGCAATCCGTACCAAGATCTTGAAACAATTCTCAAGCCAAACAATTAATATATTGGTTGCTACTGATTTAATATCTCGTGGTATTGATATACTATCAATCACCGATGTTATTAACTATGACTTACCTAACTCTTCCAGAGAATATGTCCACAGAGTTGGTCGTACGGCGAGAGCAAACCAATCTGGTTCGGCTTACACTATGGTATTTGGTAAAGGTGAATCTAAGTGGTTCAAGAACCTTATGGCTGATGTAAGTAGAGGTGAAAAAATTATCGATGATTTAGAAATTGAGTTTAGAGATCTCGTTTCCAAAGACGATGAAGCTGTCTATAAGGATGCTTTAGAAGAATTACAAAAACTAGTATTTAATAAAAATTAATAATTATGCAGTGAATATAATTTTTATAGTAGAGATAATGAAAAAAATTGAGATGCGATTCTCTTATCGAGTTCAGAATATTTGACTTATAAAAAAATAACCCAATAATCTTCTAACTAGTTATGAGTTATGAGTGAAATTGATAATGATTTGGAGAACTTGGGAGTTAAGTTAGTAGATCAGGATCAATTAGAAAGCTCTATAACTAGAAAGGCAAACGAGGTATTGATTAATAATGATACTGATTTAGATAAAAAAAGACTCGAAAAATCCAACAAGGACTTAAATAAAACTCTTTCAAGGATAAAGATTCTTCAAAGGAGATTAGAGAACCCTAAAACAAAGTTAAGCCAACGAAAGCAATTAAAAGATGAAATTGCTTGGTTTGAAGAAAATGAGCTAAATCCGTTAAAACAAGATGTAGAGGATATCATGAATAGACTCAATGAAAGCAAACAACAGTTACTTGATTCACAAAACAATAATGGCCAAGAAGATTCAAAGGCATTAAAACTAGCGGGAGAATCGGAGAAGGACTTTTTGATAAGAACAGGTAAAATAACGGCATTTGGAAACAAAAACGCATTTTCTAGTCAAGATAACAAAGCAGATGAAGCAAAAAGTCATATGTACCTTCGGGAACCAGGTTTTGAACAAAGTGGAGAATTAGAGATTTTAAATGAGGACTCATCAGACGATCGTGAAGATCCCAATATGTTAGAACCAGCTCCAAAGAGAACTAAGATAGAAAAGGAAGTGATAGCTTACCAACCATCTGATGGCTCAGACATAGATTATCAAGAAATGAATGAAAGTGATGGAGATCCTGAAGAATACGAAGTTAATGATGAAAAGGTCGCAGATGTTGAATTTTTAATTGATGACGAAGGTAGTAAGGAGACATCAAAAGTTGCTTCATTAAAAAAAGAGGCCAGAAATGCTGATGATGGTGATGAATTAAACTTTCAAACTAGATTGCGCAGTTGGACTCTTCGTAGATCCAGCTTGAGATCTGACAATTCAAACAAAGAAGAATCTGAAGAACCAGAGTGGCTTAAACCTCATCCTACAATTCCAGATGCCGTATTGAATTCTAGTTTTAAGCTTCCTGGTGATATATATCCTTCATTATTTGATTATCAGAAAACATGCGTTCAATGGTTATGGGAGCTTTACTCTCAAAAGACTGGTGGTATAATTGGTGATGAAATGGGGTTAGGGAAAACTATTCAAATAATATCATTTATAGCGGGATTACATCACTCTGGATTACTTGATGCTCCAGTATTAGTTGTAGTTCCTGCGACAGTTTTAAATCAATGGGTTAACGAATTTCACAAATGGTGGCCACCTTTACGATGTATTATCCTTCATAGTATAGGAACTGGGATGAATTCAGTATCTTCTGAAGGAAAACTAGAGGAATATTTGGAAAATATAGACTCAGGATCATCTGGTGCTTCTTTAAAAAATATTAAGAGTCAAATAAATGCAAAGGAAATGGTTGATAGAGTAATGGAAAAAGGTCATGTATTAATAACTACGTATGTGGGACTTAGAATATATTCTAAGTATATTTTACCAAGAAAATGGGGATATTGCATACTTGATGAAGGTCACAAGATTCGTAACCCAAACCTGGATATTTCATTGACATGTAAACAAATAAAAACTTATAATAGGATAATATTATCAGGAACACCTATCCAGAATAATTTAATTGAATTATGGTCCTTGTTTGATTTCGTTTTTCCAGGAAGACTTGGAACTTTGCCTGTATTTGAACTGCAATTTGCTATCCCTATAAATATGGGTGGATATGCTAATGCTTCGAATGTTCAGGTACAGACAGGTTATAAATGTGCTGTTATTTTAAGAGATCTAATCTCTCCATATTTATTAAGAAGATTAAAAAGTGCCGTCGCTAGAGATTTACCAAAGAAGAATGAAATGGTATTATTTGTCAAGCTCACAAAGCTTCAACAAGAACTATATGAGAAGTTTCTTCTGAGCGAAGACTTGACTGCTATATTGAAAGGTAAGCGGAATATTCTTATGGGTGTAGATATACTAAGAAAGATTTGCAACCACCCCGACTTAGTTTACAGAGATCAGTTAAGACACAAAGAAAACTATGGTAGTCCTAGCAAATCTGGTAAAATGCAAGTTCTTAAGAATTTATTACAACTATGGGAAATGCAAGATCATAAAGTTTTATTATTCTGTCAGACAAAACAAATGTTGGATATTTTAGAGAAGTTTATTAGGAACTTAAAAACTTTAGATAAAGATGGTAAATCAGAGGACTGTAATAGGGTTTTTACATATCTAAGAATGGATGGATCAACACCAATATCCAGAAGACAACTCCTAGTTGATGAATTTAATATGGATCCGAAGTTAAATGTATTTTTATTAACAACTAAGGTCGGTGGACTAGGTGTGAACTTGACTGGAGCAGATAGAGTAATAATATATGATCCTGACTGGAACCCTTCCACTGATCTTCAAGCCAGAGAACGTGCCTGGAGATTAGGACAGAAAAAAGATATTACCATTTATAGATTAATGACAGCTGGATCTATTGAAGAGAAGATTTATCATAGGCAAATATTTAAAACTTTTTTGACAAATAAAATTTTACAAGACCCAAAGCAAAGAAGATTTTTTAAAATTAACGATTTGCATGATTTATTTACTTTGGGTGACCAAGATGAAGTTGGTACTGAAACAGGGGATTTATTCAATGGACAGGAGAAAATTTATAGTGGTAATAAAGAAAGAAAGTCACATAGGCTTTCAAAGAAACATGACAATGATGACGACTTCTATCAAGTTGCGAGCATTATAGGTGTATCTAAGTTGGATAACTTTGAAGGTGATCAGGATAATACAAAAGATAAAGATGAGAAAGCTAACGATGCTGTTACGGAAGAAAATAGGATAATGGAAGATATATTTGCGAATAATATACACAGTGCCTTGAAACATGACGATATAGTTGACTCTTCCAATCACGATGTTTCCATCATTGAAAAAGAAGCAAACAAAGTAGCAAATGAAGCAGCCGAATCTCTTAAACGGTCTAGAAAGTTAGCCAGGAAGAATGGCGTTGGTGTTCCTACGTGGACAGGAAGATTTGGACTTGCTGGAAAATTCGGACCAAAAAAGAAGAACTCCTCTCTTTCTTCTAGTTCAATTTTAAAAGAGCTCAAGGAAAAGAAGCAGGGGAAGAATTCAATGTTTAATAAAGTGCATTCTGTTGGTGATGACGAATCTAAACATATGGAAGATAAGAAAACGATAATGGAGATCGTTATCAAGTTTCTCAACTCCAGGGAAGATAAATCTAGCGATTCAAACAGCATTTTGAAGCATCTAAATATTAGCAATAAAAATGAAAGCAAGATTATACTTGTGAGATCAATGTTGAGAGAAGTTGCTGTATGGGAGAAATTATCAAAAGGTTGGAAATTGAAGAGAGATTTTGAAGATAGTACATAGATTAGGTGCAATAAACGCGACATGAAAAATAATTCAAATCAAATTAAATATTTTGTATTTCGAATATATACAGATAAAACGAAGATAGAACGAAGATATTCTTCATAGCTATGATAAGATTTAGGCGATTCAAGTCATTTATACCCAGTTGTCCACCTCCAAAAATTGACACTGGCTGTACTTTCTGTGAGGTTCCGGAGTTTCCCCCAGATAAAGCTATCAACATGGAGGCAAATCTCAACAATACAAAAGTGTTACCATGGAAGCATGTATTAAATTTGAGCCATAGTTTTCGTGACTTCGATTTAATTCCATCAAAGATTGAACTTATACCTAATTCCTTGCATGAGAAGTTTCAGGAGCACAAGAAATTATTGCATTCTCAATATCCCCCAATGCTATCAAAAGTTTTATTAAATAATCATGACGAGGTGTTGAATAAATATGACTTGCTTCCTGAAGATCAATTAGTTTATCTTTATCCAGATAGTAAGCTCATAAAATTTAATATTAGACATACTAGAGAATTTGTCAAGGCATTTTTGGTTCCTAAAAACGCAGAGCCCGATGTCGTATATAACCCGTTCGCCAAAACCACTCCAAAAGTAGAAGATCTAAGAGATAATGAAGAAATCGACATGTCTATTTTTGAAGAGTTTTCTATTGAGAAAGATTTAGTTCTCATTTGTGGGCATACCCAAAGAGATGCGAGATGTGGAAAAATGGCACCATTGATTAATAGTGAACTCACGAAAGTTTGTGAACATAAAAATCTAGATATAGATATTGGGTTAGTTTCTCATATTGGGGGGCATGCTTATGCGGGAAATTTGATTATTTTTCCTAAAAGTAACTCTGAACAAATTGTCTGGTACGGAAGAATATTCCCTCAGAATGTTCAAGGAATAGTGGAGGAAACAATTGTAAATAAGAGAATAATCAAAGACTTATATAGAGGTGAAATATAAACATTTCAATTCATATTTATTAGAATAATTGTGTACATATAAGAGATTGCAGATTTCGAATAGCAAATGGTTACGACGGTTTAGTAATTGTAATACTTTATAAAATTTACATTGTGAGATATTCTTCATGTTCTTTCATCCTATTTTTCACACGATTCATTATATGTTGCATTTTTTCTTTTGGGATCTTTTTAAGGCTGCAACATCCACATCCCATGCATTTGATGTTAAAGTTGCGAATGCCGCAGCATGTTGACACTTCCACTAGAACTATATGTCCTTATAAAAGGTAAGTCTTAGAGGTCGCTGAAGCTACTTGCTTAAGAGGTAGTTACTCCTTACGAGACTCGATGTACTATTTCGGAATAGTTTTTACAAGTCCGGTAGTTGATTTGATTCTGATCAGTTTCTACAAAATATCATAAGTACATCAATCTAGCTTTCACAGAACTTTTGCCTTCTATAGAAGATACCTAACTAAGCACAATCAAGGTTAATATAATAATTATTATTGATAGATTTTAGTTACAAAGAAGCAAGCATACCGTGCTTTTTTTGTTCTCCAATCCGATAATGCAATTAAGAGGCTCACCGAAACTATCTTATTGTGGCTACCATTTTATTATATTGATCTATGTAATTGTCGCTTATCGTTATACATCTCAAAGCAATTTGTTCAGAAAATATACATTTTCAATAAACCTATTGATGTATTAAAGAATTGCATAAACAAAGATCGATCAACGGCTAAACGTTATTGACAATAAAATTTGAGAGCTGTAAAAAAATGCATCTACCAAATTTATGCAAGTGACTGCTGTTGCATCACTCTATCAAGCTTAACTACAGATGTGGATAATATCACAGGCCGTCAAATAACAGCATTTTAACAAAAAAAAATCTCAAACTACCCATCTTTTACAATATCCCTGGAAAATCAAGTTAATCTATCCGGGTATAGATTCCTCCAGCAAAAATTGAATCGTGCCACTATGCACACATACATTGCACGGCATCAGCCTCAACGCGCAAGCACAATCACGCTATCTGTGCATTTCAATTTGTTGATATCGTTGTCTCCTGCATACCGAACGGTTGTCGCAGCAATTATACTTTAAATTCCTGCCTCTTTTTATTTTTGTCTAACGATTAATCACTAGAACTTACCGATAGTGTAATTTCGTTAGAGCATGCATTACCCTAATCAAAGACAACTGTGAAGATGTCTGGTTTTTCACCCTTAGTGCTGGGAAAGAGAGAATTGAATTAGTTAGTATAATTTTTTACAACGAAAGAATTTTGTGTCCTGTGGAGTCTTAATCCGGCAAAAATCTCTTGAAAAGTTCAATGCTTTATGATTTTTGTTCTTACATCTTTCCAAACCGCTCATCACTATTTATTAGATTTCCCCTAATGTTCGATATCATCTTCCAAAAGATACATTGATTCTACATTCGGATTGGAGGAAACTACACCTTGTTTGCCGCAAATAGATTTAAGATTATCCACTACGGCAATTAGTATCTATTACACAGCTCAAAAAATGGGTTTATAGGAAAATGGCATTTTTTGACTGTGGATAAGAGCTCGTTCCTTTGCTCTTAAAGCCGAGAGTCTCCTTCGTTAATATTATTCGCGTCTCTAATTTAACCTTCCCTTCGAAGCATGCTGATTTCCCATTTCTGACTACTGTTTGCAGATTGCTTAGTGCGTCTTTCATTTGAGCACTTACACAGCAGCAGTGCAAAGCGAGATCGGTTCCTCTACATGTTCCAGCATTATGGACTTCAGTAATATCGGTTTATTCTCCCAAAACATTGTCCCAAGCGCTGAATACCTAGTTTTTTTGTAATATATCAACCCTCTGATCCATACTCCTATAGGAGTACCAACATTATGGTGACTCTGGCTCTATGTAAAGGGGGGTTATTATTCCTACGACTGGCGGGGAATAATCGTGACTACTTCTCGGAAATTACTATCAGCTTATTCCGATAATTGGCCATCTCCTAAAAAGTAATGTACTTGGCCAACCAACGACTCATATCAGCTTACTTCACATTGTACTTTGGTCACCTCTAAAATCATCCGTCAACCAATATTGTTCACCCTTATATCATGCTGGAGACTTCTTAATAGCGATGTTTGTTTATCTCTTCATATATCGACGCAGTCGTCTGCGGGCTGTCCCCTTCCTGTAGGGTAACAGTGCTGTAAGAGCGCTGTACCGCTGCATTCTTTGTTTCTACTCTACTTGCCACATGCCGAAGCGCATTCTGCGCTCAAGGACTAAGGAATGGACAATACAGCTAAGAAGCATAGAGAAGCATATAGTGTTAAGATAATAGATGAAGGCTTACTAGTGTCTTAAAAGACTTATATTCAATATCAGCTTCAGTATTGGTGTTGATCTTGATGATTAAGACTTAGAATGTAGTTAAAGGCAGCTCCTTAGCACCAGGTATCAAAAGGGGATGTGAGATTATCGATTTGTAATTCTTAGAAGGGGAGATTATTTTTTTTCCAGTACAGTACAGTGGAAAATTTAAATAAATAATTTCTCACTTCTTATTCTTTTCTTTCTAGAACTATACATAATATATCCAACGTTTGTCCTTCGATAGTTGACATAACATTAGATAAACCGGAGTAAAGTTACTTTCATTGAGAGAAAAGTTTATACCAACATTGGGAAGAAACTGCTGCTATTGACTCATTAAAAAATCAAGGTCGTATTTTTACAGCACGCTAGTCGTTGAACATATACAACACATTGTTGACTGATCAGAAGTTCGAAACTTCGAATTTAAAACTGGACGTCCCAAAGCAAATAAAGCCAACGGATAGGAGAGTTAATAGTGATTACAAACTGCAGGGAGAAGAGATAGAAACGAATCATAAGTTCTAATTTACAAAAATGTCGAATATACCAACACAAAGCACTGGTCAGCTGTCGATGGTTCCAGATTACAGAAGTAGTTATCAGCAAGTACAACATTCCCTGGCTGTTGGTGCCACCAATGGTGGTGCCTCCAGTATAGCTGGGCAAACCAATGGATCTTCCTTGCAAAATACACAAGGTCTTCAACAATATAGTCAGGCAGGCCAAAGAAGTATATCATCAACTGTTCCACAATCAGTCCAGTATCAATCTGGTTACTATTCAGACCAGAACCAACAATATCAACAAATGATAAACAATAATTATAGTAATTCCTTACCACAACAACAACAACAACAACAACAACAAATGATGAATCAAAGCTACCCTTCTTACTACATGTATAACCAACAACAACAACCTCAACAAGGTTCCCAACAAGTTCCACCACCACCACACCAATCAAACTCTACAGATCAATCATATCCTTATGGTAGATATCCTTACGGTGCTTCAAGTACTGCTGCCACTGGTGCTACCACTTCTTCAAACAATGTCGGTGCTACAAGTGCTACTGTAAGTTCAGCTGCTCCTTCTACAAATACTTCATCCCTTTATCAACAGTCAGTTCCACAATATAGCACTCAATTAACTCAAGCTCAACCTCAATCGTACAACCAAGGCACAAGTACCGCTTACAGTTCTACCAAGAATTCAGAAAGTGGACAAGGTCAAGATACTCTTGCTAATTCTAGTAATTCAATGGTTGGTCAATATCAACCACCTGGTATAAGACCAAGAGTAACTACAACTATGTGGGAAGATGAAAAGACATTATGTTACCAAGTGGATGCTAATAATGTTTCTGTGGTTAGAAGAGCTGATAATAATATGATCAATGGTACCAAGTTATTGAATGTCGCACAGATGACTAGAGGTCGTAGAGATGGTATATTGAAAGCGGAAAAGGTTAGACATGTTGTTAAAATTGGGTCTATGCATTTGAAAGGTGTTTGGATTCCTTTTGAAAGGGCATTAGCTATGGCGCAAAGAGAAGGGTTTGTTGATTTGTTATATCCATTATTTGTCAGAGATATCAAACGTGTTATTCAGACTGGTGTTACTCCTACAAGTGGCGCTAATCCACAAACGTCAAAAGCTATTACTGCTCCACCACCAAGTATCATCCCAAATCCAACTCCAAATCCTGGTCTTGGAATAACCAGCTATTATCCATACAACCAACAATACCCTCAAAATGGTACAACATCTAACAATTCCGGTACACAGTCACAGACTTCGCAACAAAATAGTGCCTCTGTGGATAGCACTCACCAAAGTTCACAACAAGTCAGTGGTACCCCATCAGTCCAACCTCTGTTACAGCCACAACCGCAACCTCAGCATCAACCTCAACCTCAACCTCAATCTCAACCTCAACCACAACCTCAACCACAACAAGTTTACGGCTATCAACAGGCGTATTATGCTCCTAATCAATACTATCAAGCATATATCCCAAACAACAATTATTCGACTTATAATACTCCAGTTTATTCCACTTATGGTTATATGAATCAGCAGGTACCGCAACAGGTTCCTCAGCTGATGTTGCAACAATCTACATCTAGCAACTCATCAAATCCATCTACTGCTGCTAATGTAAGTACCCAACCAACTTCAATCACCTCGTCAAATCAAAATACTTCGAGCGATGGTACAAATCAAAATGAATCTAATGGCAACTCTATTGAAAGTTCGGAATTAACAAATGAAAAGAAATCAGAAAATTGATGATTTTTACTTCGCATCTTGTTTTAATTTAATTATATTAATATATTATGTTATTAATTTGATTCTTCTTCTACCGGTTTGTTTCACAGTACTTGGTGCATAAGTATTAGTATACTTCGTTTTTTTATGAATTTTAATTGAGTCAGATATGATATGTGGTATTATCGTACATATTTGCATACTTCAAATCGGCTACTCGCCTTATAGATTGAGAAATATCGAAAAGAAGAAAACTCTTGTATTATTATTTTTGTACCTATCGTTTTCTTATTTAGTATATTTTATTACATATTTAGCTATCCTTTTTTTTATTTATTCTCCCTTTTTTGGTAATCAATTAAATATGAGACATAGAACCAAATTTCGTAAATATGGATTCTATATAGCAAATAAATACTTAACTAATTTTAAAACTAACATAATTAACAATAGCTATATTTGAGGCTATTTATATTATTATTCAACAGCAGTTAATCGACCTTTTTATTTTTAGTTTCATCATCTTTATTCAAGTCGTCATAAGAAGTTTGCAAGTTAGACAATTGCTTCTTAAATGCTGATATATCCTTTTCTTTTCTCTCAATTAAAACTTTGTATTTTTCAACCTCATCTTTCTCCTGTTCTTCAGAAGTAGGCTTTGGACTATTCAAAAGTCTGTATTCTGATTCTTTTTTAACCAATTTCATTAAAATGGTCATCACGGTAAAAATAGAAACTCCCAAATACAATACAGCACCAGTCAAGTACAAGTTTCTCTGTGTATAAAACTTACTAGCCATTTGTTCTGGAGACAATTGAGAAGGGGGAATCTGGTTCTGAGCATAGTATGGATTATCCAAGTAAGCAAATTTATTGAGTTTGTTAAGGCAATCAAAAAACTGCATTCCCAATAATACTGTTGAAAACACTATACCCACTTTAACATTCTGGCTCTTTTTTAAGGAATTGTAAATATCAACCATCTTCACACGGAGTACGTGTGGTAAGGGAAGAATGACAAGAAGTAAGACAGACATTTGACATGTCAATGTTGCAAAAATCAATTTCATCTGAATACTCATGGCTAATTGCTAATTTGTTTACTTTTTATATATTTATATCGTCCTGATATGTAGTTAAGATAAGATTTTATTACAATCAATTCGTTGTTCAGATAAAAATTTTGAGTGACAAGTTACTGTATATAAAAAAAGAGAATTTATGATGAAACTAGCTTCAGAAGATTACATATATTAGATATTAGTCTATTTAAAAGTATAAAATTTCTATAAACCAGTAAATCTTTTGGCATAATGATAAGCAAATAAACTGAAAATAATCATTCCTAAAATTATGGACCAAAACCATTCCAAGCCGGGATAATCTTGACCGGGTACAATACAGTTCATACCCCATAAACCAGTCACAACATTAATAGGTAATACAATTGTACCTAGTATGGTAATCTTTCCTAATACATCGTTCGTATCGTTATTCACTTTAGTCATATCAATATTTATTTGAGCCAAGTAGTTCGAATGAAACCTTGCTAACAATTTTTCAAAATGGTTTAATGATTGAATCATAGTAACTATATGATCTTGAATATCACCAACATACATACCAATCTCAACTCTGCTTATACTTGTATCACCATTTTCGCTGAAACGCTTGCTAAATCCTTTAATAACATCCGCCTTCGATCCTAACAATCTTAATACCGACATGACCCTTTTACGGCACTCACCAATTCGTCTTAACATGTCACCCTTCCTTTTCCATCCTAAAATCTTGGAAGAAGAGCTTGAAGAAGTACTAGTAGATTTACTTCTTGTGGAAGAACTCATATTCCCAAAAGCGCCCACCATACCTCTATCAACTGTAGACTTCGATCTCTTTTGTCTGTAAAAAATTTGATTGTTCTCATCTCTTTTTGAAACTGAAGTTCTATATCGTGGAATTGGATTTTTAATAAAGCTATTAACGTCAGAATCTTTCTCGTCGTCACTATCACTGTCCAGGTCGGATTCCCCAGAATGCATTTTTAGAATTTCATCCTCTATAGCGTTAACTTCATCTTCAATGCTATCTATCATTGGAGCAAAAGAGTCAGTAATGTCATCGATCAAAGCATAACATAACCAATCAGAAGATACAGTCAAATAGTCCTTTAATAATCTGGCACGCCTTCTAACATTGATTGGGTGAGGAGTAGCAGAGAAATGAAAGGTGATTACCGCATCTCTAAAGACAATCATATACATATTGAGGGGCAGCAATTCCCCATCCCTAATTTTCTTACCTTTAGACTTAACAGAGGTACTTTCCTTAGAGTTATGCATCATCAATGAATTGACTTTGTTGTGGGAATTTGATGAACGAAACAATTTTTTTATAGATCTCCAAACTCCATCTGACTTACCAAATAAGCTATTATCGTCATTATCATACATTTCTTGAAGCTTATTGACTTTCTTTTCGTATTCTTTAGCTCTTTGTTTTCTTCTTTCATAAACAATATCGAACGATGTAAAACATACAAAATAGTAGCTTTTAAATAACTCTACCTTTTCTCTGGCTTCGCCCAAAAATATATCTTCGGTTGTTAATGGGTGAATTCCAAATGTTTTTGATAAAACTTTCATTTCTTCTTCTGTGGGATCTAATACATCAAGCCAAAAAGGATTTGGTAAAGAGTCGGCAATTGAATTAACGGCAGTGCCAGGTATTTGAGTATCGTTACTCCTAGGACCTTGATTATTTTTAGTTAATGTGAGATTCTCCGACATTAAAGTTTCTGTATTCAAATTTTGAGGATGAAGAGTATTGCCATGCATACTATTCCTTGATGAAGTGCCAGATCTACGTGGCGTTGACGAATAATACTTTGGCATAAATAAGTCTTCGAGAGTAGTCATCTCTATATCATTGTCATCCAAATCGATTATTGACTTGTCGGTTTCTCTGTTTTTTCTGTGTATTGATAATAGGCCACTAATGGTAGGCGAATGAATCGTTTTCTCAAGATCTTCTCTAAAATATGTAAATCTGCACAACCCATCCTTAGACAGCTTTTGGAATTTTTGGTCTTTAGGAGAATTCAAAATTGTTGGTATCTTGTCTTTCGATTTATCTAACGGGTGAATTGGGGTAGGTCTCACTCTGAATGAATCATTCATCAGATGTAGTGATTCAATTTCATTAATTTGGGTATTATGCAATAAAGGAGTATCTTCCTTGGTTTTGGGAGAAATGCTAGGAGATCGACGTGGTCTAGTAGAAAGCTTGAAATTTACTGCTTCCTCCTTATTGGAAGAGGTTTCCATATAACTTTCCCATTCTTGCTCTACAAACTCTTCCAAAACCTTCAAGTCTGGCCATTGATAACTCACTTTATCTCCAGACATATCTTCATGGACATAATAATCAGGGAAACATACATCGTCCAAAGAAGTAGATCTGTCAGAATCATGCAACGATGGATTAGATCCTCCAAATTCTAAAGAATTTACTGATTCACTGTCTTGGGGTCGATCATGGTTAATCATATTTGGCCATGGCTCGGGGTTAACATATTGGTGTTGCTCGGTCGCATATCTATCCATGTCTAAAGCAACTCCGCCATAAGGATGAGTTACAGGGGAATAGTGTCTGTTTTGAAGCAATAAAGACTGCAAGTTTTGATTTGTTAATGGTAAGCTTGGTTTTCTTTCGTCTTCTCTATTCAGAGATGAGCTGCTCATTGTACTTTTTTTTCTGTTATTATTTTGTATGCTGCTGCCATGGACATTTGTTTGTGATTCTCTTCTTCTTGATCTAGCTGGTGACGAATGAAGATGTGCTAGATCATCAAACTTACGGTGATCAATGAAGGCACCTGATGATCCCTTTGACACATTTCTTATTGAATTTGAGCTTGAGTTATTGTTCGTAGACGATGCAGACTCCTCGTCTTGTGGACCCGAGTACCTAAAATTTGGAGCAGAAGCAAATGTTCTTCTTCTATTCTTATTCTGATTCTGATTCTTACCCATACTGTACTACTAATTTATTTGCCACCAATATATACAGAATATGTAATAAGTTTGTAAGAGCAAACACAAAGAACTCGCTTATCTGTAAAATAGTTGCTGAATCAGATCAGTGCTGCTTTAAATTCGAGTTAGCAAACTTAAGTGACACAAACAAAAAAATTTGATTTTAGTTCTCTATAGCAAGGATTCTGAAGAGAATACTTATGTAGCTTGTTTTATCTATTTGAATGTTGTTAACTAGTTGTAGAGCTGATTTTCAGAAGATTTTTAATAACTTTTTTTGTTACTGAAATTGATCTGATTCTCAAAAGAGATCAAGTTTTCAATATAATACTATGTGTAAATTAACATTAGCAGCCGTAAATTATTCTAGATTGCTATATTTATCTATATATATATGGCTTGGGTTTCTTTGATGACAATTGACATCTTGACAATGGTAATTTTAACATTTACAATACAATGAACAGTAGAGTTGCATACTATAACTACAAAAAGTGGGACAATTTAGTATGAAATATAGCTACATGTGTATGAAAAAGGTATCACAAATCTATATATCGGAATCTATTCAGAAAGAGTACAAAATTTAAAAGTTGATAGTTAATTTTGGTAGCTGGATATTGCATTTTTTTTTCTAATACGTATAGCTCAAGCCTATTCAGCTTCACTTTCGTCTTCCTTTTTCCGTTCCTCTTCCTCTTCCTCCTGTGTTTCTTCCGTCTTTAGTTTCTTTTCCTTTGGCTCATCTTCAGTATCTGTGATGCCTTTTTTGTTAATACCATTTAATTTGTCTAGCGCATCCTGAACTTCAGAAGCCGATTCTAAAAGCCTCTTCCATGTTTCTTCAGTTAATGATATACCTTTCTTTCCTGGCTTCTTTTCCTTGGTGTCTTTATCAACATAAAATTCCCTAATATCAACCAAATTAATATTGTTAAATTTTCTGATAGTAACTTGTTTTTTCTTATCCAATTCGATCACCACGTCCCCCTTAGAGGGATCTTGATTGCTATTGCTATTGCTATTGCTGTACAGCCTCTTATATGCCATTGTGCTAGTTATGCTACTTGTAATGTATATTAAACCACAGGAGTATAAATATTGAAGAATTGAAAGTTCAAATATCACATTCTAAAGTGCAGTACAAACCAAATCATTATCTACTTCTAACCTTGGTCTATAATCTATATATATATATATATATATATTAAATCAGTTTCTACCTTGTAATCCACTCTCCCATGTTTCGTCGTAGTGTTCGCCTAATAATTCCTTTACCTTTTCGAAAATAGGTTCATCGTGACCGTTAATTTTATCCACATTGGTTTTGACTTGGAAATAATTGCTGATTGCACTGTTCAATTCTTCTACATTTGAAACACCTAGTACTACAGAACAATCTGTATTCCAAACCAAACTATTAGAATCAATTACTTGTTCCTTTGTTTCAAAAAGCCACTTTCTTAAAGCAAAGCGGGTAGACAATTCTGCTAATTCTAACCCATTATAATTGTCTTTCAAATATTTTGCAACCTTTTGCACCTTATCCTTTAATGCCTGAGGAGCAGGATGGAATTCGTGTGTGGTTTGTGATCTCAATAACGACATACTTAAAATTGAGCCATTCATTAATTTTTTGATGCCACAGTTCTTGAAAAACTTCTCGTAATAGTCCATGAGGATAGTATTTTGTAGGCACCCATTGGAGTAGGAAAGAATCGCATCTAACGGTCCAATATCAGAATCTTCAACACTCTTTAATGCTATTTCATACAAGAATTTCACAGGGTATCCAGAGATACCAATATTTCTAACTAAACCTTCATTCTTCAATAATTTTAACTCTTTCAAAGCTTCTAATATCTGCTCTTCTTCGACAAATTCTATATCGTGCATGTAAACTAAATCTAAGTAATCGGTATTAAGCCTTTTGAGCGATCTTTCAATGGATTTTCTAACAGAGCTTCTTGAGTAATCAAAATCGTTCAATTTAACACGTCCAGCCTTGGTACAGATAAAGTAAGACTCTCTGCTCCATTCACTGCTAATCTCATGTAACGAGTTGCCTAAAATCACTTCTGAAGGTCCATAATATGGTGAAGTATCAATTGCGTTTAAACCGTTCTTCAAGGCAATCTTTAGGATTTCCGTCAGAGGTAAACTCTCAGGATCGTCAGAATATTGTGTATTAAAGACAGCACCTCCAATGATTAACGGTGGAATATTTCTTATCGAATATGAACCTGTTTTTAAGGTATTTACTATTGGCTTCACTAAACACATCTAAATAAATAATGATCTTTCATTTAAAAAGAAACACTAACCTTCAGAATATTTATTGATCTTTACATATCGCAAAATATATCACAAAATAAATTACATTAAAATACATTGATTATACAGTAGTCAGATTATCAAAACAACTCATCACCTTCTATGATATAGTTACCTGGTACTAAACCGACTGCTCCTGTTTTATCTCTACAATTTTGCCCCAATTCACATAAGAACCAGTTATCTTCTTGCTTGTGTATAACATACATGTTCCAGCCTTTCTTAAAATATAATTCACCATGTTGCTGTGGCTGATAAGAATAATTAGCTCTTGCTTTAGTAATATATCTTGCTCTTGTAGCTGGAGTCAAATTTTGGTTTAGCATAGATTGAAGGTTGGTGTACGACTTAGTAGATGCTCCAAACAGGTTTCTGACCTTTGCAGTTTTCACCACAGTAGAAACCAGATCATTTGAATTCGAAGGTATTTTCTTTATTACATCAATCATAGATTTGGGCCTTTGTGATTTATTTGGTGGTGATTCAGGAGTCTTGAAATTTATTGAATTGTATCGTGTCGCTACTTCTTCATGGTCATCAATTAAGTCTGAAGCAGGAACAAGATTAAGTTTCATATCATTATCTTTTACTTTTGCTTTTGACTTTTCTCTCATTGCCTCCTCGAGTCTTACTGATTTCCTAAATCTATTAATGTCGCCGTTACCTCCAGAATTCAAATCTTCTAATGCCTTAGCAATAAAGTCTACAGAAAAATCCTTAACAAGTGGTATACTCTTAGGGGCATCTTGTTGGATATTCTTTTTTGGTGACGTATTTATATCCTTGACTTTCATGTTAATTTGCTCCTGGAATTCAGACAATTGTTTACTCTTTCTTCTTGGTGAACTCCAGTTTCTCTCCGTATTAGATGAGTAATTAGTTGGGTTTGAATAATTGGAAGAGCCATTACTATTAGCAAGTTTGTCTCTCTTACTATCTTTTTCATCACTTGAAAATATATCGTTGCCGTCATGAGTTGAGCTATATCCAGATCCTGCACTAGCGGATTTTGTTAGAGGTGTTGCTATAGGACTTGAAGGTGGCTTCTTTCTAGTATTTTTTGGTTTTTCAATTGGTACAGGAGGAGGTAAACTAATTTCAGGGAGACCATCCTTTAGAGATTTAGCTGGGGTTTGCATCTGCTTTATTCTGGTATCTTCATCATCCATATTGCTATTGGTATGTGTGCTATTAGAGTATCTTGAATATGTTCTTGATAATATAACATCGGCATTAGGGTTGTCAAACCCAGCAACAAAGAACTTAGGCTTGTAGTTATAGTCATCATATCCATTCATAAAGTCAATAAATTGAGGTTCTTCATATATTTCATTTCCTGTACCATAAGTATTACTGAACTCTTGTAAATCCTTTATCGGTTGTATCTGCGCAAAGACTGATCTAGCCAAGTCCACTGATTGGTCATTGTCAACACATAATGTGGCAATATTATTACAATAGTTGAAACAATTAATCTTACATAATTGTATCCTTTCTGTTTCCAAGGAATAGAAGTCCAGAAGAGCTATTTTCCAGTCTCGTATGTAAATTTCGTTTAACTCTCGGTAAACACTTATGGATTTCTCGTAATTATGACTTGTAGTTGCTATTGCTGTACTCAATTTATTTAATCTTGCAGTATTTCTTTCCAATTCTTTTCCTAGAGTTGTGTGTAATGTAAGTCTCAAATTCTTGATGAGTGCACTTTCCTGTTGAAACTTTTGTTTACATGCTTCCATTTGTTTAAATCCATCATGTTTCTTCTTCAAGACTTTACACATGTGATTCTCAATAACTGATACTCTCTTCAGGTATCTATTGTAAAATTCTTGTAGGTTGTCAATGTTCTTTCTATTTACTGTTTCCATGAACTTATTATTATACTTCACCATCTGATGGTTTTCAAATGCTAACTTATCCAACGAAATTTTTAGAGACCCTGTCTCATGAGAACCAAGCAGCCTTTTGTTTAGACGAATTAATTTTTTGTTATATTCCTTTTCTACTTGTATTCGTTCCTGATAGTATCCTAAAAGCTCCTGTAATGTTTCCAAAGAGTCTGTCATTCTCGCTTGTATTACGCTAAATCCGCTATCATCTTTATCCCAAAAGTTACTTACAAAAGGAATTTCCTCCAGAATATTGTCACCTTTTCTCGTCATTTCCCTAATGTGATTATCTTCACCCTAAAAACATAAAGAATAATTAGTCATTTTTTTCATATAACCCATGATTGAGAGTGGATCTCGCTGTTTATGTTAATCCCGAATTAGGAAATGTCATATCATCGACTTCTATGGCAATCGAAACGTACTATAAACTCGTCTTTTCGGTCAAGTCCATCATGCAGGTACAGGGAATAGTAAACAACGAACGGTCAGACATTGTTAGTGTCAAGTAATTTCGGGTTTCTGTGAGAACTGATTCTCACTTATGGGAACTATGGGTCTAATCATAAAACCATAGAAAAGATTTTTTTTCTTACCTTCAAGAAAAATTAATGTACAGTAGAATCAATAAGCAGTAATTATGTACATATTCAGAATTAAAAGATTAGCTTAATTAAAAATATTAACTTGAATTTAAAACATCTGCCTAGGAAGCAAGCCTAGTAGAGTTTCTTTAAATTTTCCCAAAACATGCAAAAATGCCCTACTATAATCATTTTTAGCCCGTCTATATAAAATCAAAGCCCATCAGATTTTGAAAATTTTCCACCTACTAAATTTAAAAGTATAACCATGTAAATAGGAATATCCGCACTTTTTTTATCATATATAAGAAAATATAAGAAATAATATTGCGTTATTATGGTATTATTGGTCAAATATAATGTATGGCAGCCTGAGACTGGAATTTTTTTTTAGCAGCCTTTTTCATTTCGTATTTGATTAGCTGCAAAATATAATAGTTAAAAAATATGATTTCCTAGTGAACGAACCCTACATTTTTCATTATATACATATATATATATAACACATCTACATACCGATAATAAAATAACAAAGGTATTAGTATTATCTTAAGAAAAGTATTTGTTGGTTTAACGAAACGAAAAGCGATTTTGAAAGAGACTTCATTGATTACAAGAAAAATAATCTTCGGACAAAATGACCAGATGGAATGAAAGTTAGTAACTCTTTTATATCAAACTTTAAGGAGAGTTGTATCCATTATTAACCAAATTATGATAACATAATGACTCCTCTTACAGATAAAGCTTCTTGGAACATATTATCAGCGCTTTCACTACTTTTACAATAAGCTTCAATTGGAGTTTTTTTTGTATTTTAAGATGACAATTTGTCTGGTTAATTTCAAGCACTAAAAGCATCCGTTGATCACATCAGTGAATAATTCCCAGATTCGGGGATTGTCATACAAAGGAAAATTCATATTAAATAGATCTATGGGCCATTAGAAAGTGTTAATTATGTGGGTTATGCTAGCTAAATGTTAGTGCGCAACACAATTTTGTGCAACAAAATTGGATTGATGCAAATTCATCCAAGACAACAATAGAGCGAAAAGAGCCACTTTACAACTATTCGTACTGATATAAGGCAAATTGAATGATAAAGTATGATATTGAAATAGCATCCAATAGCATGCAAAGATCTTGGTCTCAAGGTAAGGTTTTTTTTATTAAATTGTCGCCAAGTTTGTCTATAAATAAAGTAGTTTTAGTATGTATTTTAGGAGTAATTTTACTCTTAGCGAATTACAATAAACAATCGTACCCGAACAGGACAATTTCTGTATAATCTAACAAAATAACATAGTCGCTGACTATGCAAATCCACATCCTATACACCACTTATTGGACAGAATAATGTGAAAAGAAAGAACAGTTTTTGGCCAAATATATCATAAAAACATGCATACAAATGCTTAAAATTTTCATTTGCAATTAAATAGAAGGTACTGGTCCAGCTATTAATAACAGAATGTCATGCAAGCTGTTGGCCATTGATGGTATAGCTGTAGATACCGCTGTTTGATCAAGAAATGAAACAAAGTTGCCAAGCAAGATAATGAAACCAACAATTTCTTCTTGTTTAATATTTGGGACTTGTCAGTTAATTCGATTTTTTCCATTTGAGTATTGTCAATTATAAGAGACTTACTGCAATAATTCAGATATGCTCTCTTGTATATTGTTGGTGTTCTAGCTTAAAATAAAAGATAGTGCGAGACACAAATGTTAATATCGCATATTGAATTGATGCAAAATAATCATCTGGACGATGATGAAGATTCATTTTTCGGACACTTAGCACCAGTTTGAGGCTATTAGATGAACAATGGAACATATGAAAATATCATCCAATTGCATGGAAAGATCTTGGTAACTCATAGCTAATTGCACTGCATCAAGGTAAAATTTTTCTATACTATTGTCACCAAGTTTTTCTATAAATAGGGTAGTTTTTTGTATGTATTTTAGGAGTAATTTTACTCTGAGCGAATTACAATAAACAATTGTACCCGAATTAGTATTTAACTAAGTACTATCCAATATATATTCTTCTGAAGATTGATTTCATCAGTTGCTTATTAAAAGAACTAAGAACATTTATTCTACTCGTTTTGTTTATCGGTATAGATACTATTCTCTATTATCTGTTGTTGCACACGTAATTTTAAATGATGATCTTTAAAATGGAAAATGGCAGAAAAATGCGGACAGTTCCATTTAGTTTCCATGCGGAACCTTTCCACATATTCTCCCCGTCCGCAGCGACAACGCATTTTCGGATTTCCCGATAAGATCAACTGATCTTATTGCAGTTATATAAAAGATGAAATATTTAAGTAAACATCTGAATATCAAAGACATAGTTAAGTGAAGAGCATATTATTTATTTACTCATGTTCTACCTATTAATTGAAGTTTAATGTCAATTGTTTCCCTTGATATTTCCCCGTACGTAAATATGAAAGGTTTGGGCATTTATTAGTTCTTCAAGTATAAAGCTAACATCTGCAGAAACAACACCATTACCCATGATAATTTACAGCACCAATTGACGAAGTTGGGCTGTTACCTTAATAAGGAAGAAGAGGAATACTATTACATTCTATTAGCCCCTATGGTTGCACTACTGTCATTGGTGATTTTGCCCCATATGGAGATTCACATTCTGCAGGAGGAAGTAGCTCTGGTTGTGGTTATTTAGGAGGAGCTGGTAAAGCTGATTTAACACTTGGTGCAGACCAAGGAGGAATCATAAGAATTCCAAGTAGTAATTGTGGAATTGTTGGTCTTAAACCTACATTTGGACTTGTTCCATATACTGGAGTGGAAGCTTGGAGTATTATATAGATCATGCTGGTCCTATGTCAAAAAAGTCTTGGATAATGCCACTCTTCTTAGTGTTATTGCTGGTGTTGATGGTAATCATTACAGAAAAATGGGTGCACCAAACTATGACAAAGTCCTGATTACGCAAGGTTAGCAAAAGATATTTTTGGAAAGGATATGAAGATTGGAATTTTGAAGGGGTCTTTAGAAATACCAAGCATGGCTAAAGATATGAAATAAAATTCTTAGAGCAAGCAAAATTATGGGAAAGCTTGGTGCTGAAATCGTTGAGATTTCTATTCCCTATCATAACATAGCACCTGAGATCTGGATGACGGGTCAGAGAGTTGCAGGTTACATTAGTAGGTTGGGATTACAACCAGCCGTAAAGTAGTCAAATCTAGTAAGTTTATTGAGCATACTTTACCGGTGACACACCTCACCTCAATCATTTGGTATGTTTCCTCTTAATGTAAAAAATAGTGTATTTAATAAAGGTATGTATTTGATAGAAAAGCACCCAAGTTTATATGCAAAAACTAAAAACCTTAGTTGTAAGGCTTGAGCTGAATACGAAAAAGTTGGAGTCAGCATATATTTTGATAACCCCTACGGTTCTGTTTCCTGCTACATGTCATGGAGACAAAAATGCCACGCCGATAGAAGGAATTAAAAATACAATTGGATTGAATGATAATGCTGGAATATTTAATATCACTGCACACCCGGCTCTTTCTTTACTTGTGGGATTCTCACCTTCAGTTGATGATCGAGAAATGAATTTCCCCATTGGCATTCTAATAATCGGAAGCATTTTGATGAGTCTACAAAATGCTGCTGCATATTCTAGAGAACAAGCATATGAATGGAAAAAGATGTAGTCTACGCATGTGTCTTTCTACCAATATAAGTGTTTTTGTTTAAAGATTAGCACAATCCAACCTGGTCTAAGTACGATAAAAGTAATGCCCGGTGAATTGTCCTCATGCGTACTGAATAAGGCTTCGATTTTCATATTCTTATATGGTTGATTTCTCCTACTATAATCGTTTCGAAAAAGAAAAGACAAAATGAAAGTACATAATGGCTTTTAGGCTAGGGTATATTGTTACAATGGTGTATCCGGTTTCTGGAACATATGATGCTATTTCTTTCTCACATGTTCAGATTTAAAGCAGAATAATACCTCATCCCGGCCACGGTAGGTCATGATGAAAATTTTATCTTTTCGCAGTCGTTCCGAAAATTCGGTCCGCAACAAACAATTCTCAAATATCTGTTTGATTCTTTTCGTAACTGTTTTTCTAAGGTTTTGACAAGCTATAGAGGCTTAAGTGGCTTCGACCACATGCTTATGGCAAAAATCACATACGGACATTATGCATCGGACATCGGGACTCGGATACTGACTTACTCATATCTTTGTTAGTCAACGTCATCAATTAAGGTACAATTGACTAATAATGTAGTCGACTGCTGTAAGGTAATATAATATATATAAGATATAGAATTCTTCAATGCTGCTTAGACTAGCTTTCTGAAACATCTATAAATGAGCATAATTGACCCAAGTAAAAAATCAGAAGACTTCATTGAAAATAAGGTAATTAAGATATTAAAAGCGGTCTTGTCCTTTCTTGTGGCACAATGGTTCTTTATAATTTTAGCAATATTTATTGCATTAGCACATCTGTACTCAAACTTTGCTAAACAGGGAGGTATGGTAAGGGGTGAGTATTCAATAGGATACGGAGCAGTTGCAGTAATCTTTTTGGTAAGTGGATTGTCTATGTCTTCAAAGGATTTGCTAAAGAATATACTTAATATAAGAGCACATTTTACTTTCCTTAGCTTGTCTTTTTTGATAACAATCAGTATCATGTACGGAATTTCGTGTGGTATTAAAGCCGCTAATAACGCTGAAATTGACGAATGGTTAGTAGTAGGAATGATCGTAACGCATGCCTGTCCTACCACTGTCTCGTCCAATGTTGTAATGACAAAGATTGCTAAAGGCAATGATATCCTTACACTCTGTGAAGTATTTATTGGAAATATACTAGGAGCATTTGTAACACCTGCTTTGCTTCAATTATACATGCAAAACAGTTGGAGCTTTGGAAACCCATCAAAACAAGTTGTAGATGAGACTGTTTCTGAATTGTACAGAAATGTTATGAAGCAAATTGGATTATCTGTCTTCGTCCCTCTCTTTGTTGGGCAATTAATTCAAAACGTACTCCCAAAGCAGACCAAATGGTCAGTTCAAAAGTTATATTTGTCTAAAGTCTCTCAGTTTATGCTATTGTTGATTATGTTCGAATCTTTTTCAACAGCATTTGCACAACATGCATTTACGTCTGTTAGCCACGTTTCCATCATCTTCTTGGTTTTTTTCAACATTGGTGTCTATATATTTTTCACGATACTATCCTTTCTTTATGCTCGTCCTTACTTCATTATCCTGATATTTAAAGAAGAACCAGCAGCAGAGTCCTCAAGACTGTACAAATATACCTATGCATTTTTCAGGCCATTTTATTATTCCAGAAAAAATACAGTTACAATTCTTCTCTGTGGTCCAGCTAAAACCGCTGCATTAGGTGTGTCGCTAGTGTCCTCTCAATATGGCAGTGGCTTCAATAAATTAGGTGTTCTTCTTGTTCCCTTGGTATTATATCAGGCAGAACAGGTCATAACTGCTCAAGTATTAACAGGTTTCATGGAAAAATGGATTGAAGCCGAAGACAGAATTCAAAATGATAAAGAGTCAATTATCGAGTCGGATTTGTCCAATTCCAACAGCGGTGAAGATGACGAAATATCTTTCAAGATAAGTGATAGTAGCTTAATAGATAAAGTGCATGAATCTAATTACTCTTAATGAAGCAATGTTGTATTTCCATGTTTATCCTGTATATAATACCGATGCACGACACATATCACTATTACCAAATTCTAAGCTTTTTATTGCTCCAAAGACCCTTCGGTCAGCAATACTATGGAATTAATGAACATTTTATTTCTTCTGTTGCCATGTATTCTTATGCTATTGCATAAATTTTGTGCTTAGTGATCGCTCCATCTCCAAATTTCCATTATCTCCACTTATCCCATCATTATTAATGATCAGCTTTCTAAAGTTATAATTCATTGTCAGTGTCACCTCACATATATATTACAAATGCTACATTGTAATGCGACATCGACCACCCTAATAGTCGTATTTTTGTAGTGGGTATGTGGAGACTCTTTTCCTCGAACATTTATCCGAGAACCCAAATTGAGATATCTGCGATTTCGGTGCTATTGTTGCCGACAATTTCTATAGTCCATAGTATTCTCCACCAGGTCAGAAGCTTAGCACCATCGAGCTACAACGCAATTCTAGGTTCAAATTTCGGTGGTGTCAGCACCAGAGTATATGCTCTAATAGCACCACATCAACCTAAGAGCATTTTTTTTCCAAATAGATGGATACAACTAGCACGGTGATAACATGCTCCAATCACCTAATCTCTTTCTCGACACCCACCATTTCAGTATCTACCCTTCCTAGCTGAATAATTTCTCTATTTCCGTCATCGTACTCTCTTCTAACTAAGCCAGTAGCTCCTAGCACAACGTCGTAACTTTTTTGTGTTTCTCGTCTACGTTGTAACCATTATCACCATTATGGGCATGATAGGTTCCATAGGGTGAGGGTTAACTTGGCACCTACATTCCGAGATTCATGCCCACTACCCAACTTGCACCATAATAATCTTAATCGTGGTATATTTACCACTTGTACTAAAAAGCGTATAGGTCCGTATTAATACATCTGTAGATACTGCTGCATCCTACAATAGCATCTTTATGTTATGTTTGCTTCATCAACTTCTTCTATCTTTCGTATGTACATTTTATCAAAATTGGTATGAATTAGAGATATCCGGGCTGCGTAACCATTGATAACTCAGTAATTCCAACTCACTCCACTACCAAACTCAATACCACACTTTTTTATGACGCCATAGAGAAGAGAGCTATTTTCAATATAAACTAGCTATATAGATATAAATTAATATAGGCACGGCTAGGACTGCTACAGTAGAGAAAAGAAGCGGAGATTAGCTATACAGACTTGTTAATTAGGTGGAATAAGCGGTCCTTATCTATTACAAATTCGCTGAAGAAACTGAAGCAAAACTGATAGAGATTAAGAGGAAATATTACACTGAATATAGCTATGACACTGAACACATCCCTGATTATGGACAACAATAATAATAATAATACCTACACATATGCAAATCCCAAGAATATGAACTACTGGATGATGGCCAATAACTCAATAAGCGGTACACAGCCAGCGACGGCACTAGAGCAAGAAATGGGAGTAAGTACAGAATCGTATAACATAGATAACGACGCATTCTTAGAAAGCCAATATTTGAATGATCATCTTCCTATGGAGCCTATAGGTAGTGATGTTTCGTCATCAACATTGCCAAACTCGACATACGGTAGCCATTCATCCAAGACTACGCCCGAGTTCTCGGAAACATCTACAATGAAGTATGATGAATCAGCATTACTGGACATAGGATACCTGATAAATCAGCAACAGTTATCACAGTCACAAGAGTTGTACTATGCTGATGCTAGTATATCTGGCTCGGTGGGTATGATTTTGCCAATAGACCAATTGAACCTATTATCAATAACTCCGATGACGTCGTCTCAAGTTTCAAAATCGCCATCACCAGAGATCTATAATAATATATACAAGGATGAAAAGATGGAAGATCGTACAGTGAATCCAAGAGAGTTGTTTACTACAAATAAAATTCCGGTTTCGATATCTTCACCTTCATTGACCACACTATTTATGACCAAGAACAATCCGAACTATAATAACTATACTACCAATAGAGTTCCGAAGAGTGAGAATCTGTCAGGTTCCAAGCAACAAGTGGAACAACAACAAATAATAACACCCAACTTTGATTTCAAAATGAATAACGAATGTGTTGATGCTATTTCTTATTGGCTCAATAATACTTTAGAGACAGTTGATAGTGATGAAAATATTGATGCCTCTGCGGCAGAAATAATGGCAAATCCAACAGGAATTATCAAATCTAACTTTTATTATAGAAGAAGAAATTCAATTCAGTCATCAAATCCTTCTAGTTATATAAGAAACAATGAAGAGAAGGCAAGTTCGGGAAGTTTATATAATCAAAAAAGAAAAAGAAGAAAGTCATATAACAATTATGATACCACCAGTAACTCTGTTGAATTATCTTCTACTATTAAACCAGTAGGAAGTAGAAATTCGGCACCAAAAGCCAAGCTTGAATCATCGGCTGAATTGGTGCCTCCAGTAACAACGACACAACAGCTGAGATCAAGACAACAATCACCTTCAAGATCTGTAAAAGTTTCACCATTGACTACACCAAGACAAAATCAAAAGGAAAAGACAGAAGACAATCTCATAGAGGAGGAAGAAACACCGACGTATCCATGTCCAAATTGCGATAAACAATTTAAACGCTCAGAGCATCTTAAGAGGCATCATAGGTCTGTACATTCGAATATTAGACCATTTCATTGTAAATATTGTGAAAAGAAATTCAGTAGATCTGATAACTTAGCACAGCATTTAAAAACACATTTCAAAGTGAATTCTAACGGAACAACGAGCTTGATATATGGAAATCCTAATACTAATAGAAAAAGGAAAGACTAATACTACGATTCGTTATTTTTTTGCATCTAAGTGGCTATGAATAAATACTCTATAACTACATTTTATATTTTAGATATTTGCCAGATTTTGAGATATTCTTATTATATGATAAGATCACATTGCCTTTTTTAATTCGATTTTTTAACTATTTTAATCAAGATTTAAGTAGCCAACAATTAAAATAAAACTAGCTTCGAGAGGAGTGTATTTCACACATATTCCTTCATATATCATTTTATCACGTGAAACTTCAAGGGTGATGCGGTGGCTCAATGGTAGAGCTTTCGACTCCAGATCGAAGGGTTGCAGGTTCAATTCCTGTCCGTGTCAATTCCTTTTTTTAAAAAAAAAATTTGATCTACATTGCAGTCTATCCTTAATATTATAATGGTTGTTAAAATAACTTATAGATTGGTTTTAGGAATTTCTTAATGATAATTTTAAGAGATTAACTTGACTAAGCCTATTTTGAAGGCGTAATTTTTTTCATGTTTATTCTAAATTATCAAATTGTATTATTTTTTCTTATAAATTGTGAAAATAGAGAATTTTAAGAATGTTTTACTATTAAAAGTAATTCGTATCTACAATATATGAAATAAAACACATTTTATTTTTAAACAAAAAAGAGCAAGGTAGATTTAAAATTTCATTTATAAAGGAATAATGGGAGACTAGATAAACCATACTTGAAGTAAACGTATCCTAAGTAGCAGAGTTTGAAAGTGCCTTGTATATCCGTGTCCAAGGAAACAGTGAATTTGCCATTTTTTTTTTCACAGCCAGAAAATTCTATGGAACCCTAACAGAAAAATTTTCGGTGCGGGTAACAAACTAAATAATATATAAGGACTCAGTCTTCCATCTCTTCGGCTATTTTCAAATTTACTACTAAGGAAAAGTTGATTACATTAATCTAACACTTTTTATGTTGAGCTTATAGATTTTATTTATTATAAGATGAATGTTATTTGTTTTAACAGAATCAGATAATATGGTTATTTTAACCTTTTATTTCTAATGAAGATGATGAAATTAAGTACTCTTCTTTCCCAGTCCGATACGACTATGACGACAGGGTTGAAAACCGTTCTTTTTACCTTAAGCCTCTGTTGCAGGAGGTGGTTGATTGAACTTATACTTGCCAGTATTTAACAGTTCTGATTCATTGGAAAAATAGATTTTTGAAAGCTTTTTGTCTGATAAATAAATCCCTTAAGCACATTCACAAAGAGTGAGATTTCTATTTATTTGATTTTTCAATTTTTCACTTTTTAATTCTTTTATGATCGTTTAAGTGATGAAAATTTCCCATAAACATTCGCAGTTTCCTCGGTAGCATACACAAAGAACCCATCTTAGTATGTCGGTGACCGCTTATTGACCTTCCATGGATGTCTGATTAATGAACGTTCATAAATGAATTAGGACTTGAAGAATTGAAATATATTTTCGTAAATCTTAACTTTTTCATCTTTTATGTTGTATTTATTAATAGTAAACTACAAATCATAATTCGAAAATAAATTTATTAGCAATAATATAAACATGAAAAAGGTTATATATCACGTAATTAGATCTTACCCTTAACATTTGGTGTGGTTAATGGCCATTCGTAACTGTTTTCATCAGAGAAAATGTATCCGTGCTTACCTAAGTAAGCTCTTAATTCCTTTGGACCCTTCGTACCGTAAGCGTAGGTTTCTGGAGTTGGAGCCTTTTCACTTTCAATGAAGTTTAATAATGGAGTGAATAACTTCCATGACACATCTAATTCATCATCTCTAACGAAATTGGAGTGGTTACCTAAGTAACAGTCTCTAATTAATGCCTCATAAGCTTCTGGGATCCAGAAATCCTTAGAGTATCTCTTAGCATAGGTTAAATCCAAATCAGTCACAGAAGTTTCAGTAGAGATACCTGGGATCTTAGAGTTGATCTTTAAATAAACGGCTTCGTTTGGTTGAATTCTAATAACTAATTCATTTCTTTGGATTTCTTGGAACATTCCCTTTGCAACTTGCTTGAATTGAACTCTAATTTCAACCTTGGATTCATCCAAAGCCTTACCAGCTCTCATGACAATTGGAACACCTTCCCATCTTTCATTGTTAATGTTGAAAGCTAAAGCAGCATAGGTAACACATTTTGAATTTGGCTTAACGGTTTCATCATCTAAGTAACCTGGTTGGGTACCATCTTCTGACTTTCCGTATTGACCAAGGAGAATATCATCAGTTTCAATTTCACTAATGGCCTTTAATACTTTAACCTTTTCGTCTCTGACAGCTTCTGGGTCGAATGAGTTTGGTCTTTCCATAGTCAATAAAGTCAAAACTTGTAACAAATGGTTTTGCATAACATCTCTTACAATACCAATGGAATCAAAGTATCCACCTCTACCTTGAGTACCAAATGCTTCCTTGAACGAAATTTGGATAGATTTAATATGATTCTTATCCCAAGCAGCATTTAAGAATTCATTTCCAAATCTTAAAACTAACAAGTTCTTAACCATCTCCTTACCTAAGTAATGGTCAATTCTGTATAATTCTTCTTCTGTAAACAAAGGAGCTAAGTCTTCTTGCAACTTTCTTGAACTGTCCAAGTCGTGACCAAATGGCTTTTCGACAATTAATCTGACTCTTCCTTCCTTAGTATAAACATGTTCCTTTAATTCCTTAGCAACACTGGTGAAAACAGATGGTGGAAGGGCTAAATAGAACAATCTTTCTGGCTTGGTAACCTTAGATTCTTGTTCGTATTTTTCTATTTCTTCGTTTAATTTTTTGTAACCCTCTTCAGAGTCGTATGGACCTGAAATATAAGAACATAATTTCAAGAATTTATCAACCTTAGCCTTATTTCCTTCATTGCCCTTTAAATTGAAGTTGGCAGAAATTCTTTGCTTAAAGTCTTCTTGTTCCATCTTGGATCTGGCGTAACCAATAATCTTAACCGTTTCTGGCAATTGCCCTTCACGGTACAATCCAAATAAGGCTGGGAAAGTCTTCTTCTTGGCTAAGTCTCCGGAAGCACCAAAAACTGTAATGGTAGCATATTCACCAAATGAGTCTGACATCTTGATCTCTGTACTTTTTATGTTTCAATTGCTATATATCTTGTGTAACACTAATTTATAAATTGCTGAAAGATTCCCCCTAATCAAAAACTTTCAGATTAACTCAATGCTACTAAATCTGTCTTATTAACGTATTTAAGAATCACTACAACTTGCTCAATCAATAGCACGATGAAAAGATGTTTTCAATATCAATTAATAATCCTCGTCCAATTTTTTAATGTTGGGAGTTATCTAGAGAATGAATCACCATGGTCTATCGGAATATGAACTACCGCAAGTCACGTGTTTAAATGTGATTTCTTCTAAAAATTCTACCGGTTGCTTATAAACTAGAGGATCCATGACTGATTACGAGGTGCTGGTACATCAATGCTACATATAATATCATACGGATAGATCCTAGTGACCTTTGTTTGGGCAATTGGGATATGAATTGCCTTCAAACAATTTTCGCTGGCGGGGGGGGGGGGGGGGGGGGGGGGAAAAGATTGCGACCGTAATTCGGTATACTTTTCAGCGTGAAAAACGATTACGAATCAAGCAGGAGCTAGACTCCACCCGATGAGTATGTTGGAAGAGATTATTAACGACATATTTAAGGGCTAAGCGCACATTTGTAAGAGACATCGGGAAAATTTGCGGAAATCAGACCAAACAGTTCGTTGCGAGAGATCCTATCCCTGTTGAGGAAGGTTATCGGTGGAGGGCGGCAATACTTTGTTTGTTGCGGAAGTCTTGTGGGTGGAATAGAGCAATACAATAATGATTAATAGGGTAACTTTAGAAACACATCAAGGTATAACGTACCTTGCTCCTATGCATTAGGGTTCAAAAGTCTTACAAGTGCATAAGCACATAGTGCCATCGAATACTAGGGAAGTATAACTGGATACCGAGGGGGAATGACGAAGTACCCAAAAATTTTTTTACTAGCTCCCCAGATTTTCTACGAATTTCCAGAGATGCGCGAAACGTGAACCGGAAAAACATTTATAGTCAACTTCATTATTAACTATAGAATGTACATAGATGCAACTATTTAGATACTAAGCGATCATCCTCTTGGGCATCATCCTCATCATTAGCACCTTCGATCGCATAATCATCTTGCGGATTGGTAAATGGTGCATGCTCATCATCAGTGGAAGGAGTAGGATTCTCTTGGTCGGTATGATGTTGTTGATCATCTTCGTCGGCTATCCTGAACATTTCTTCCTCATATTCTGGTAATGCTTCAGCATTGAATTCTTGATAAATTCTATCTCTTTCTTCCGAGCTTGAAAGACCACGGTTGGTTTGGCCTCTACCCAAGTCGAAAGAATCTTCATCATTGTCACTGTCACTGTAATCTTCACCAGGAATAATATCGAACTCGTATTCTTCTCTTCTTCTTCTTCTACGAGCACTACCAGGAGTTTTGTGAGTTTTCATTAAGATAACAACAATGATAAATCCGACAACCGCAATGGCCATAAAATATTGTCCAGCATGAGAAGAAACATATTGTTTATTCTTGCCTTCTTCTTCTGTTTCGTCTTCTTCATCAGGAACAGAAGCAGTGGTCGAGGCACTTGCTGTTTCCGAAATGGAACTAGTGGTAGTTGTGGAAGCCTGTACTTCAGCCGAATTGGTTACTGGTTGAACATTCTTATCACCATTGACTGGGCTTGTTGACGAAGGAATCGATTGAACTGTAGAACTAGCAGCTTCTTTTAACTCGCTAAGTTTGTCTCTTCTTTCTAATGCATAATCCTTTGTAATGTCATATACTTCAGCCTTGTCTGCGTCAATGGACTCACCGAAAATTCTTAATTGCCAGGTCTCAAGTGAAATCGCATTCTTTTCTACTGAATTATCGGCGAACACTTCAAGTACCCATTCCCCTAAAGGATTTTCACCCCAATGGGCAACAGACATGAAAGACCACTCCTTAAATCCTTCAGAAGATTTATCCCTCGAACGGAATGAGGCCAATTCACTAACAACACCGAATGGCGATGTTAATTTGACACCAACTGCACCTCTTACATTTGCTTTTATATTAACCTTCACGGTAATATGTTCCACTCTTTCGACGTTTGTAACCTTCAAATCATCTTCGGTCACATTTACGGACTTTTTTAATACACCGCCATTATCAGCTTGAATTTTCTCATTCACGTTATTGACATCAGAGTAATACCAAGATTGTGGCTTTACATTTTCCCATTCTTTAGCGAAATGTGCCATTGCATATGCATCAATTTTTCCATATCCATACTTGTGCGAGTATTTTCTTCCTAATGAAGTCGTTTGATAACTTCCATCATCTTCATTTACAGGAACGGAACTTAATGCTGCCACATACTGAAGATCTCTCCATGTTAAATTTGAATTGGTCTGTAAAACAAGCGCAAATATACCTGCAGCCAAAGGGGCAGCTGCAGAAGTTCCTCCATGATTGGCAGAACATTTCTTATGAAAGTCAGTGGTATGAATGTGTTCACCTGAGCCAGACGAATATGTTACTACCATAACAGCAGAACATGCTTCTGCATAGGGTGGGTGAATACCTTTATAATCAATTGCTCCCACTGTAATAGAATAAATTGAGTTCGTGTAGCCATCAAAATTACATGAATCTTGGTATCTACCACCATTACCTGAGGCAAAAACATAAACCGAACCTTTTTCATCTCTACCCTTTTGGATACCTTTTACCATTGCCTTCTTAACGAGCAAATCTGGTTCAGACAATGTCTTACCATCGTCAGTAGGACCCCAAGAACATGAGTATATGTCATTAGTATCCATACCATATATCATAGCTTCCGCTTCTTCTTGTGAAGTAATGGATCCGGATAAAATCCTAATACCACTAACTTGTGAATCAAATGCAACACCGACACCGCAAACGTCATTTTTTACAGCAGCTACTTCTCCAGCGCATCTTGTTCCATGATTATCATCAGACAATCTAGGTAATGGTAACTCTACATGCTCATTGTAATCGTATGATCCTTTGGCATTGAAGTTATCTTTTAAATCATTGCTCTCAAAATCTAAGCCATCATCAACAATTGCGGTAACAATACCCTTACCAGTAATGCCTTCATACCATAATCCAGATACATTTACATCATTTCCTGGATACATTGTGTTGACCAAATGCCACTGTTCCAAGAAAAGTGGATCTTGAATGTCAAGTCTGTCGCTGACAGCTTTGGCCGGTTTTTGGGAAGAATCAACAATCTCCAACCTCTTTTCTAATATTTCCATATCCTCCTCCATCATAGGAACTGGCATTCTCTTTTGAAGTGTTTTTGGCGGAAGCATATGAATTGATTTCAAGTCTCTGTTGGAAATCAACTTGTCGTAAAGGCCCTCAAAGCCTACCTCACGTTTGAGCAAACTGTGTCCGTCCGAATTGTAGTTCCCCAAAAATTCATTATGGGAATGTGTGTTTTCAATGCTGAAGACGTAATGTCCGTCAAGTCCTCTGACAGGACTGATAAAAGTGTAATCGCTCGAATGTTCGTTGATGAAATTGGTCAATGCTGCGCTTGAATCCGTGGTATTCAACTCAACAACAAAGTAGTTATGTGTCTCATGATCCTTAATTGGACTGTTAATGGCCCCTACCAATTGTAGAATTAGCCCTATGAATGTTATGTACTTGATAAATGCTGTCATTCTATTTTCTAATCATACACGTCGGGTTAACGTATAGAATATCAATATTTTATTACTCTATTCCTTCAATAAATATTATTATTTAACAACAACTTTTATCGTCTCTATTAAACAAACCCATTCACTTATATCAGAATTTATAACGAAAGTAATCAATCTAGTAGCCATGAAAATAATCGTTTTACTTTTGACAAGTGTGAAATACACTTAGACGCTTATGTAATCCCCCAACCGATTTATTTACTAGACGTATAACAGTTTATAATAATATTATCGGTAATATTTACATTTACAACTTGGATCGTCTCAATAGTATTATCGGAATACATCACTGTCATTGCTGATATAGTACACGCTGATAATAATAATCCCTGCCAGTTTGTGTATGTATCCCATAGCTTGCAAAAGAACACTGAATTTCGGAAACTATTAATTGATTTCACAAATAACACTAGAGTATACAAAAGGTTCCTGTTTTAGAATTACACAATGGCTACAACAAAGAGCGAAATAATCAAGATTTCGACGCTAATGGTCCTCGTATGTTTGGGGACGGGTGTACTAGGGGAGACAGTGAGGGATATGGACATGAGTGATATGGATGGACCAACAGAGTTCCATCCAATCAACGCTGGATCCAAGATATTCCACTGGATCCTCACGCTAGCACTTTTATTTGTAGTGCCATCTTTGTCGTCTGTATTGGCATTGGCCAGCAAACTCCAATGGTCGTTGCTCTTGCTGTTTGTGTCCACCGCCTACTCTATCTTTGAGTCTATGTTCCTCGATTTCCCTGACAATACAGATAGTCACGAAAACAGAACATCCAAAGGAACTAGTTGGTTTTTAAGTCTATTGCTTGGCTTCACGGTGTTTGTGGGTACTTTTATTAATGGCTCAAATTTGGTTATCAATAAATTTTACCCTCATTTGGCATCAAAGGGCCAATATAATATTTCACATAAACTCTATAAAACGCTAACTGCTTTAGTGCTTTTGACAGGTTGGGTCAGAATTTGTATGGCTCCAGTTGCCCTCTTCGGATTTTGCTATGGCAGACATACTGGTCAATGTATTGCCCATGGAATTATGGGACTGGCATTTGTATGGTATTCATTCACATTAACCTTAGTTTTGGTAATTCCTTGGATTAGAAAACATCATATAATCAGCAATAGCAATCCAAACGTCAGATCACAAGAATTTTATGATTCAACCGTAATGTGTGTCTGGGGTATTGTTAATACATTTACCGAACATAGATGGGGAAAAGAAGGCTGGTCAATGGGCGACTATCAACATACTGCTATGGGGATAATCTGGTGGTCGGGTGGTCTCTTGGGTATATTCTTGTCTAGAAATAACAAGAGAACATTTGTTCCGGCCATCTTGCTTATATTTACTGGTTGGTCTATGTCTCAACACGCACAACACCTTGAAATATCTACAAAAGTGCATGCATTTTTTGGATTTGCTCTTATGAGTGCTGGTGCTACGAGAATATACGAAATAGCTTGTCTCTTGAAGGATAAACCTTGCAGTGACTCGGGTTCAATTTTGAATTTCCAATACATACCCCCATTCTTTCTTTTATTATCGGGTATTATTTTCATGGCTGCAAACGAAGAACAGCTTTTGCTAGTCAACGATTTAGGGTCTGATGCGTCTGCATATATCCTTGTTGTTTCTTCTGCTGCGTTCGTGATGTACTTGTGGTTTCTTTTACTATTAGCCTTGTATTTAAGACTAGTGGGATACGATGAGAATGGCGAGTTAATCAATAACAATGGCTACAGCACCGTCGTAGGTGAGGGTCCTAATGACTTTGAACTAGGCGACTTATCAGACGATGAAACTCCAACTGATGACACTTCTCGCCCTACAGATTGATGATGATTTTGTACAAAATTTATAGATATACACTTATGATAACATATATACCTTATGAACATACAATTTAACTATTTTATTCACTTCTTTAAGACATATAAGTTTCCGTTCCACTGGTAATTTTATACAGACTAGAAGTCATTTTGTCACGTGAAACATTCATTCATATATCAAATCATCATATCGTTAATTAGTAAGATAAAGAAATATTAGTATAATATAAAGAAAAGAGAATAAAGAGAATAAGCTTGAATAATAGCAATATTTTCTCTTATTAATATTCAGTATAGGTAGTATAAGATAACTAATTATATCTCAAGTTAAATGAGTGCTATTCTATCAGCCGATGACCTAAATGATTATATATCACCTGGCGTTGCATGCATCAAGCCTCCGGCACAGGTGATAAATGAAGGAGAATACAGTGAAACAGGTGAAGTGGAGTTACAGATAGACGAGAATGGAAAACCTCTAGAGATATCGAAGATCGATGGTAAGCAAAAGGCGTTATCTCCAGCTCAGATATCGTTAGCCGATTGTTTAGCATGTTCTGGGTGCATCACATCGGCCGAAGAGGTATTGGTGGCCCAACATTCACACGAGGAACTTATTAAGTTGTTAAAAGATAAGATTTCTGGTAATAGCAACAAAATATTTGTTGCCAGTGTATCGCATCAGTCTAGGGCATCTCTAGCTACTGCTTACGGTATTAGTATCGAAGAGATAGATAGATTGTTGATAAATTTATTTGTGGATCAAATGGGGTTCCGTTATGTCGTGGGTACATCTTTGGGACGTAAGATCTCTCTCATATATGAATCACAGAACATTATCGAAAAGAAAGAATCTAAACTGGAAGGGCCAACATTATCTTCCATTTGCCCAGGTTGGGTATTATATGCCGAAAAGACACATCCATATGTTTTACCAAGATTATCCGACATCAAATCTCCACAGCAAATCACTGGGTGTATTTTAAAGCTGTTGGCTTCTCAAGAGTTGAATGTATCAAGGGATGATATCTTTCACTTATCTATCATGCCTTGTTTTGACAAAAAGTTAGAAAGTGCAAGGCCTGAAAAGGAGCAATCGATATCTAATGATGTCGATTGCGTCTTAACTCCTAAAGAATTAGTGACGCTCTTGGGACAGTATGGTGACGATTTTCAATTACGGCCTTCCGAGACCTCTAATATATTATCATCTACAACCTCAATATCCGAATTATATAAAAAGTATGCACCAAAATCATGGCAGTTCGTTGACTATTCGTGGGCAAATGATAGTGGCTCATCATCAGGTGGGTATGGATACACATATTTAATGTTGATGCGTGATCATCTATTATTAAAACAGCCGGAAGTATACTCCTTTGAGGGTTTTTCATTAAAGGCAGTAAAGGGTCGTAATACTGATATATATGAACTCAGGCTACTTTATACTGGCGAAACAGTGGCTAGTTCCGCTATAGTTAATGGGTTCAGAAATATTCAAAATTTAGTGAGAAAGCTTAAACCTTCTCCAAAGAGGGCCCCATCAACCACAAAGGTAAACCCATTGGTAGCAAGACGTAGAGCTAGATTAACTTCAAAAAATTCTAGTTCTGCAACCGATGCTACAGACAATTCTACCACTGAAGAAGTAGCAGATGCTTCAAAGTGTGATTACGTTGAAATAATGGCTTGTCCAAGCGGATGTATTAATGGTGGCGGTCAAATTAGTCATCCAACGGAAATCAGTGAAAAGGAATGGTTAGACAACGTTCTCCAGAATTATGGGTCTATTCCTTTATTTGATATGACAAATAATAATACGGAAGTTATTCAAACTCTTATGGATTGGTGTTCTAATTTCTGTGGCGAGTTTGGTATATCAGAAGATAGATTATTGAGAACACAGTTCAAAGAAGTTGAAAAGCCTACTGATCCTAGTTCGTTATTATTGGGTGCTAAATGGTAAACTATTTTATTTTGCTTCCTCATATATAAGTATTTATTGCATTTATAAAGTAATCATTATAGACATTTTTAATTTCTTTAATATCTAATTCACTAGTAGTCAAAATTTCCTAGCATTTTGACACATTTGCCATTAAATTAATAAAAATGGAAGAATTTTTCTTCAAAGAATTCAGATACAAAGAAAAATAGTCAAAATAATGAATATTTTAAAATAGTGGAAGCTATTTATAGTTTTTTGAATATTACAAGAAAAAGGCCATACACCTATATATGTTTTAAAAATTGTATGTAGCTAAGTCGTTCGATGGTTTAAAAAAATATTCTTAAATCTCATAAAAACGATTTTATTCATGATACTCCACAGAGTTCCTCTTAGTAGATTATTAAAATGATAAGGTTGAGTAGATTATACGGTTCAAGAGTAAATGTGAGGTTACTTTGTGATTATAATAATATTAGAACATTCACTTTAAACCGTGTGAATGAGCAGAAGATAAATTTAAATGAATCATTTGCAATTGATTCGATTTTAGGAAATGAATCTAAGAAAGCAACAAAGTCCAGCAACAAACCTACTGCCAATAGGTTTGCAAACATGTTTGCTGAATCGAAACAGGTGAAACAGAAAAAAGGAACCCATGATAAAAAGTTTTCTAAACAAAAAAATAAGAATAAAGGAAAAAGACAAGATAATAAGCCGGTGAAGAAAACTATGAAATTTCAATTTGAAACAGGTTCAGAACAAGCTCAAAATGCAATAAAATCTGTAATCGTTAAAGTAAATGGTATGAGCAAAAATTACTTGGTGAAATATGTCAATCCAGAAAACAATAAATTAGAATCAAAACATTTGGTTGAAATTGTGAACTCCTTGGACCTCAATAAGGATGGTTTATTTGTAATTCCCCCAAATAATGAAGGTGATCTTCCTTTGGTAAAACTTAATAAAGTGCATGAGATGATAAAGATCTTTGCCGATGAATTAGCCTTAACAAAAGAAAAAGAATTACTTGAAAGAGGGAGTATCGCGGCACAGAAGGCGGTTAGGCAAAGAGATAAGGTAGAGAAGAAAAAGTCTTCAACAAAAGTCATCACAATCTCTTGGAACATTAATGTTAGTGACTTAAATGCCCAAAAGAAGAAAGAAATTCAAAGGAGATTAGAAAAAGGTGAGAAATTTATAATCTATATCGGAGACAAAAGAAGCTTGTACTCTGCTAGAAAGACAGCCAATAAAGAGGGCGGTATAATGGACAATTTGAAAGATGCGAATGAAGAGGATGTGTTAGCTGATATTAATTTCGAAGAAGACGATGAGATAGATATTGAAATGAGGAGAAGACATATGATATATGCACTGTTCAAGGATATTTTGAACGAACTTGAATGCCAGTATGACATTTCGGGTGACATTAAATCGCGTTTAATGATCTCGTGTTCTTCCTCATCTAAATCGTTAACGGCTAAAGAAGAGAAAGCCAACGACGAATCATCTTCTAAGGAATTGAAAAGACAACGTAAATTAATGAGACAGAGAGAGAAAGAGGAAGAACGGAAAGCAATTAAAGAAGATGATTTGGACTCTTTATATGAATTTAAAATTGATCCATGAGAAGATATTCATGCTTGTATATAACGATTAGTACTTATAATGTAAATATTTAGTGATGTATATACACTTATACAACACTTCCATATCGCATACTATTGTAACTATTATTGGCATTTTGTAACGAATCAATTTCTGAATCATCCAGAGAACGTCTGGTACGATTTGCTCTCAATTGTTTTACCTTATAACCATAAATATGGCTCGTAATTATCTCGTCAACAATAGGGTAGTTCAATATTCTTTTGACCTCGCTCAGATCTAATCTATATTTATTAATAGCTTTTCTGGCATTCTGGTAATATAATTCATCTGAATCCAATAATTCATTATCATAATTGAATGAAGGCGAATTTAGCATTTCTGTTATCGAATTATTAGAATTTTCGTTTATATCATAGGGAGGAATGTTAGACGAGTCCATCGATACTTCACTTTTTGGGGAATATAAAGCTCTCATTGATGTGTTATTTGATACGATCGAAGGTGCATACATTTCAGAATTTAAATGATCAGTAATTAAACTAGCTTCCGATGTACTAGGGATATTTGATTTATCATGTTGGATAGATTGCAGTGGAAGCCAATGTTTTTGTTTCCCATCACTATGATATCTCATACCCTGGTTTATACGACCAATGGTACTCCTAGAGTCAGGATGTGAAATGAGAGCTTCAACAGAATCGAATCTTTTATAGTCGTTATAATAATCACCGTAAAATGTTAATCTGAAATCGTGAATTAAATCTCTAAAACCTATCATATCTTTAAAAGCGTAATAAAATTCAACCCTTCCAGTGGGGAGATTCGAAATAACAAACTGCTTATAAGAGAATGATAACCAATGCCCGATTGCAAAAGCTATTAGTTCAACGCAAAGAAGAGCATTCTGAATTGAAATACCAATATTAGCATCTTCCTCATTGCTATCTCCTAGTATTCCTGAAAAGTTCAAAATAGCCAACAAAATACCTTGCCAATATGAGGCAAAAATGATAAGTTTCACACATAGAAATTTTCCAACCGGTTTGAATGGTTTCAAATCCTGCCATAAAATCTTCCAAAATACTGCTAGACAATATAGCGATAAAGAAACACTAAAGTTATATATGAGTGTGAGCCAGAAGTAGATCGAATGTAAACTCATATCATTTACATCATACCACCCACAAACTTCCAGAATGATCACACCAATACAAATAAATGGCTTTAACCATACGTATTGCAATATGCCTCTTTTAATTGCTAGAAATGTATGTGAATCCGATATGTCCAAATCTTGCATCACATATTTTAAGAATCCTGGATGAGAGACCGGCTCTCTTCCACTGGTTATCACTATGATATTCTTCTCTCCGCCCAACATATCTGTCAATAAAGAAAAAAAGGTGTAAATGACAAACGCTTCATACACTTCCCTCAATGGTTCTAGTAGAAACTTATTAACGTATGATTTTTGGTCAATAAGCATTGAATAGCAAGATAGTGCAAATAACGGCACTATTAAATGTATTCTTATCATCAATCTTTGTTGTAGCGGTTTTCTGTAATTTCTTAAATGTAAAACAATACTAGTAAAAACAATCATAGTTGCTGCTATTGAACAATAACATGATATTGTCACCACCCATTGTGGCAACCTAAGTGTTTCAACTTCCATTAGTATCATTTCCCATCACTAATTGTTTACTGGATTAAAAGACAATCATAAATAATGTTATATCCTGTATATATGCTACATAAATTTGGAGTAAACCTTTGCTATGCTACTCCAGATTCTTTAAGTTTTTTATCTCTTTCATTCTTCATCTGTATCTCTTTCAACTCTTCTTCCGTTACCAAATGATGAATATGGTTAGTAGCTTGGCCATTGTGAGAGGAAGTTGAGGAGTCATGATGACAACTTTCAATAGATAAGAAAAATTCGTCCTTTAAAACGTTGTCAATAAGAAATCTCTTGGAAGGATCCAAAGTTAGCATTTGCAGAATTAGATTATGCGACTCGCTAGGTAACAAACGAAGCAACTTTTTAGAACCCTTGGCCAGATTAGTCGATTCAGAAGAAACAGGATTTTCGTCAAGCTTCAAATCCTTAACATTATTATATAAATCTTCGGTATCAGGATTCTTAACTTCTGGATTGCCTAAGAATGACTTATAAGATGGGTCTGACACTTTAGGTATCTTCCATGGGAATCTTCTGAGAATCATGCAACAGAAAATAATTGCAATTGACCACACATCCGCTGTCCTTGGGTCATAACCAAAGTTGCTTGGTTCAAATACTTCTGGTGATAAATATGGATCAGAACCAACAATTCCTCTGGATCTAACTAAACGGTAGTTATCATCTATATCGTCCTCAGTAGACTGTGGGAGTGTCTTTTCTTTCTTGAAATAAACTGCCGATCCAAAATCAATTAATTTTAAGATACCATTGGCATTAACCACACAATTATCAAGTTTAAGATCTCTATGGGCCAAGCCATGGGAATGTAAATGGGCTACACCATTAATAATTTGCTTAAAGTAACAGAACTTCTCGAAATTGTCCATTAATCCAGACATTACTAAGTTAAAAAAATCAAAAGGACAATATTCCATAATAATGTAGTACTCTGTATCCTTCATAATTTTAGAATTTTCCTTAATTAGCTCTATTGTATGGACAATGTTTTCATTCTTTAATTTATATCCGACCTCAAACTCATTTTTAACTTTTGTCTTGTAGCCACTCTCAGTCTCTGTTTTAAATCTAGGTCTAAACTTCTTTACGGCATATATCTTTGTTTCATCCTTTTTATCTTTTACTAAACTGACAGATCCAGTAGCTCCGGAACCCAAAAATTTTCCTATCGGCCCATATTTTTCCATAATTTCAGAATTGCCACGATTACTGTGACTGAATATCGATGGTTTAGATTTGGCGATTTTTTCTTCTGTATCAACATGTTTAAATTTCTTGAGAAATCTTTTAAGGGATAAGTGGCTTCCATGTCTTTCTTGTTTTCTTGAATCAGGGCGACTTCCATTGTTCTTTTTCTCGTGGACCTTTGGAGAGAGGATCTGCTGGTCCTTCTTGCTATCTTCGAATGATGCAGAGCTTTGAAGTTCGCTAACTTCCAGCCAAGCATAATTGCTTATAGTATCAGTATTTTTGTTTCTCTCCTCTAAAGAAGTACTTGAATCACCACCAGCTTGATTTTGTGGGTCATATGAATTCTCTTTGCTCAAAAATATGTCTTGTCCGCTATGGTTATCCCCTTTTCTATTCTTCCTCATAAACGAGCTCAATGAACTTGAACTGCTTTGTGGCGATATAGTTGCACCCCGTGAATCCCTCTGTCTTAAAAACAGTCTGTGTGACTGTATTGGCGGCAGCTCTACTGTGGATTGGGTGTTATCAATGGATTCATTACCTTCTTTGTGGAGGGAACTACTAGAAGAATGGAATAGTCCTCTCAACGAAATTTTTGATCCATGCTTTCCCTTCAATTCATGATGACTTGCCATTGTGTAGTTGTCTCAATTTCCAAAGTGGTCTTCAATCTCTTTGTAAACTATATCTTCACTAAACGTTACTGAATCACCTAAAATGTTTCATATGTATCACTTTTGATCCAAAAAATCTTTCACGTGATGAAAGATTCTTGAGCTGGTTGGCAGGCTACGGCTCGACATTGCAAAACAACCGATACAGTGAATTCATATATAAATACGATAAATATAAACTTAAAAAAAAAACATTACATAAATGTGAGAAGGAACTAAATCTCATGATTACTGGAGGAGCTCCCCTTCAACTTATCCCACATTAAGTTAAGCTTACTGTTGCTCTTGCTGTCAGTGCTTGAATTACTACCCCTCTTATGCTTCATAAGAAGTCTATCCTCTTCGTCGTAATCTAAATCAAATGATCCACGGGTTGCTGCCACGCGGTCATCGAAACCAATGTCGTTGTCGTCCTCGATGTCACTGATATGTTCAATAATGGTTTTGTGAACCCCTTGGACGTTAATAACAGACTCGACGATTCCCCCCGTTCTGTACGAACGAGACTCTTGGTATTCAGTAACATTTTTTCCCCCCAGGCTGGAGGAATCGTAGATATTAAGATGTTCCGAGCTGTTCCTGCCGTTTGATTTAGAGTGTCCATTGCTCAGTTTGATGTCAGAAACATCAGTCTCTTTCTCGCCTGGTAACAAAAATTTCTGAGTAGTCATAAACGTAATATTATCGCTACTGTGCAATTCCCCAGTACTGAGTCTTCTTTGTGCGTCTTTAAGAGCACCTTCTTCAGTTGGATAAATGGGGGCAGGGTTTTTCGTTCCATTCCTATTCGGTATAATAGAGTTTTTCACATTTTCCATATCAGGTCTTTTAATAGTGACAAAAGTTTTATTTGTTTCCAAAGGATTAGAGGCAGGGTTCTTAGGTTTTAATGTTTTGGTACTGTCCATAGCATTTAAAGAATTGTTAACCTTGGTCAGTGATGCTGGTGGCTGTTCGCCAGAAAGTCTTCCTGAGTCGAGTGAATTTCTCTTGGAGCTGCTTGCAGACTTGTTTAAGTAAATGCTTTGTAAATATGATGTGAGGGTCTTCTTTGAAAGAGGTCCCGGTTGACTTCTCTTGATATTTCTATTAATATCAACATAAACGTCGGATTCGTCTACGATTTCTTCACCGATCAACTCTTCAATGACATCTTCTAAAGTTAAAACACCTAAAGTTCCAGTGGATTCACCCGGCGTATCGCTAACCACAATCATATGGGATCTACCTTCCTGGAAATAGTTTAAGATATTCAAACATGAAGTATCAACACCCGTTTCTGGTAAAGTAGCCAATGGGAATGCAGCAACAGGTAAAGCATCTTCCGGGTCGTAACTAATTAAAACTCTAACTAGTAACATACCAATAAAATTAAGAGGCTCCTTTGGTAAATGAATTGGAATTCTTGAAAAACCTGCATTGAATATTTCTTCAACAGTTTTTTCATCTAAAATAGTATCAGCACTCATGGTATAGACTCTATCTATTGGTGTCATGATGTGACTGACAGGCTTTTCCTTTAAGTCTAAGACCGCGCTGATGATGGTCACTTCATCTTGGTTTAATCTTTCAACACCCATAGTTTTGTGGAGGGTTACTAAAGTTTTCAATCCTGACTTCTTATAAACGGTACCATGATCTTCACCTAATATGTGATCTAATAACATAGAAATTGGGTATGCAATTGGATACATAAAGTACATCAAAAATAAGACAAATGGAGCAAACATAGCACCAACTTGGAGACCATATCTAACAGAGATGGATTGAGGAATAATCTCACCAAAGACAACAATGGATGCAGTCGATGCTACAACTGCTGGCCAACCACCTCCCAAGCAATTATCTAAAACAATAGGTAAAGTTTCATTTGTAATAACGTTCGATAAAAGCAAAGTGACCAAAACCCAATGTTTACCACGTCCAATCAAAGACAATACCTTACGTGCATATTTTCTTTCGTATTTATCACCACTAGTGGCAATAACCTTCAAGTATACTTCGTCTTGGCCCATGAGCCCCAAAGTCAATCCAGCAAAAACACCACCAGCTAATACCAAGAAGATGGAGGTTAGCAAATTAATGTAGAACTCCTCAGGGGTCATGCTCTTAGCACTATCCTCCGATGGTGCTCTAGCATGTACCTGTCCATTCTGGAAAATGGGAAGTGCTGAAACTAATTTTGTTAATTGTGTAAAAAGTACCACCAATTTTGAAATGGCACCTCCGCTTGTTATAAAACGACCATTGTTACTATTGAAAGATAGTTTCGGTTTAGACATATAAGTTTCTGCTTCTTAGTTAGTTATTTATTTTCAATTAATATTATTGCTCCATGCATCCGGTAAGCTTAGGAAAAACCTAGTCAAGACACCAATTAAGCGAATTCCTGCTTCCAAAAGAACATACATTAGTAAAAAAAATACTGGTTTATATTTGGCAATTTGTATGAATAATTCCAATATTATATTAATATTAAACCTAAACAGTATAGCTTGCCATTTTTTATTAATCATGGTTATATGCAGTCAGGTTCTAAAATCGTGATTATCATCTAATTCAGCCCATATGGCACCCGTTTCCAATCTGCGTGTAAGAATTAAATAAGATGCGTTAGGTACTAAAACTATATTCTTTCTTTTTTGTCAGAACTATACCTATCAATGAATTCTTTTTGACATCCATTGCACATTAGTACACTTGATCTTAGTGTTGAGCATAAACTATTTTCTATTTCTGCTAAAATTTACAACCAATACTAGAACTTTTAACAGATTCCTTTGGAAATAGCCCATCTCAGGGCCGTTAGTTGTTAATTGTATGCAGTATGCTGAATTCACTAGATTGTTCTCCATAACTTTCGATGACTGACGATATGATGATACGGTGTTTATATGCAGTATATAGATGTTCCCCAAAAGAACCGGTACACGCTGATAAGTTCATTGAAGAACTTCACTAAAACACTTCACAAAAGCCTATGCAGGTTGGAATATTTTCAGAATATCGTTGGATGATGGTGTACTGAGGTATAGCGCGTTTATTGAGTGCTGCGGAAAACTGTGCATTAGCTGAGCATCGGTAGAATTCGTATGCTGAAACTATTAAGACTCGAAAACTAAAGGGGCGGATATCTGCCCCAAGAAAAGTCGGTCTTGTCGGCTAATAGTTTTCATAGTTCCATGTTTGCATATATATCCGAAGTGGATTTATGATACAATAATCCGAGATTAGATATCTCATGGCATGAAGTATTCACAAATGATGAAGAAGCTCATCTGCAACATCATCTGTTGACATACGTAATACTACTGTGCCAGGGGGTCTCAAAGATTTCCAAGCGATATGAATCAATGAGATTCTTAAAACCCCACTTTTTAGCCAACTTTTCGTTAGATGCTGCAACAATGTAGACACTCCAATGTGGTGCTTGATGATGGTATTTCTCCTCTTGTGAATACATACACGGTAATGTGACAATTTTACCTTGATCCCAGACCTGTTTGAGTAAAATAAATCAGTGTCCTCTTCCTGTGGGGAACATCGGATATTGGTCATCGAGGATAATTCCAACTATATAAAGAGATATTGCAGTCAATGTTATATTTGCCATATCATTATATCCAAATCAATTATATACATTAACCAATTAATCAAATGAGCTATTATCCAGAATACAATCCTACTATTGGTGTTGCTGCAAATGAAGTCCCAAAGAAAGAGTTCGAGGAAGAACTTTTGAACAAGCACTTCGAATACACTTACGATAATGGTTGGGATTACCAATTTTATGTTCCAAATTCAGAAAGAATTGTCTACAAGATTTCTGGTGGTCCAATGGCTGGTAGAAACAATTTTCAAACCGCATTCTACCAAAGAGTTCGTAAAAACATCTGGCAAATAAACTGGCTTGAAGAGACTGGTACTATTGTGTCTCTTGTTCTTGACATAGATAACAAGAGAGTAACCACTCTTATTGCATTCTCCCAAGGTCATTGGGAACATCCAGATATAGCTCATGGTGAAAAGACCAAAGATTTACTTCAATGGAGAGAATTAGCCAAGATTGGTAACCACACCAGCAGATACCTTATTACCGAGCAAGCAACCATCCACAAGATCTACAATGGTCCTGGTGATTTGCCTGAAATAGACATGAACTTCCCAACCTTATGATTGAGAACAAAATGATGAACTAATCTTATTAAAGAAATATGCTAATAAACGATACATTTCTTTATTTTCAGAATTCTCTTATATATACCATTCTATACGCCATACCATGTACTGTTCTGTATCATGTTAAGCACATTTAGTAGTTGCTTGGAAAATGGGTTAAAAATATCGGTCTGATTTATTATTTTCCTTGCGCTAAGGCACAATTGCAGAGTCGCAACCACCTCTATGCAACTATAACATGATGTCATCTCTAATCCTCCTCACCGGTAATCATCCAGTTAGGATTAGAAATTGATGGGTATTAATTCGCAGAAATTGCGGCCACAGGGTGCCGTTGCAGCAACATTGCTGCAGTTCATGAATATATGCATGAAGGTGGCAATCTTACCATTTTATTAAGGTTTAGCTTATTGGTCAGTACATAGCTCACTATTAAATATTATCCTTTATTCTAGACTCTAAAAGAGGAGACATAGCAATATAATGAATGTAGGATTAGTATATAAGAATGGATTTCAATAAATTTTATTGAATTTTGCATCAATTCCTCATATCTTATTCCATTTCTCACACTATGATTTCAGATTCAATTAACGAAACAGAAAAAGACACTGCTGTTTATGCTACAAGCAATGGTGTACCATTTGCAAAACACCCTTACTCTTCACAAACTGCTGGTCCAGGAGGTCCGCTTTTAATGCAAGACTTTAATTTGCTTGATGATATTTCTCACTTTGACAGCGAGAGAATTCCAGAAAGAGTTGTACATGCAAAGGGAGGCGGTGCACATGGATACTTTGAGTTAACAGATTCATTATCAGACATTACATATGCAAGACCCTTGCAAGTAAATGGCTATAAATGCCCAATATCAATTAGATTTTCTACAGTTGGTGGAGAGAGAGGTTCAGCTGATACGCTAAGAGACCCAAGAGGTTTTGCTATCAAGCTCAAAACAGATATTGGTAATATGGATTGGGTCTTCAATAATACACCCGTTTTTTTCATTAGGGATCCTATCAAGTTCTCAAAATTCATCCATACTCAAAAGAGAGATCCTGCAACAAATTTAAACCAAAACACAGATTCCACCCACACATGGGACTACTATGTTCAGAATCCTGAAAGTTTACATCAAGTTACTTACATGTTTGGAAAGAGAGGTATTCCTAAGAGTTGGGCTCAAATGAATGGTTACTCTGGACATACATTCAAATTCTTGAATTCCGATGACAAATTAACATATGTCCAAATTCATGTCATTTCTGATCAAGGAATTGAAAACTTGTCTGATAAGGAAAGTAAAGAATATGCTGGAAAATCTCCTGACCACAATACTAAGGAATTATATGAAAGGATTGCAAAGGGAGATTTCCCGAGTTGGAGTTTGTATGTACAAACTATGAATCCCGAACAGGCTGAAAGCTTCCGCTATTCTATCAATGACTTGACTAAAATTTGGCCACATAAGGAATTTCCATTGAGAAAGTTTGGTAAATTTGTTTTGAATAAAAACCCTGTGAACTACCATGACGAAATAGAACAGATTGCTTTCTCTCCATCGCATCTTGTTCCAGGAATTGAGCCATCTAACGACCCCGTTTTGCAATCAAGATTGTATTCTTACTCTGACACGCATCGTTACAGGTTAGGAGTAAATTATCAACAGATACCAGTAAATAAGCCTAGAACCTTTGAAAAGAATTCTGGCTGTCCATTTTTAGCAGGTAATTTTCAAAGGGACGGTTTTGCATCTATTGATAACCAAGAATCAAGACCAAACTATATCAGTACATTAAATTCAATTAATGGAATATCGGGAGACCCTAAAGAATATGTTAATGGTCTTCCATCAGTAGAAGATAGTAAATTCACTGGTATTGTACCAAAAGATTCGCTGGACAAGTACGAAATATTGCAACAAGAGCGTAATAAGAGGCAACACGAAGAGCAAATTTGGTTAAAGTCCTTCGATTACATCTCAGGTTTTAGTGAACTAGATGTGGAACAACCCAGAGCTCTATATCAAAAAGTTTACTCCGATGAACAGAAGAAGGAGTTCATCGAAGCTCTAGTTGGACATGCATCCAGTATTTCAATTCCTAGTGTCAAAGAAAAAGTTCCATTATATTGGGGATTGATAGATGAAGATTTAGGTGCTAAAATTGCCAAAGGATTGGGTGTTAAGTACGAGAATCTAACATTCAATGAATATATTGAGAGAATCGGAATTGCTAAGGTGGAATAAATATTATGTTTCGAACGTATTTAGTATTAAATAGTTCGTATTAAATACAAGTTTTTAATTTGGCTTTAAGTCAGTCTAGAGTAAAAGGGTCATCCCAACTTCCTGAACCCCCTTCAACATCTTGAGCTGTAGTGTTATCACTTCTGCTCAATCTAATTAATTCTTCATCTAAACCATCATTAAATATTTCTTCGGTACTATCTACTTGAGTAGGTTCTTCACTATATACATGTCTTTGAACCTTAATTTCATTACCAACTGTATTTTTGATATCTTCATCATCTTCATCATCTGATAATATGATAACATCGCCCTCTTGATGAACAGACTTTGATCTATAACTAACAGAATCTTGAATAATTCTATACTTTTTCATTCCTAACAATTCTATTTTTTCAGTATCCTTTGGCGTACTCTTAACGAAATAATTAAACGATTCACTAATGCTTAGATCATGTAATAGAAATTTTGTATCGCAAAATGGACAACTATAAATTGGAATCTTGGATTTCACATTTTCCTTATGGTTATAGTCCTTTTTATTTCCATAACCCTGAACATCGACAATTCTAATTGGAGAAGGATAAGCTTGGCCATTCTTTTGATATGCTAATTTTTCAAAGCTTTTTCTAGTCAAATTCTTCTTTGTAAACATCTTTATGCCAGGTGGAATCTTATTAAATATGCAAAAAGTTTCAAAATCAAAGCATTCAAAATGAACACAAAAGTTTGATTTCACTGGTAACATTATCTTGCATGCACTTAAAGGATCTTTTAAGCTAAATACAACTTTGTCTATGATTCCAAAGTCGACATTTTGTTCTGACAAATCGCTAAACTCATTTTCAATTATAGGTGTGATGTTTGGAGGTATCGGCTTACAGTTCAAAGTTGCTTCAGTTTCTCCGGAATTCAATTTTTCTTTCTTTACTTTCGTTACTAAGACATTACTTGTATGTACCATTGGTTGTCTCTTTATATGCGGTTGATCAGATTCATTTATCTGTTCATTGGGTTCGTGATCATTAGCTTGTAGTTCTTGGTTGATTTGAAAGTCCAATGACGAAAGACTGCTGTCGTCACTTTCATTTTCATAATCTCTATCGTTATCATTATCATTATCGTCATCAGTGTTTGAGTGTGGTTTATTGCTTTCGCTTTCTATGGTTGGATTATCTATAAATGGATACCTAATTTGCTTAAGTATATGTGGCGAAAGTCGTATAACAACATTTAGCTCCTGCCCCTGGCTATTTCCATTTTTTAAATAATACTCCTTCGATATCGTCACCCTATTGTTCGAAAGTTTTGGTCCCCTTAATCTTATATTAGGCATCTTAATCTATTCATTAGTATATTGTATGGAGAATGTTTAAATTAAATAAAAAAAATGGAGAATTGAAACCTAAAGCAATTAATCCAACAGGTGTTATATTAGTATACAACAATTATGTATTGTCTTTAGTGTGTTGTTTGATATATGGACCAAAGAAAAGTAGTATATGGATGGTAGCAGAATTTTATCTCGAATTCAATATTAGCTATATGAGGAATTTTGATATATCTTCATATTGAGAATATTCCTATATAGTGTATAGTTATATATAGTGGCAGAAGTCTAGTTTTATGTAGAGAATCGGTGTGGTTCACTACTAGCCATGAATCTTCATTTCTTTCAGGTTTATTTAAGTCTACATTGAATGCAAAATAGTCTTCGCTACTACAATCAACCTACGACAATTCACAGATAGCTACAGAATTCACCTAATTCTCTAGTAAGCTTGTAAATTCCAATGTTACTTCCAAAGGTAATATTTACATGTATTATAATAGATTAGTATTCAATACCACAATTATCTGTGATGTGACCTTTAAAAAAGTTCTATTCTAGGATCATTTTCGCTCATGGTTCTTCGTTTAAGAGTCAACCTCCTCAAAATTGAACTCAATGCCCAAGCCTTCGGAGATCTCTTGTTCCAAAAGTTCTGTGAGTGAGGAGTTGTCTCTCAAAGTAATCCATCTCCCCCCCATCAAGTCGTATCTCTTAGGGCCACTGATAGGACTACTCAACCAAATTTGCTTGTTTGGCGGTTGTTTGTTGATCACATAAATACCATTCTGAGGAATGGTAATCGTCATGACACCCTGACTCAATTCACAATCGATCTCGGGGTGGTCTTCGCTCAAGTATTCCAACGAGTCCCCTATGTTCTCCAAATACTCATCCGCGACTCTGCTGTATTCGTTTGAAGATATATTGTCAATCTTTCCCTCTAAATTTTCACCTTCAGTGCTAATGGCGTAGCTTCTACGACCAAAATATACCAAGTTGTGGCTTCTATGGGGACCCGTACTTCTCAAGTATGTCGCAGTGCCTCTAGTTACGCTAGCCCGAACCATTTGGGAAACATCTGGCATGCATGATCTTAATGTCTGTGGTCTCATTAATCGATTCATCATAATGTGTATTTGATAAGCTGTAAAATAGTGATCTCCTTACCTAAAGTAAATTTCACCAGCTCATTATTCATTAAATTTGAACCACAATTTATTGGTTCGCATCGAGATCATCTTAAAATTCAATTTGGTTACTACGATATTCATAAAGTAAATACTGAATATGTTTCTTATTGTGCTATTTATTGCGGTATTGCTTGTAGGTGTGATCTTGTATTTGCCTTATTTGTCGGGATTGGTCACCTATAAAGTGGATAAGGCTCCAAAAAAGAAGCCTGCAAAGAAAATCGATTCTTCAAGCACCATAGTATCGGAGTCCTACGGCTACATTCCGCCAGATGAACAGGTCAGTCAGAGCTCCTCTGTGGAGGGAATCTGGAACAGGGCTAAGTTGGATGCCCATAAGATACAAGTTACCAGTGAGGATATCCCTATTAGGTTGAGATTACAAAATGGCTCGGGCTTGAAGAGAAGACAGAAGGAGAAACTCGACATAGATTCCAATCCTAACAACTACGACTACGATATTGATGACCTTATTAAAGAAGAATCCGAGGCTGCCTTCGAAGAACAAAAGAGAGAATTCTACAAAAACACAGAAATGGGTAAGGAAAAGGAAGCTATGGTGTGATACGATGCGTAGTGTTGTCTATTGGTATTCTGAACTATGTACAAATTAGTTTGAGCATAATAGGTCTATTAAATCTATAATAAATCCCTTTTTCACGTAAGTTGTTTCGTCATTATTGTAAATGTTTCTTCTTGTGGGATGATCCTGGTAAAAATTCGACTTTTGACCTCTCACTGACTCCAAATGCTTGTGAAGATCCAACCGTTGTAATTCGATTTGTTTAAGTAATCCGCTTTTCTTGTCTTCGTCTATGTCACAATTGTTTTTAATAATTAATTGAGATGCAACGTATATTTTATCGATTAACGCATCAGATAACTTCAACATGTTCCCTCTGTGTCTTGGGATGTTCACCTTTTTGTTAGACGCTAGAAGGTCTTCGACAAATATATGCAATTGAGGATACATATCAAGACTATCCAATTTCTTGATCAAATGAGTGTCTTCGTTGATACCATAGTTTTGGTCGTGACAACGTATAAGTTTGGTAGTTACTTCAATCAATGAATCCAAGTTCCACTTCGAGCTATGACGTTGATTCTCAGATATAAACTTGTCAAAAATCATTATGAAAATTCTGGTAGTAATGGGCAATCTGTATTTTTCCTCCATAGTGCTAAGCAAGTAGAATGCCTTATCCAATGATTCCTCCTGTGTACCACTCGAACAGTAGTGAGAGAGAAGCTTTCTGAAGATGCCCTCATTAGTAGTGACTCTAAAAGAAAGACTTTGATCTTCTAGCAAATTCTTTATTTTTTCATGAGCACTCACATATTTGTCGTAAGTGATCTTGTCTTCCCCTGTTAAACGCTTGTATAAGCTTATTTTGTCTTCATTTTCATCGAAGCCTGTATTATTAACAATTTCAGATATATATCTTTCAGCAAGACGAATATCTCTTAAAGACACTAAACCACCCATGATAGAATTAATTATTTTAATATCAATCGTTAGGCCAGAATTAATAAAATAATTTATAGTATTTTCAAATGGGGTCGAAATTAAGCCCTTGTGGGACTTCAAAAAGGTTTCCGAAGAAAAATAATCTAATAAAAGCACAAATGTATCATGATTGGCAGTTGAATTTGTATGAAGTATTTTCTTTGTCTCCAACAATCGGTGAAGACCAATTTTTTCTAGTATGCGTGATATCACCAGAGATTGGTTGTGTCGAATTGCATGGAATAAAAGAGTATTGTATGTAGTTATATTAATTGCTGTTCTATCATAAGACTGCATAATCTGGTTAAATATTTCCATATTAAACTTATTATACTGTACTAATGATTTATCCTCTATCTCTTCACTGATGGCATTACTAACTTTCTGTGTAATTTCTGCATTGTCCTTGAAAAAAGTAAGAAATAAAATTCTATTCTGTTCCATATTTGTCAATGGAATGTTAACTTCCTTTGCATCATGAAGAATTGTAGAGCACATCTCTACGTATTGAAATCTTTTATTTAGCATTTGGTTGTATGTCGAGATTATAATTTGTGAAGGCCCCTCAAATGATCGTGAAAAGGCATTAGGCTTAATAAAATTCCGTATTGAAAGGAACTTTTCTAATAAGTCATTCAAATGTTCCGGTTTAATATGCAATGGACGTGGTTTTGGTAATTCACAATAAGTCTTGAATAACCTGAAATGATTAATATGCTTAAATTGTCTATCTTGACTGATAAAATCCAACTCGGTCTTTTCCTTTGTCGTAAGTAGTAATGATGTATCAGAGTTCAGCGGGTATAATGCCTTTAGAAACTTATTATATTGCATTTTTGGAGGCTCCAAATGATTTCTTCCCAACATTTCACCTCTCTTTTTCCTAATCTTTAAATCATCAGCATTGGTAGTCAATCGCAACCACAACTCACTACGACTTATAGCTTCATTTTCACTGGTCTTTACTCTATCTACAAGCTTTTCTTGGTATTTGTCTATTAATGATTCAACCCTGTTGATTAGATGAGATGAGCTATTCTTCTGTTGTTGCTTAAAATTGTCCAAAAATTTTAAAACAGTCTCTTCTAGCGACTTCCTCTGCCGTATTTTAGATGTGTTAATCGAACGTTTTAGAATCATCTGGCCATTTTATGATGTTTATTGTTGTCTAGAATTATAATTTTACTAATTCCAGATTATATGTTAGGGATTATGTAAGCAAAAATTTTTCAATATTAAACTCGAATATGAATATTCACATTTCGTGCTAGGAAGTTATCATACTACAGTTGACATGAAAATCCAAACCAGGGCTTCCACCGTATTGGAAAGAACTTCACACTATTTGAAGGCCGGTGTGTTAAAGGAAAAGCCAGCTTGGTTTAATGTAGTTGGCTCTCATCCTCCAATGACAAACTTGACTAAGAAGCCAAAGAAGTTTGAAATAAAAGGACAAGAAGAAGATCCAAGCAACAAATTATTTAATAGAGATAGCATAACTGGATTTTACAAGACTAGAAGTAACGCAGATGACAGAAGACAAAAAAATAATAGCATTTCTCGTGTGCCAAAGTTGGAGTTTTTGGAAGATCAATTGAGAGATGTTTTCTACCACCAACACCCATGGGAGTTTTCCAGACCTAAAACCTTAGTTGAAAACGAGGGAGACGAGCTGAATAAATGCGACTGGTCTCATATGTTACAATTATATAAGCCATTGGATGGTGAGTCTGTTGTGCAAAGAACATTATGGTTATTACAAAATGCCAAGACCACAGGAAAGCCATTAACTATGTTTGAAGCTTATGACAAATCTAGATTTGAATTTTACAGATTGAGAATGGAAGATGAAATGAATAGTCTGGTTTCTAGAGAAGAATCTAGCATGTATGGAGCAGTCTTCCCAACTACACACATGGAATGGGGTGTCAAGCAAGAACAAGGATTTATCGATGCTTGGACTAAGATTGCCGAAGAAAAGACCAAGGTTAAGGATGCAAACAAGGGTGGTAGAACTGCCAACGGATCTATGGGAGCTGACGAAGTTGTTGACACGAAGCAATCCATGTGGGAAGCCAGCTTTGATCTTTCTGAAGTAGCTGAAGAGCCTAAGGAAAATTCTGCATAGATTTCAAGAGTATAATATAATTGATGTATATAGCTAATATTAAATTTCACGTACCAAAAACTTATTTCTACGTCTGAATATCGTACTTCAGGCGTACACCGCCAATCACCTTCGCAGCTTAATCATCTCATCTCTCTACACTCTAAACTACATTATTCCATATAAAATGCAAAATAAATATATTTGTGCTAACAATTTGATATTGAAATGTATCCTAAATATACAGTTTATGAAATTTCTGTGGTATATTCACTGCTGGTGCTTAACTTTTTGTCTTTTATGATGGAAATATGTACCTGCCGTTTTCTATCGACATTTCTCAACTAGAACGACTCGATTTAGTGGTGTTCGTCGTGGTGTTGATCCTTCAAGAACATCTTTTCGTAAGCAACGTAGAGGGTGAAAGCTCCAACAGCGATCCCAAAGCCAGGGAACGCACCCTTGAATCTGTTGAGACGGTTGAATTGACCTTCATACCTCCAAGCATCTCTTTTGGCCCACGGATTATGCATGACTAATTATACTATGTGTTATTTAAAAGTAACCTTTACTAGGCTTTATCTATAGAGTATATTATCTAAGGTTTAATTGGCGAACAAATAATTTTTCATTGCTTATGTAATCTTTGGTGTGCATATAGTGAGAGTTTTATTGTTCCACACTCTTGAAGATTTCTTACCATCCCAGGATGCCAAAGGAAAAGTTAAAAGCATTGCGGGCCACATCGTAAAGTCTGTATGTTGAGAAGAAGCATCAGTAGTTGATCTAGATCCCTGTTGAACTTTTCAGCGAATCTCATCGAGAGTAATCATTTCCTCAAATCGCATTCGCAAGATGTGGTATTCTCTCGTACCACCATGTCTGTGCTAGAATGTAGCAATCAGGCCAATAGTCACCTCTATTGCGCTACTCTGCATATAGACATGTATAGTGTACTACGGAAATTGGTAGAGGAATTACAATGACACACTTAGATATAGTGTCCTACTATCCAACATACAAAGAACAGCATTCTCTCTCATGAAGTTTATTTCTCATGAGCCAGAACTGACAGACTCCGATACGGGTGCTGACAATATAGTTCTATGTCGGACATATCCACCAGAACGATGTCCATGGTTGTCAATATTTTAGTGCTACCTTGTTTTTGGCTAAATGTTCTCTACATTATCAATGCATGAAACGAGCAATGAGGAACAGATTCTGATGGAGAACAATTTTAATTTATGATTTAAATGCAGCCGTGGAAAAAAAAAATACTATAACCGAATTTGTGAAGCATATGCACAATGCATGGTGGTGTGTGAGTCGACCATAAATAAGGCACTTCTAATTGTAACCCCGAATCCATTATTTGTAGGGTGAAGAAATACATTCCGCCGTACATCTGAAATTCGCAATATATAAATTTTTTAGCCCTTTTCTTCGTAATATTGCATTCAATAGAATTGTTTAGTGACAGCTTGTTGGTAAGGTGCATGTGAATATGATTATTAACGACAATTCAAATCTGTCTGGAACGAAGACAAGTGACGTCGAAGTTCAGGACTTGGAAACGCAATTTAACAATACTGATGACCTTATCTATGAAGAACAAACTCGTGAAACATCGGGCCTTGGAAATGTCCTTCTGCTGATCATTTCCAATCCACAAGAAAACGAAGCAGAGTTGACCGATCTGGAAGGTGAAGATGAGTTTGTGAAGAAATATGGTGACATAGAATTCCAGTATATCAAAAGACCTAGGGATGCTGTGTGGTTCATTCGTCCGCATGCGTTGAATTACTTCAAAGATGGTGTATTGTACAGAACCAAGGGTGAAAGAGGTTCTTCCAAGACAGAATTGTTCTTGGATTTAATGTATGTGGGTATCATTGCCAACCTTGCTGGTGAAGCGTCTGAACATGCAAGTGGTGGGGCACTTTTACAATATGTTCTTTTGTTCATCCCAGCATGGGTAGTGTGGGCTGACATAAAGGATTTCACCAATTACTATTATAATGAAGATTTATCCCAAAAAGTCTACATCATTTGGATTTTAGCCCTCTTAACATTGTATGCAAACAGTCACCAAAATGTGCTTGAAAGTGTTCAAGGGGCTGCATTTACAATAGTTCCCTACATATTATGTCGCATGTCACTTGCTATAAGTTTGTTAGTTTACTCGTTTTACATTCCTGAACACAGAGCTCAACAAAGACTTTATTGTTGTACTTTGGTTTTTACATGTTGTCTTTGGATCCCAGTGATCTTCATTCTGACAAGAGCTAAGATTGGATTATCTATAGCTGTCATGTTCTTAGAACAATTGTTTTTTTCGTTATGTTATCATCCTAAAACAAAGAAGATGATGAAATTGACAATGTCTACAGCATTAAATATTGAGCATGAAGTGGAGAGACTTGGTGTATTTGTAACTATTGCTATTGGTGAATTTTTATACAAGGTTGTGGCAGGTGGACCATTGGGTGCTGGATTTAGCGATAAGTTTGCTAGAGGTTTGTTCTTATTAATTATTGCTTATGTTTTATTCTGGATATACAATAATGGATCGACTTCTAAGAGAGCAGTACACCCTTTAAGACATAGTGGCACCACAGCAATTGTTTGGATTTATGCCCACCTCCCATTAGTAGCGGCTTTGGTGTTAGCTGCCGATGCAGGTGGTGAATTGGCCTCATCTGATATCACTGATTTATCAAGACGTGGGGCCCCTGAAGAAGAAGCGGTGCACGTTTCTCGTGCAGAATCATCTGAAGAAGAAGGGATCAATATGTTTGCTCTTTCTCTCTTTTTCACTGGTGGTATATGTGTTTCGTTGGTCTCGATGTTTATATTGGGTTTTGTAGATAAAAGCAGAGATCCGCCAGACTTACATATACTTCCAAAAATTTGGCGTATCTCTTTGAGAGTTCCAATAGCTATCATCATTTTATGTTTGAGTTTTGCTGAACTCAATTCCACACTTATGATGGGTATTGTTACGGCATTGCTCTGTGTGCTTCTTGTTTTTGAAAGTGTCACTTCTACTCCTAAAGCTTGTCTAACTATTACATCTTGCTAGTAGCACAATTGTTTGAATTTCTATGCATTTTATAATATTATTAGTCTACCAGAGAAACAATTTATTCTTATAATAAAATTTGTTTATTTAATATTATCTTTACTTATTGATTAGGTTAATATGACGGATTATCAAAAATCGGATATTCAAATAACCTGAACTGTGGAGTCTCGGACGTATATTCTAATTTTTAAATTTCCAATTTAATCTAAACAAATTGTACACTAATAATATAATAGAAATAAAATTGTAGATAGCTATGTCGGCTTGGAAAAGACTTATTAGATTCGTTGCTCAAGATGGTAAGATTTATAGAGGTGAACCGATTATCAACGGAGAGGAAGATATTGGAAAATTGATTACTGAAGGTATAGCGCTTCAAGCTAGAGTTATAAAAGGTGAAGATATATTTGAAGGCTCTGTTGTCACTGAAGAAATTCTCAAAGTCAGTAAGTTGTTAGGACCATTACTGTTTGATGAGGTTCCTATTGTGAAATGCATTGGGTTGAACTATATGAAGCACATCCAGGAAGCAGGTCTTACACCACCACCATTTCCTTCTGTATTTTACAAACCTAATCGCAGTGTAGCCGACTGGGGTGAGGATATTCCAATTCCTAGTATTGCACAATTGAACCAATGTGATTATGAAGGAGAACTTTGTGTTGTTATTGGCAAAACTGGTAAGAATATTCCAGAAAAGGATGCATTTGACTACATTGCTGGATATGTTTGTGGTAATGATGTTTCCGCTCGTACTTTACAATTGGATCCAAAATATTCTGGAGGAGTCCCTCAATGGAATTTTAGTAAGAGTTTTGATAAATACTGTCCATTGGGTCCAGCAATTATTTCTAAGGATATCATTTCTGATCCTACAACCCTTCAACTTCAAACTAGAATCAATGGAGAACTTCGTCAAGACAGTAGCACCAATGATCTAGTTTTCAATATTCCGCAAATAATTGCACACCTTTCCCAAGGAACAACTTTAGAAAAAGGTACAGTAATCATGACTGGTACTCCAAGTGGTGCTGGTATGGGATTTAAGCCACCAAAATATTTAGATAATGGGGATGAAGTTCAAGTTTCTATTTCAAAGATTGGAACTCTTTTCAACAAAATGAGCTATGAATAAATGGCCTAGAATATTTAGAAAGTTCTCTAGAAGATATAGATTGAATTGGAATGGCATACGTTATTAGTAGAAAGTTTTTAAGTCCAAACTTCACGAATGTATGTGGTGTGAGTCCTAAATTTTATATGAAGCACTCCAAATTTAGTGGAGTAGTTGAATAAATTTTACCTAGTTCAATTATCGCAATAAAAATTGAGTTGATCATAGTCGTAATTTGTAAATATCGCATTAATATACATTTTTTGAATAATTCAACAAAACTTGTTAGAGCCAAATATGTTTTATAACTGGCTCTGTACTTGCCATTTCCCATAAAAAGAGAGGCGAAATGCATTATTTTCGATGTAGTTGTTTAATAATAATTTCCTTCTACTGTTGAAGAAAGACGCACTCTATATTTTTCGCAACCCATGTTGCTTATTTATATATTCTCTAGAAAGATCAGCCACAGACAACAAGTACAATAGTAAAAGGAAACATTAACTATACAAAAATAGATTATGATACTCTTGTAGTGGCTGAACACAGTAATGAATATACATTGGTATATGATTTCTGGATCAAACACAGACTTTGAGGGGCGCTTTTGTATAAATGAGATTAAGTAGATTCTAGTATATTTCTATGCTACTCTAGAATCTAAATCTACCTAGCTGACTTTTTATTTCGCAACATCCTTTCGATTATACTCCTAATATTCTCATTAAAATTCTTTGATCCCACATATCACCATATCCACATATTTATTTTATATCTCCCTATGTGCTAGGATGTAGATAAGGAAATGAGGAAAATTATAGTGTATTATAATGTATTAAGATATGCTCTTGGCCATTCAGAAAGATGCAATACAGTAAACTATATAATTTAAATAGAAGTGAGATGTTTGACAGTTTGGAGGTTTGCAAGTATTTGCCTCAGAAATATAGGCAAACTGTTAGAGGTTAAGATGTTATAAGAGAATGGTAAACGTGCCGTGACACGTGAGAGCACTCTAAGAGTATAACACATCATACCACTACCATAAGGAACAATATAAGGAACTAGACTAAGTAGACGTAGTTAGGTATGAATAGGACTAGCTAAGTATTAGAAAATCACTTAGACTCACTTAAATTCCAACACAACTCTTACGCAAACAATATTGGCCTGGTTAGCTCAATCGGTAGAGCGTTTGACTCTTAATATAGTAGCGATCAAAAGGCTGCGGGTTCGACCCCCGCATCGGGCTAATGTTTCTATTTCATCAGGATATTCATTTTTTTGATTGCGCTTCGAGAAAGTTCTCACGTGAATGAGTTTCACCTCTACTTCATATTTCATAGTTTGGGAGCTATACTAATAAAACAATTGTTACCAGTAATTGCAATTGAGCACAATATTTTTATTGGGGTTAATAAGTATAGAATTTATCTAAAACTTAGCCATATCTGAACAATGGCCAATAATGTAAGTATTTCTAAATTTAGGTCAACGTGAAAGATTGTTTTTTTTCTTCATCTACGAATATTGCTAACATAAACACAGCCCAACGAAGTAATTGATCCTCCCGAACAATTGAAAGTCGAACAAGAGAGTATTGTTAGCCAAAATGATACTTTAAAACAAGGGAAACAATCCGGGTTTAATAGCACGAATCAGAGCAAACAGAACTTCCTTAGAAAGCTAGTTCCTAGTGAAAATCTTGATCTCAGTAATGTAAAAACCAAACCACCTCCAAGATTACCAGGTGACCCTACTTTTAGAGGCTGGAAAGAAGTTGGCGGATATGGAGAACTGGACGAATTGAATGTGAATGATGAAGAAGATATGATGTCTCACCTGTCAATATTTGATACTTACTTACCACCAGTCGCATATGGTGATTGGTACCACAATGTTGGTTTTTTAATTGTTGGTGGTTTATTGTCCTGGATAGTAGGATGGTTCAGATTCAGCATTGCTCCTGTATTCTTCATTATGATTATCTTTTCCATTTTATATCGTTCATCCATAAGGAAGTATAGAACTTCATTGAGAGAAGCTGCTCAAAGAGAATTTTCCATAAAAACAATTGAAAGTGATTATGAAACAATTGACTGGCTTAACGTTTTCTTGGAAAAATTTTGGTACTTTTTGGAACCATCAATATCTCAAATAGTTTGTGAACAGGTAAATCCTATTTTAGCTAAGTCTCCAGCTCCAGCCTTTGTGAAGCAACTCTGGATTGACAGCTTCACTGCAGGAACAAAACCTCCAAGAATTACTACTGTAAAAACATTACTGGGTACTAATAGTGACGTTATAGTTATGGATTGGGGATGTTCATTTACTCCTAATGCCACAGCTGATGTTAATAGCAAACAATTGAAAAGCAAAGTAAATCAAAAGGTGATTGTGAAAGCAAATGTCTTTGGATTTCCTATTTCTGTTGCTGTTTCCGATGTTTCGTTCAATGCCCTCGTTAGAATTAGAATGAGAATGATGCCTTCTTTTCCTCATGTTGAAACAGTTAATGTCTCTTTGTTGGAAGCTCCTCAATTTGATTTTGACTCAAGAATTCTTGGTGATGGTATGTTCAACTGGGAAGTTTTAGCATTCCCTGGTTTATATCCTTTTATCAATGAGATGGTTAAAAAATATGTTGGTCCAATGTTGTTCAGTCCTTTATCTTTCCAATTAAATGTCCAACAATTGGTCGCAGGTTATGCATTGGACTCAGCAATTGGTGTCTTAGCTATTACTTCTAATTCAGCAAGAGGTTTAAAGGGATTTGATTCAATCGGAAACACATTAGACCCTTACTTGACTTTTGATTTTGGAAAAGGTGTTATTGGCCAAACCCAGGTAAAGAGTGACACAGAAAAACCAATATGGAATGAAATTACTTATATAGTTGTCAAGTCATTATCCGAACCTTTGAATATTGCTGTAATTGACTATAATGATTTCAAGCAAGATAAACAAGTTGGTACAATTAAATTTGATTTAGAAGCCTTACGCGAAGAACCAAAACAACCAAATATTTCTGCTGCTTTTCTTAGAAATAATAAGCCTGTTGGTGAATTACAATTTGGCTTGCATTTCATGCCAACAATTGAACCAAAGAGACAAGCTGATGGTGCTGTTATTCCACCACCAGAGTTGAACACTGGTATTGCTAGAATTGAGATTGCTGAAGCTAGACATATCAGTGATGGTGATAAGCCAGCTTCGACTTATGCAGAATTAATTTTCAACAAAGAAAATATTGCTAAAACCAAAGTGCAAAAGAAAACCAATTCACCTGGTTGGGGTGAAACTAAAGAAGTTATTGTTAATAATCGTGCCAAATCAAAGGTTAAAATTATATTGCGTAATAATTCTGACAAGGCTTTGGGTCATATCACTTGTACCTTGAACGAATTGATTGATGCTACTCAAGTGGAGCAAACATGGTTCCCATTAGCTAAAGGTGGTGAAATAAGAGTTACAGCTTCTTGGAAACCAGTAGAATTAACTTCCTCTGCTGGTTCTGGTGGCTACACTCCTCCTATTGGGGTTGTTAGAGTTAGTATTGATAAAGCTGATGATTTGCGTAATTTGGAATCATTTGGTAAGGTCGACCCTTATGCAAGACTTTTGGTTAATGGATTCCAAAGGGCTAGAACTGCTACTGTGGAAGCGTCCTTAAATCCTACTTGGAATGAAATTCTTTACCTTTCTGTTTCTTCTCCAAATCAAAAATTGACAATCGATGTGATGGACGTGGAAAATCGTTCGGCAGATAGAACTTTAGGAGCTTTTGATGTTAAATTAAGTAAAATTATTAACAAAGATGAAAAGGGCCAATATATTGAACATGTTGATACTACGAAGAGAGAATCAAAATTGATTCATAAGAAAGGTATTAAAGGATCTGTTACCTACTCTTTATCTTTTTACCCTACTCTTCCAGTGATGACATTAGAAGATATTAGAGAAGAGGAAGAAGAAAAGAAAGCTAAATTAGAAGAAGAAAATAAGAAGAAGAAGGAAGAGGAAGCCGAGGTTGATGGCCAAAAGAAGTCCGTCAGTGTAGAAAAAGATGTCGATGAAATTGTAGATGATGAAGAGGAGAGTAGTTCATCTAAGAAGAAATTGTCTTTAGATCAATTGATAGAGTATAAGAGTGGTGTTCTTATTTTTGAAATTGGTGAATTAGAAACAAGTAAAGATGATGTCTACTTGCAAGTTTTCTTTGATAGCCATGGTCATTATGATTTCCTCAGTCAGAAAATCGAATCTAGAAGAGCTAAGATTAATCTCACTGGTGATGCAGTTGTTAATGAATTAGAGTGGTCTAAAGCATGCTTCAGAATTGTTAAAAAGAAAGAAGATAATAGAGCCGAAAAACCTATTGCAGAAGCCACTATTCCTACTTTACAATTATTAAAGAATGGCTTTGCTAATCCTAATACTGTAAAGTTAACAGGAGCTTGTAATGCCTCAGTATCTATTCAATGTTCATATATACCTGTGCTCTATGAATCGGGCCTCCCACCACAAGATTCATTTAAGAATGCTGGTATTGTTAGTGTTGATATTATAAGCGCCGAAAATTTAATTTCTGCCGACAGAAATGGAAAATCTGATCCTTATGTTGAATTGTATTTGAACTCTCAGACGGATTCTTTCTATAAGACAAATAAAGTAAAGAGATCCCTTTCACCAACTTGGAATGAACACACTACAATTGATGTTGCTAACAAATTCGATTCTGTTTTTAATGTTTACTGTTATGACTGGGATATGGGTCCAGAAAAGGACGATTTATTAGGTATTGGTATCATTAATCTTTCTGAAGTCGATTTAGATGGATCTACTGAAATTGACGTTCCATTAACTACAGATAATGGATTGGATGGTGGAATAGTCCATTTCAAGTTATCCTTCAAACCAGAATTTGTTTTAAATGTCAAGCCTCTGTCTTCTACAAATATAGGCGATACTTTTGCTACTGTTGGTAATGTTGGAAGGGGAGTTGGAAAAGGAGTTGGAAACGTAGGTAAAGGAGTTGGAAAGGGAGTTGGAAAAGGTCTTGGTGGTGGTGTTAAAGTCTTTAGAAAGGGTTTGCACTTGGGCAAATCTTCATCTGACTAATTTTATTCTGGCTATTGTATTTTTGTAAAGTTTATTAAAACATTTGTATAAGTATAAGTAAATATGACCTTTAAGAGAAGATTTCACGATTATAAGCACGTGACTGTTTTTTTGAAAAAAAAAATTTTGATACAAAAATTTACTAATACTGAGATGAGCATTTTATCTTAAATCCTCTTTTCAGGTTAACTTAATACAGACATTTAATTAAAGTACCAATATGGATATTTCGAAGCCAGTTGGATCGGAAATTAAATCTGTGGATTTTGATATTTTGTCTGCGGATGAAATCAGACGATTATCAGCTAAACAAATTAACAATCCCACAGTATTTGATAATTTAGGACACCCTATAAATGGAGGTCTTTATGACTTAGCATTGGGTGCGTTCCTTAGAAACTTATGTACCACATGTGGATTGGACGAGAAGTTCTGTCCAGGTCACCAGGGACACATTGAATTGCCTGTACCTGTGTTTAACCCATTGTTCTTCAACCAATTGTATATTTTTTTGAGATCATCATGTCTCTACTGTCATCATTTTAGATTTAATTCATTAGAAGTTCATCGTTACACCTGTAAGTTGAAGTTAATTCAATACGGATTATTGTTGGAATGTGTTGAATTAGATAATATGATTTTGAGCGGATCCGCCGGGGTCGACGAAGACGACGAAGATGCACCATCTTCCAAGAACGTTGATCCAAAAGACAAGCAAGAATTACGTTCTAGACGTGAATTATTTGTCGACACTGCTATTGCTAAAGCAATTAGCGAAGGTAGGTCTAGTTCTTACGGTATTATTACTGCTACCGTTGCTGAAGAAAGAAAGGTTGTTATTCACGAATTCTACAAGAAGTTGTTGAGTAGACCAAAGTGTGACAATTGTGGTATGTACTCTCCGACATTCAGAAAGGATGGATTTACCAAAATCTTTGAAAATGCATTGAAAGACAAACAAATTACCAATAATAGGGTCAAGGGATTGGTCCGTCCAGATATGTTAAAAGCTGGAAGTAGTTCTAACACTAAAGAGCAATCAAACGATAATATCCCAAATATTAAACATAAGGGAGGCTCTAAATATGTTTTATCTACGGAAATCAAGAATATTTTGAAAGCAGTTTTTGAGAAAGAACAACAAATTATTCAAAAATTGTTTCATTCTACACCATACAAGACTGAAACTGTTACTGCTGATTTATTTTTCATACAAGCTTTAGTTGTACCTGCAACTAGGTTTAGATTGCCATCAAAATTAGGTGAAGAAGTACATGAAAATTCTCAAAACGAATTATTGTCCAATATCTTGAAGACAGCATTATTGATTAGAGATTTAAATGACCAAATATCTAATATCCAAAAGGGCAAATTATCAATTGATGAAAGAAAGATCATATTCAATAGATTAATGAACTCTTTCGTTACCTTACAAAATGATGTGAATGCATTCATTGATTCTACTAAGAATCAAAATGCTCCAGCTGGAAAGGTTCCAAATCCAGGTATTAAACAAGCATTAGAAAAGAAAGAAGGTTTATTTAGAAAGCACATGATGGGTAAGAGAGTTAATTATGCCGCTCGTTCTGTTATTTCGCCAGATCCTATGTTAGAAACCAATGAAATTGGTGTTCCACCAGTTTTCGCCAAAAAATTGACTTATCCTGAACCTGTTACAGCTCACAATGCATCTGAATTAAGACAAGCAGTTATAAACGGTCCTGAAAAATGGCCAGGTGCTATTCAAGTTCAAAATGAAGACGGTTCATTAGTATCCTTGATTGGTATGACTTTAGAACAACGTAAAGCAATTGCCAACCAATTACTTACTCCTTCGAATGGGACTTCTGTCATCAATAAAAAAGTCTATAGACACATCAAGAACAAGGATGTTGTTATTATGAACCGTCAACCTACCTTACACAAGGCCTCTATGATGGGTCATAAAGTTAGAGTTTTACCAGGTGAAAAGACATTGCGTTTGCACTATGCCAATACTGGTGCATATAATGCAGATTTTGATGGTGATGAAATGAATATGCATTTCCCTCAAAATGAAAACGCGAAAGCTGAAGCATTGAACTTAGCAAATACTGATTCTCAATACTTGACACCAACATCTGGTTCCCCATTAAGAGGTTTAATCCAAGATCACATTTCTGCTGGTGTTTGGTTAACTAGTAAGGATACATTCTTTACCAGAGAAGTTTATCAGCAATTAATCTATGGTTGTATTCGTCCAGAAGATGGTCATACTTCTAATGCTAGAATTATTACTGTTCCTCCAACAATTTTTAAGCCAGAACCTTTATGGACTGGTAAACAAGTTATCACCACCTTATTACTTAATATAAAACCTGATAATGTTCCTGGTGTGAACTTGATTTCTAAGAATAAAATCAAGGATGAATATTGGGGTGAGGGTTCCACTGAAAATCAAGTTATTTTTAAGAACGGTGAATTATTAAGCGGTATTTTAGATAAATCTCAATATGGTGCCTCTCAATATGGTATCGTTCACTCTTTGCATGAAGTTTACGGTCCTGCTGTTGCAGGTAAGGCTTTATCAGTATTGGGTAGATTATTCACTAATTATATTATGATGACTGCCTTCACCTGTGGTATGGATGATTTACGTTTGACTGAAGATGGTAATAAGTGGAGAAAGGATATTTTAAAACAATCTGTAGATATTGGTAAAATTGCAGCAACTGAAGTCACTAACTTACAAGATTCTTCTAATGATAAAGAATTATTAAGACGTTTAGAAGAAATATTGCGTGATGATAATAAACTGGGTATTTTGGATGCCGTTACTCAATCCAAGGTTAATGCTATTACTTCTCAAGTTGTATCTAAATGTATTCCAGAAGGAACTATGAAGCGTTTCCCAGACAACTCTATGCAATCTATGGCATTGTCTGGTGCTAAGGGTTCTAATGTTAATGTTTCTCAAATTATGTGTTTGTTAGGTCAACAAGCTTTAGAAGGTAGAAGAGTACCAGTTATGGTATCAGGTAAATCTTTACCTTCATTCAAGCCTTTTGAAACTGATGCTAGAGCAGGTGGTTATATCAAGGGTAGATTCTATTCTGGTATCAGACCTCAAGAATATTATTTCCATTGTATGGCGGGTCGTGAAGGTTTAATTGATACAGCTGTTAAGACTTCTAGATCTGGTTACTTACAGCGTTGTTTGACTAAACAATTAGAAGGTGTCCGTGTTGGCTATGATAACTCTGTCAGAGATGGAGATGGTGCGGTTATACAGTTCTTGTATGGTGGTGATGCAATTGATACTACAAAGCAATCCCATATGAACCAATTTGAATTCTGTGCTAAGAATTATGATGCTTTATTAGCTAAGTATAACCCAGGAGAATTAATTAATAATTTAGATACTGATACTGCAATTCACTATGCTAAGAAGGTTCGTAAGAATATGAAGAAACAAAAAGATATTCCTCATTTCGACCAGTCTATTAAATATGATCCTGTCTTATCTGTCTACAATCCTTCAAAATACTTAGGTTCTGTTTCTGAAAAGTTTCAAGATACATTAGATGACTTCGTTTCTAAACGTGAAAACTTATTCGCTTCATCCAAGGAGGGAAAGCAAACTGGTGCTTTAACTGAAAAGAAATTCCGTGCATTAATGCAATTGAAATACATGAGATCTTTGATTAATCCTGGTGAATCTGTCGGTATCATTGCTTCTCAATCTATTGGTGAACCATCAACTCAAATGACTTTAAACACTTTCCATTTTGCTGGTCATGGTGCTGCTAACGTTACTTTAGGTATCCCACGTATGAGAGAAATTATTATGACTGCATCAGCTGCAATCAAGACTCCACAGATGACATTACCAATTTTGGACGATGTTAATGATGATCAAGCTGATTCTTTCTGTAAATCTGTTGCAAAGGTGGTTATATCCGAGTTCATCGATAGTATCACTGTCACTGAAACTACTAATACTTCTCAGGATGACAATACTAGAGCGTATAAGGTGAATTTGAAGTTCTACACCAAGAAAGAATACGAACAAGAATATGATATTTCTCAAGAACATTTAGAATTCGTTATAACCAACAAATTCTTACATGCATTGGAGTCCCAAATTGTTAAGGAAGTCAAAAAACAAAAGAGAGCTGATTCATTACCAAAAGTCGGTAAGTCTGTTCCTAAATTGCAAGAAGCAGCTAGTAAATTTGAAAATGAACAAGATGCTACTGATGATAAATTACAAAGTAATACTAAGCAAGCTGTATCATATGATGGTCCAGATGATGACGAAATTGAAACTATGAGAAAGGCTGAAGAAACAAGTGACGAAGAGTTAGATAAGGACTCGTCTGATGATAATGAATCTTCTGAATCCGAAAGCGAAGATGAAGATGTTGAAATGGAAGACGTTTCTAAAAAGAGCCAATCTTTGTCAAGATCAGCTAAGGACCGTCAAGCTGAAGTTATTTCTTCTCATAACTTGGTCACTAAGTTTAACTTTGACGATGAAAATGGTGAATGGTGTGAGTTTAACTTGGAATTAAGTGGTGATACTCAAAAATTATTGATGGTTAACATTATCGAAGAGTTATGCCGTAAGGTTGTTGTAAGAGAAATACCTAGAATTGGTAGATGTGTACACCCACAACCAGAGAATGGTAGGCGTGTATTAACAACTGAAGGTGTTAACTTCCAATCTATGTGGGAACAAGACGATTTCATTGATGTCAATGGTATAACATCTAACGATATTTACTCAGTCTTAAAGACATATGGTGTCGAAGCTGCTAGAAACACTATCGTTAACGAAATCAACAATGTTTTCCAAACTTATGCCATTGCTGTTTCTTCTCGTCATTTAGATTTAATTGCCGATATGATGACAAGAGAAGGTACTTACTTAGCATTCAATAGACAAGGTATCGACTCATCAACCTCTTCCTTCAAGAAGATGTCTTACGAAACCACATGTCAATTCTTGACTAAAGCTGTCTTAGATGGTGAAAGAGAAGAATTGGAATCTCCATCTGCTAGTATTGTTTTGGGTAAGCTAGCAAATGTTGGTACAGGATCTTTTGATGTTTTTGCATGCATGCCAAAGGTCAATTGATTCTTTAACTCCTAATGAAAATAAAAGTTTATTTTTTGTGTATATTTACTAAGATCTAATTGTTTTTTGTATATTGTTTATAAAGTAGCATATTAAACAAAAATAGAAGTACTGTTTTATGAAAGAAAAACAATTATATGTTGTAGGCTGCTATCAAAAATGACAATACAAATGACACTTTAAAGCAAGGTTGTTCCAAGACCAATTTTTTCAAGTCAATTGATTCAGATCCAATTTTAACCACTCTCCAGGGAAACGAAACAATACCTCTGGATTCAAGAAATTGAGTAAGGAAGTATCCTGACAAAGTCAAAGCTACTATAATGCTACTCAACTTACCTGCTATGACTCCCAAAAGAAGTCCAGTAATGGACCCAACGGTTAATTCTTCATAATTCAACTTAGATACACGCAACTCAGTTTCATTCTTTAATCTTTTTAAATCATGCTCAGTCTGTCCAGCAATTGGTAATTGATTCTTTAATGCACTATCATTGAAAATCGGTGCGTACGATTTATTCAACATGCCGAGCCCAAAAACAACCCCAACAACACCAAACACCATTCTTGTTGTACGAGGTGCACTTTCTGATTTCCAACTTTTCAAACCACCGATTAATGAGTTGTCAGCCAACTTCCACGAATGTCTCAGCAGCTTTTGAATTGATACTGGATTTATTCTTGATCTAATACCATTGGCAAATGTCGATGATGCAAATAATCCTAATGAGGCTCTCATTTTTATAAATCTAGATGTATCGAATTATATAAAACCTTAAAATAACACAACAATGTTACGAAAGCAAAATGTTTGAAAATAGCACAAACTGTCTTTTTTTAACTACCAAAGCTTGTTCCATAATCCATGTGCCAAATGATCATGTTATTGTTGAGCAACCGTTGAACTGAAATTAAACAAAAACTGCATATAAAGGAGGAGCAACATTAGAAGTTGCGTACATATGGACCGGTTCTAACGTTACAAGGCGTGTAGCCGACTAGTACATCGCGCTAGGTACCAGTTTAGCTTGGTTTTTAGCCAGACTAGCAAACGCGTGGTCAGCTCCAGTTTTCTGGTTAGAAATCAGATGAACGAAAGAGCGTACTTTTCCGATAGCGCGAGGAAGTCCACAGGAATACAATGCAAGGATTGTTAGAGGTAGGATCCTTAGTTAAGAGACAAACTCCGTACGACATATACTTTGAAGCACCAAGCATTAAATCAGACACGTGCAAATCATCGGCGAATTTGCTAGGATGGGACGACTGGGATCAGTTGACCGCATGGTCGAACTGGTTCGCCAAATACTTATATAACGATGTGGCTAACAGCGGCGCTACCAATTGTTAGAAAACTTACGGACCTTTAAGTTAGATTTAGTCCTTAATTCTTATTTAGATGAAATCTTGGAGGTTATTTAACCAGAAAACAGTAATTTATTTATATATAATGGTATATAAATTAGATATAACAGGGAAAACTAATCTCTAAAAGTAAACTTGTAGAGTTACAACAAATGTGAATTATATAGTGTATAGCTTGCACGTGAAGGTACTGTTAGGAAGATATCCTAACACTCACAACTACCTAATTAACATACAGGTGAAACGCCACAGCTTTCGTACAATATACACACCCCGATATTTCTTTCCGTATGCTAGTGGCATCGTTTGCTTCCTTATTTAAGCCACACAGCCTAATGCGGCCTATGAGGCTCTGTCGACTGTTCATTTTTGTCTGTGTACCGCTACCCTCGGTGCGCCGCAATATCAAGCCGTAATGGATTACCCGAATTCTCTGGGTAATTGTCGCTACAGGCGCAAGGTGCAGCTCGAAGATTCCAGCACTTCGTCTCGCCAATATTGCTTTTTCATAGTCCCGTAGTGGAGGTGCGTTCTGCGCAGGACTCACTAAAAAAAATCATTGCTTGCAGTAGTGCCATTTCGCCGTTTTAAGGAAAAATTTTCTGCTATCTTATTCTGGCGGTGTCTTTCACAAAAGGTATTTCCTTTTCCATCTGTAGCATGTAGAAGAATATTATATATAGTACTTAAATCCTCATCATTGCGAAAATGTAAATCGCATCTCGGCGTGAACTCAAACTCCATACTAAAGGATTTTAGTTCTTGGTTGCATTCAATACACACGGGACACCAGGCTCAACCCTGGAAACATAAGAGATTTGAAACGGTAGTATACTACGTGAAATATAGTTCCTATTCAGTTGAACGGTAAAAACTTAACCGAAATACCATTAATACTCGACCCGGTGTTGACCATATTCTAGAGCGCAAGAGCTTACAATTTGGCGGCTAAATATACAACAGTAGGAACCAGAGAGTACCATTATTATTTGTAACCCAGCATCAGAGGTGTAGAATACAAAAGCAAGAAAGTCAATTCGAAGAACCCCTTGGTAAGTATTCTTGCCGCATAACAAAGAAAAACAGAAGTACCATCATTTGCAATTTAGCAACGCAGATAGTGAGACAGGAGAAACATTGAATAAAAATGTACGGAGCTCAGTATGTTGAATACGGCAACGGAATGGCTTCTAGCGACATGTTCAACTCTGAAATGAACGAAATAGCCCCTTCAATATACTTGGGGTCTTACAAAGTACTCAATAATCCTGAATTGTTCAGCAGCAAAAACTTTAAAATCATTATAAACTGTTCCTCTACGTATAGGTTTTTGAGCCTTTTAGAAGAATGTCAAGCTGCTATTTCATCTAACGTGATCATGCTTAGCTTGGATTTGGCATTTTCTGTTGATAAATTCAATGCCGATGAAAAAGAATTGTTAACTCATTATGTGACAAAATTTAACAGGATCTTGCAAAACTATTTGAACTATTTTTTCAAATATAACCCAAATGCAAATAAAATGGTCCATAATATGCCAGAGAATAAAGATTTTTCCATCAATTCTCCTGTTTTATCTGGAAATTTGAAACAACATTTATTCAACATCAATCGTCTTATCAAACTTGTTAGGACAATTGATGATTCGATCGACGTGCTTATTTTATCATCGGATGGGAACAGTCAGATTTCTACGGCATTGGCTATGTCAAATCTTATGGATAGCTATAACTATGATTTGAATACGAGTTTTAATAATATACTTGCTAAAAGAACATCAATTAAGAACTTAAATCCAAATTACTATGATGATTTAATTCTTATGGAAAGCTTAAAAAAGTTCTATCAAGAAAACATGGCATTGAAGAATTTAAATCCAGGGTTTATGATGCGTAATTGTAAATTAAAAAGAAGAAACGACGAAGAAGCAAATGAAGACTTTACTCCATCGGTTATTAGCTGCGGTGGTGGAGAGAGGAAAAGAAGGATTAAGTATTATAATTTTATAAATTAAAAGGTAAAGTCAAGAATAAAAATAATAAAATTAAAATGGCAATAAGAAAAAGTAATCCTTATTTACTCTGGAATGTAGTATCTGTAAATTAGTTTATCAAATCTCCTATGAGATATTGCAATTATGTACAAGAATAATTATATTATGATATATGACTACCTAATTCTCAGGAACTGATAAACCAACCATGTTGGCAGTTTTTCTTACCGTATCCTCTTGACTCATGGTTAAGCCAGGATTATATCTTTCAATAAGCTCTGTGTATACTCTCTGTGAGTTAAGGAATTTTGCTACATTATCTAAATGATTAAGTTTTATTTTGGTAAAATGGCCCTCTTCGAATTCGGCTTCATTGACAATTTTCTTTAAAAGCGTAGTATCCATTGGAGGTGTTTCTACTTCGCCCTTATCCAACTTCAACAACTTTTCTTCAACCTCCTTAGTAGGCTTTCTCTCCCTAATCAACTGTAACTTTTGGTACTGTAAGAGAGCCTTTTGCTTTTCTAAATCTTTCAACATATGTGTCTTATGGGTTTTCTTATGAATAATTGAAAGTTCCTTTTGCAAATTTTTGTATAATGTTTTGAATTGTTGCGACATATTAATATATTTATTTGGGTATTAACTAGTATTATATCTTCTGAAGTACCTGAAGCAGATAATATGAGTAGATGTAGTCTTACGAATCAAATCAGAAAATTTCAACCAATTTTTTATACTGCATACAATATAACTACAGAATAGAATTTATTATAACATATAACAACATAATGTTCCCATAGGAATTGATCGATGATTTTTCAATTGCTATTTGTCAGAAACAAAATAAGAATAGTTCTAATTTATCTAATTTGATTGAAATGCCATAAAAAAAACCTCCCCCTTAACCTATAATTTGTATGCTAAGTTCCTATTTTATTCCCTATGATAGAAGATCCTTCCAAAATAGTACCTAGGTATCTCTTGGATATTCTTATAAAGTCTTCATTGGATATTTGCATGTGATCTCCTTTGAAGTCTTCGTAAAAGATCTTTCCTGTCAGGTGTAAATCCTGCAAGCCAAATAAATTCTCCTTGTATACCACTGTTTCTTCAAATGGAATGATTTCCCCAGTTTTGGGATCAATATCCTGAAATGCAGCACTTTCCCTAGGTACAACGACAGATTCATCTTCAAAAAGAACCATCACATATTTCTCCAATCTACTAAAGTTTTCAGCATACGTAGCATTGTATAATTCGGGCTTTTCATTATTAATATCCGCCAATAAATGTGAATGCTCCAAGTAAGAATCATACTCTGATGGTTTTCTGAATATCAGTGCAGGCACAATGCTTTTTTGTATCGAGTCCAGCCATATATATTTCATTATAAGTCTGTTCTTCATTCTGCAATTCCAATCAGTACTATCTTGACAATGTGGAAGTTCCAGAACTCCCATATTTGGTGATCCAAAAGTAATGAAAGTCTTAACGTTAAGATAAGAACACTTTTCAATAGCAGCTCTGAGAAATACACCACCCTGTGAAAACCCTAAAGCATCGAAACCATTTTCTAATTGAGATATATCCTTTAACTGCTGACAAACTAGTTCAACTTGTTTCTGACTATCTCCAAAATAAGAAGCTTTTTTATCATCTGAGGGTATCAGGTTAATGTATACAGAATGGAGATAAATATTTGGGAAATGATCATTCAACACTTCTTTAAGTCTCCATATCCCACTGGAGTTATAATTATCACCTAAACCGTGCCAAAAAACAACTGGTCTATATATATTATCACTATACGAATGAATATTAAGATTAGATTGAGGTGAAGCATATGACTCTTCTCCTTCAAAGAAGGTTTTGTCATTCACACCCCACGAGGAAAAATATGATGGAATTAAAGCTGAACTTATAAGATTGAAAAGTAACATTAGTCTACGAAGGAAGGATTATTAACCTTATGTGATTAATTGTGAACTTTGCGTTAACTGCGTAATTCATCCATAGGTCGTCATGTGCAATTGCAACAAGTTTACAAAATAATTACCTAAATAATTACAACCTATTATTTGAATATTTGTTAGATATTTAGACATCAAAGAAGAACAAGAAACAATTCATAAAAGCTATAGTATATCTGAACTATCTTAAATATTCTGGAAAATTTCCAGAATATGGCAACTTGTCCGAGCGGTTAAGGAGAAAGACTTGAAATCTTTTGGGCTATGCCCGCGCAGGTTCGAGTCCTGCAGTTGTCGGTTATTATTTTTTTCTTCATTTGTATTAAATTTATCTATTAGATTAATAAGGATTTGTCTATAATTAGTATACAATCTTAACTTTAGCTAAATATTTTTCTTACAACCGTTCCTTATATGATTTACATGTATAATGTATTGAAGGTATCAAAATTTATTTAAAAGAAATAGAAACTTGTTTTGAAGAAGAAAGTAAAAGAAAGAAAAATTTTAACTGTTGATAAGGGAAGCGGTGTAGTTAGTAGTTTCGTAATCCCAGTAGAATGTAACAGCTGAAGCATTGTTATTACCACATTGTTCAACATAGTTGGTACCTGCAACTCTTTCAGCAACATAATCATTATAATCATTAAGATTACATGAGAAACCAGGACCAGAGCTACACTTCTTAATTGGAATAACAGCATCATTGATAACATATCTAACATAAGATTCATTACCACACGCGTACTTTTCAATAATAGTTCTAGCACCTTGAGGAGTAATTCCAACGTGAGAATAAGGAGATGGGAATGGAGTGTAATCAACTGGTAAATCTTCATCAGGGATAAGAATACCAATAGCAGAATGAAAAATTTCAATATCAGTATCGTGAGTGAAAGATAACCAAATCTTATTCTCATTTTTGTCATGGTTTAATAATTCCAAGGATGCGTTTAATAATGTTGAACCGATGACTCTAGTCATATTATTACCTGCACTGTTGGAGTAATAGTCATCAAGATCAACACTGTAAGAGTATTGAATGAACTCTTCATTAGTAAAGATATCACACATTGGAGAAGCTCCTTTAACATTTAATTCATAAGCACAGTATCCAAAAAGATTAGAAACATCATCTTCAGTAATGTTCAAACCAGGATTAGAAGCTTTAAATCTGTTAAGAGCTTTAGTTAAATATTCAGTAGTGTATTCATCAACAATAGCAGTGTTAGCATTTTCATTGTAGTTGAAACAACCATCTCTTGGTGTTAATGAGTTGGCACCCATATCAGCGTCTTCAGAGATAATATTGGTTTTGACGGTATCGTTACTGAAATCATCTCCCATAAAACCTCTTGCAAAGTATTGAGAGGTTTGATATACTCTACCAGAATTGGAAGTGAAAACTGGAAGAGTGTCATTAGTATCGAACAATTCACCGTACTTGGTTCTAAAGGCGATACCATGCTTCATGGCATCAGTGGTACCAGCGTAGATACTGTCAGAATTCTTTGGTGATGTTTCCTTTTCAAGATACACTGAGTCAGGAACAAAATATTCATAATCGTCATTGAGGAAAGCCAATTCTCCCTTGAAAGTACCGTTGTATGACATCAACTTTTCATATACAGCCTTATATTTCTTTCCGGAGCCAGTGGATGGGTATCTTTCACCATGTCTGCTGAACAATTGGACTTGTTCAAGAGTACATTGATCTGGGATATCAGTAGAGATACCGAACCCTTTGTTTTGGATATATGGAGCAGCTCCTCCTAAGAATCTGATGATGTTATATTGCTCGACGGACGCTTGTTGTGGGGAAGCCAAATCTTGGTAGGCACCTTGACCTACCAACAATAAACCATTGTTAATTAACTTTGAGACTGAGACCATATTGACTATTTACTTTGATACTTATGAATCTATCCATAGCAATTCGAGGACTTCTTTGTCTTTTATACTTTTCACAACCATACTCATAACAGTTATCTGCTTTTTTGGGACTCAAAAACAATTCGCTTATTATGCATTCTAAATTGATCGATGAAGAAGCACACTTTCGTCTGTGTCCAATAGTTCTGCTGCTTCCACACACGTGTAAAAGAAAGCTTTAGGTCACAAGGGTCAAAGCTTAAAGTAGTGATACACGTGCTGTAGATAATATAATTAGTCTCACTAATTTACATTGTTATTAGACAGATTTGACAGAGGATTTCCTAATTTGACACAAAACATATTAGTCCGGGATATGTATCTATTATTAAGAATGGTATGTAGTGTCCTATCAGGTCATATTCTAGAGAAAGAGTAAATCAATGCAAATACGAACTAATTAAACTAATTAATTGTACATAAAACAAAGGTCCGATTGGGGCGTTAATCACTTTTTCCTTTTGGAGCCAGTCGCCTTCTTATTCGCACCCAGAGCTTTGTTTGACTCCATGCCACCTGGTAGCACTAATTTAACTTTGCTAACGGTAAACACCCCCATAACATCGTTGGGCTTTATGCGCTTAAGCATATCTCTTTCATGCAGCCAGTCCAAATCGGTATCAGAACGCAGCTCATCCAATTTCCGAGTAGTGAAGTAGTTAAGAGTGTCGTTGATGCATTTACCCTTCTTTCCTGAACCGGGTTGGATTTTGACCTTATATTTGAATTTTTGGAGAGAGGACCACGGTGCAAACACCGCGATTGGATGAGAAAGCTCATCAGATGGCTGCGGCTTTGAAATGAAGGAATCAAGTATTTCTAAGTAATTTGTCAAGGATGATTCCGACTCGTCTACTTCATCCATGATATATTTACGGTATTCTCTTTCTTCCTGTTTCTTTTTCTTTTCAAGATTGATTTGTGCCTTTTCATTGTTGAGCTCATTCTTATGATCATTTTGCAATTGATTTTGCTTTTCCTGTTCAACTTGCTTCAAAGTTCCCAATGCTTCCATTCTCAATCTTCTTTCTTCCTCTGTTTGATCTGCATACTTAGCTGCAATCTTCTTAAGCTTGGCTTTTTTACCTCTAACATTAGGTGGTTTCTGGTTAGGAGCTTCTTTTTCAGTAGCCTTACTTTCTTGAAGTTTTAATTTTTGCAACTGTTGTTTAATTGGATCTAACACATCATCATCATCATCACTTTGAGCAGCAGAGTCATTCTTTTTATTCTTTCTTAACAATCTTCTTTCCTTTGCGCTTAAGCGCTTCTTACCTAAAAGCGAGAGATTTTCTTCGTTAGAATTCATGTTTTCAATTTCTGATCGAGAAATTCTGCTATCTGACGGACTTGCTGATTTTTCCTTAGAAGCATCATTTATAATCTCAGGTTCTGTAGAACCTTCTTTATCAACAGCAGCGGCCCTTTCTATAAGAGCAAAATCCTTTTTTCCAAAAAAATCATCAAGGGTTTGCTTCTTATTATCTAACACAATTTTAAATCCATGAAGTTCTTCTTTTTCAATTCTTTCTGACTTATACTTACTTGTAGTCTCATCATCACTAATCCAATACAAGCCAAAACCCATAACCAATTGGCAGGATGGTAAAAATTGCTTTTCAGATATATAATTAAAAAGACCTGGTGATAATAAAGAACCATCATAGTCTTTCTTGGATATTTCGGTTCCATGTAAAACCCAGGCAGAAGTTGTGACTTTAGCATTCCATGCATGCGAAGCAGAAATGGCAAATATACCAGCCTGCATTAAAGTAGAAGGAGGAACTTTTTCGCCTTTAAAAGGATTCTTGACAAAAACTTTCAATGATCCTTCTATATCTGATGATACAAAGTAATCATTATCATTAAAATGTCTATAATAAATCATATCAACTTGAGAGTTATCTCTCCCAGCTAAGCACAAATATCCTTCACTGGTTATAAACCAGTAAAACTTCTCAAACCAGTACTTTGGCCTTATTTGGTTTAGAGTTTCAGTTTCATTCTTTAGGTTCCTTGCCAAATCCTGATCAATCTTACTCTTAGCATTCTTAAGGGCTAACCCCGAACTCCTTTCAACTTTATTCTTTTTAGTTTCAGCAGATTTCATACTATCATAGTATGATCTAGCATTGGCAAATGCCGATAAAGTTAAATCAATCCATACAGATACAGAAGGAGGTAATTTTGGTTTCAAATTCTTAGATGGTTTCGACTTCTTTTTCTTAACAATAATTCCATCAGAATCAGAATCAGTTTCAATATCAGAATCAGAATCAGAATCAGAATCAGAATCAGAATCAGAATCAGAATCAGAATCAGAATCAGAATCAGAATCAGAATCAGAATCAGAATCAGAATCAGTATCAGAATCAGATTCCGAATCAAAATCAGATTCAGACTCAGAAAATTCAGAATTGACAGTTTCCTTATTCATATCAGGTAAAAGTAAATTTAGCTTGTTTTCTTTTAAATTAAGCGGAAGTTTAATTTTCATCGCTATAGGATCCTTTCTAGATTGTTCCAATTTAATAAAACTTTCAATGTTAGTCCAATCCATTTGCTGGTTAATTAAAACTTGAACAGATTGTTTACAAGACTCTACCAATTCTGCATGGTACATGATTGTATCACCCTTTTTAAAATTGATCTCTTGTTGTAATTCAAGTGATTGAATCTGCTTGTCTCTCTCGTCTTTAGCATTATTAAACCTTTTTTCAGCTTGTAACTTTTGTTGTTCAACTCTTAAAGTATACTTCGTAGATTCAATAGTCGAGAAAAACGCATCCAATGTTTTATTATAGCCCTTTATTGGTTCAAAATTGAAGTCATTAGCATTATTTTTGAAAGGTTGAAAAGGATGAAATTCATCATAGATATATTCCAATTGATCATCAACACTCGAGGAGTTGAAATTTGGATTCTTCTTAGAAACAATAACACCAGTAAACTCAGTGGTATCCGTTAAAATTTTAATATAGTCTTCTTCGGCTTTATTCAAACAATTAACAACGGATTGTAAAATTTCTGACGAAGATTCAAGTTCCAAACTGCTTAGCGAGGGGTTAACTCCAAATTCAACCAACGTCTTTAAAATTAATTCACTTGAGAGGTGACTAGCATTTACAAAAAGGAGCTTGTGAATTGACAATACTTTTTTCTTTTTATCACCTTCCAATAACTTCAGCTTTTGAGCATTAAGCCATTCCTGGACAGTTTCAATGGTAAAAGCCTTTCTTTTATAGTGGATTTCGTCTTCAAATAGGGTTTCATTGAACATTTTATATGTCTCATTGACTGCATATCTATCGTTATTAGCCTTCTCCGCCACCAACCTTTGGAGAGATAAAATCTTTCTTTCGTTATCTAAAAGAAGAATGTTACCTGCGCTAAAAAATTCCAATACTAAATAGTACATTCCATCACTGAACTGAAGAACTAGAACTCTATCATTATTTATCTGCTTTATGCCAGATAACCTTCTCGTTTTCAAATGCTTTCTCAATTTACTAACAAAATTTGATGGCGTTTGGGTGGTAGGACGTTCAAATTCGGTGAGGTGTAACTTATTACCACAGTCAATAACGAGTACTTTCTTTGAATCAGGAATTGAAAATTTCAAAAGAAACTGACGTGTGGAGCTTGTCAAGTTATATATATTCTGTAATCTATAATCCAAGATTTCTCGCTGAAGTTCACCAGTAATGATCTGTAGATCTAAACTCGTGATTCTTTGCTATAAAACTCATTAGTATTTGAGCTACCTGGAACTAAGGTGATTATATATATGTGTGTAATATGTAATACTTACTTTCATTTTTCTATAGTAGAAGTAAAAATGGCCACAATCTTTTCAACTATAAGCTTTGAAGTGTTATAATCAACCTAAGACTGCATATAAAATAGTAGTGTGAATTATAAAAATTGGGGAAGTAATATCAGTAGTTGATAAAGATTACATTTGGCTATATATTGTTAAGATGGTCAGCAAGAAACTTAAAGAAAAGTTAAAACCTTTAGTTGAACAGATTAAAAGTGGAGATAAGAAACTTACGTTCTTTCAAGGGGCTGGAATATCTACTGGTGCAGGAATTCCAGATTTTAGAAGCCCTAAAACTGGTCTCTATGCAAATTTGGCCAAGTTAAACTTACCATATGCGGAAGCAGTATTCGATATAGATTATTTTAAAGAAAATCCTGATGTTTTCTATGTTCTTGCCGAGGAGCTCTATCCAGGAAAATTTTCACCAACAAAGTTTCATCATTTTATCAAACTTCTCCAAGATAAGAATCTTTTGAAAAGGGTATATACACAGAATATAGATACACTAGAAAGAATTGCAGGGGTTGAGGATAAATATATCGTAGAAGCTCATGGCTCCTTTGCAAGGAATCATTGTATCGATTGTTCAGAAGAAGTGGCAGGGGATATTGTGAAAGATTGCATATATAATAAAAAAGGAAAAAGTCAAATTCCTCTTTGTCCAGGTTGTAAAGGATTTGTGAAGCCAGATATAGTTTTCTTTGGAGAAGGGTTACCGGAAAGGTTCTTTAGCATGTGGGAAAGCGATTTAGATGAAGTTGAAATTGCAATTGTTGCTGGAACTTCATTGACAGTATATCCGTTTGCATCATTACCATCAGAAGTTAATGATGATTCGTTAAGAGTATTAATTAATAAAGAGGTAGTGGGAGATTTTAAAAGTGACAAAAGAGTTGATGATATTATTATTTTAGAGGATTGCGATGTATTTGCTGAAACACTATGCGAGCTTTTAGGATGGGAATTAGAGTTAGCTAAATTAGTTGAGAATGGAAAGGAAACAAGAAAAGAGAATATACAAATAGATCAAACTAAAGAAGTATATAAAATTACTACCCTGACTGAAGAGAAAACAAAAAAATTAACAGTTGGTATAGAAACAGATGCGAGCGATGACATAGAGAAACTTGATGCTGATATTAAGAAATTAAATATATAGTTACTAGAAATGTCCTATTATAGTTTTCTATGAGAAATAATGCTAAAGTATAAATTAATATTTAATGCTAATATATAGATTAATTCTTTCTATACAACCTGTAGAAAAACCTCATGCTTTCTAGTTTCATTTGATACTTAATTTCTTTTTGATCAATTCTGTACCAACGACTATCACTTTGATCTATTATTTCCCAAGCACCATTGTTTTCACCAGGCTTTCCCGCAAGAACAGTGTCAATTAAGAACTGTACTGGGAACTTTTTAGTCCCAATTGTAATATGTGAATACGAGCCTGCGCTTTCAGCAATAAGTAAGTAGCTTCCTTTCTTGCATTCAGAATTAAGTTTTTGCAAAAATCTAATAGTTTCAGTTCTTTTTTCACTGAAAAGTTCATTAGTAGTAAACAATAATGTTACCAAATCTAAATTCGAATAATCAGTATTAGGTGATAATGACAATACATCATCATGAATGAATTGAGCATCAAATTTGTTAGAGTCATAAAGCCATTTAGATTTAATATATCTTGACAAATTATTGACAACTGTAGACCAATCGGCAATATCAACAATATTTAAATTCAATTTAGAATCAGATGCTGGGCAATTACCTTTCAATTCACAAAATACTGCTGCTAATCCAACTAATTCGGATGATGCACCACCACCAACACATAAAACATTTTTCTGAGATTCTGGATCTTCTAATAATTCCCTTATTGGGTCTAAAGTGGCAAATAAGGAAGAGTACGATAACGCTCTAGCAGGACTCCATCTCGAAGCATATGCAAATCTCTTGTCATCATTTTCGAACGCGGTGATATAATCTCTATCAAATAAATTGCCCTTCACAACTTGAATATGTTCTTGAAGACTAGGAGACTGTAAAATTTCTTGAAACACCTCTTGGAATAAGTAAATTATCTTACTGGGTGTAAATGAATACTTGGATGCGAATGGTAAGATATCATGTCCGCTCAGTGTTTCGAGGTGTTTATTATCCGAAATTGCCTCCTCGGCATGATCAGAACTAGCAGCCTTACGAGCTTGAGTTCTAGCTATTCTCCTGCTCATACTATTAAACGGCTATGCAGCTAAAAGTTCTGATCTTTTCTTTCATATTTATAATAATATTAACCCTATGAAGTAGATGCTAATTGCGGGTAACAATATTGGTCGTGTGAAAACTAAATGGAACCCTTAGTATAAAGCTGAAGTGAAAATTTATATCTCAATGTTTTTTTTCTCTTAATTATCAATCTGTGTTAGAGTAGACTCTCAACAATCAAAGGGATTAAACTTCGGTTATCTCTTTGTGGTTGTAGTAGTTTTCTGTAGCAGATCGGCGCTCGAGAAGCAAGTTTAATGGTATGTTTTCTGGCCGTTAGTTCATTAAGTCTCTGACGTCTGCTGTTGTTGTTTGAAGTTGCGTAACTGTTGGTCCTCCTTCGGGGGTTGAGCGATGGCTACAAGATTAGATAGCAGTAGATTTGAATTATCGTGTTGGAGCGTGCCGAGGCTCTTTGAGCATTTAGACAGAGTAGCTCCGTCGACAGATTGTATAGCAAGCGGATCGGTCTTGAGCTCACGTATAAATGAATGGCTCTGCCATTCGTTTTTATGTTGAAGCTCGGCCATATGATTCGTAGCAACATATTCCTGTACTCTGCTTAGGTCATTGACTGATTGAGATTTGAGTAAAACCATGTTGCATACATATTTCGATGCTGTAGAATTGAGGATTTTCTAGATTATAGTGTAGAAGCTAGAATATTTTGTTTGTAGCGTCAAACTATTGTACATCTGCCATATCTCTCAGCTGTCATTTTTCAGTTTGAATCATGTGATTCAGCATCTGAATCGATTAAAGATTAAAATTATCTATCACATTATTAGACACCTGGTGTTAAAGTTTTATAATGGAGTCAAATGATATAGGACAGCGAATAGATAGCTTTGGCTCCACTGATACACTACAGCAAAAAAATGCTGCAGTTCATGTTTTGCAAAGTCAAAGATATTCGTCTAAGACTAGCTTGACAACTTTACCCAGTTTACCCTTAGTGTCCGACTGTTTAAGAAGCCCTCCTGAATATGAAACAGAGGAAGAGCCTGAGTTGAAATCATTTACACCAGAGAATAGTTACGTTGAATTTGATCTAAGTGGGACTATTAATGGTAAAAGAGATACTATTCCATTAGAGAAAACCATTCCTAGTATAAATCCAGAAAGAGAACCAGAAACTACTTCCGCAGACAATAAATTAAATACCAGTACAGCAAATGGTGAAATACTAAATAGCGATGATGACTTCTTTAATATAAAAGCAACAGAATGGAAATCAATGGCAGCAATAAGTGAATCTGACTATTATAATGAACGAGGTGAGTTGGAGTTTTCTTCAGCAGATTATCTAAAAAATGCAGAGAGACATGGCTTCAACGGATATACTAAAATAGATACCGAGGAACAGGTTGCCAAATATTCTGAATTGGATAAAAAGACGGATTTCCTTTTCCAACCAAGAAACATAAACCCAAACGTGAGAGAGAAATTACTCTTATCTGATGATGACGATTCTGATTATGAAATGGACGATATTGACTATAAAGAAACCTTACAATCAACTAGAGGGATGCTTGATGAAAATCAAAAGTTTGCATATGTTGGTATCATAAAACTTTTTACAGTTGATATGGCCACAGATCTAGCAAAAATAAGACGTTCAACAAGTATGAAAATAGCAAAAACTTTAAGTATGGGCCAGAAGAATTTTGCGAATTGGACAATGTATGTAACTTCAAAACTTTATGAGCATTTAGATTTACTAGGGGAGGAACAAAAGATGATAGAAAACCTTAGTTTACACGGCCTTGAGGTTTCAGATTTAAAACGAAGTTTAACAGGAGAAAGTATTTCTGAATTTAATAGAAAAAAGAGCGAACTTGATCCAGAAAATCCGTTTGATTTAAGATGGGTTTTAGTATGTGACCTTTTCTTACTATTATTAAGTGATGGATATTATGATGCAAGGTCAGGTACATTACTTTTTAAATTTGCTGAAAGTCTTGAAATATCAGATTTAGAAGTTCTTCAATTTGAAAGGCGTTTAATAGAAAGTCTTGAGCTTGATACACTTGACAATCAGAATAAATCAATAGATAACGATGACGAAAAACTTAATGATAAGCTGTTCATCCAGAAACGTATCAAGCAAAACAAGAAGAAGAGATTAGCATATATCGGTTTAGCAACTCTTGGTGGTTCTCTTGCCATAGGTTTATCAGCTGGGTTATTAGCCCCTGTTATTGGTGCAGGGTTAGCAGCTGGTCTTACCACTGTAGGCATCACGGGAGCCGGTGGGTTTTTAGCAGGTGTAGGGGGGAGTGCTATCATCACTACTGGTGGTATTTTTGCTGGAGCTAAAGTAGGATCAAAAGCAGGGGCAAGAAGACTTGGGGATGTTCAAACATTTGAACTAAAGCCGTTACACAATAATAAACGTACTAATTTAGTCATTACTGTTAGTGGGTGGATGAATGGTGATCTAGATGATGTGAGATTACCGTTCTCCACTGTCGATCCTGTAATGGGTGATATGTTTTCTTTATTATGGGAGCCGGAGATGCTTCAGTCGATGGGTCAGACTATTAATATATTAGCCAGTGAAGCATTAACTACATCAATCCAACAAATTTTAGGTGCTACCATATTAACAGCCTTGATGTCTGCAATACAATTACCAATGGCTCTTACAAAGCTTTCGTATTTATTAGATAATCCTTGGAATGTATCTTTAGATAGAGCTTGGAAAGCAGGGAAAATATTGGCTGATACAATAATGTCAGGAAATTTGGGTGTTAGACCTATAACTTTGGTTGGATTCTCATTAGGGGCACGTTTGATATATTCATGTTTAATTGATTTGGCAAAGAGAGGTGGCTACGGGTTAGTTGAAAATGTTATAATTCTTGGAAGTCCAATAACTGTACATCTCGACCAAGTGGCTCTAGCAAGGTCTGTTGTTACTGGTAAGTTTATTAATGGATATTCTAAGAAGGATTGGGTTTTAGGATATCTCTTTAGAGCTACAGGTGGAGGTATTCTGTCAGTGGCGGGAATTTCTTCGATTGATGTTGAAGGTATTGAAAATATCAACTGCACAGAATTTGTTGAAGGACATATGTCATACAGAAAGGCGATTCCAAAAATATTAAAGTCAATGGACTGGCAAGTGTTATGCGAAGAATTCGCCGAAATTGAAGAACCAGACCCAGAACAAGGTGAAAAAACCAGAAAGCTTATCAGTGAATTTGATGAAGCCAGAGCAAAAATGATGAAAGAATCTAAACAAGATCAAAAGAAGAAGACATGGAAGAACTGGTTTAAACCAAATCAAAAAGAATGGTGGGATATTTACGGAGAAAGTGAAATCCATAGTGGAGGAAGTTCTAAGAATAGTAGCAAAGAGAACTTATCAGAAGAAGTAGATCCAAAACCTCTTTTCGATGTGAATGCCTTAACAGAAGAAATAAACGAGTTAACTGTTAACACAAATAAAAATTCCTAGAGAGAAGGAGTATTTGTCTCTATAATACTCATTATTTATACGTTTACGCTATATTTAAATCCTGCGTAATTTGCATACTGAAATGCGAAAAATTATTCTGATTCTTGATTGACTCACGACTTGAGAATTGTTGAAATGCTATTTGGATATACTATATAAGTATTTAGTACAATAAAGAGAACAAAAAAATGCCAACTATTGCCGTAGATAAGAGTGACCTTTACGAATTATTGGGAAGAGAATACACTACTGAAGAATTCGATGCGTTGTGTTTCGAATTCGGTATTGAATTAGACGAAGATACTACCGATGAGTGTGAAGGAGACGAAAGACCAGAATTAAAGATTGAGATTCCAGCAAACAGATATGATATGTTATGTATTGAAGGTATTGCCCAAGCTTTGAACGAATTTTTAGGTAGAGCTGAAAGTGCTGCTTACACCTTAAAACCAGAAACTCCAGAAATAAGCTTGACCATCAAGAAGTCAACTGAACAAATTCGTCCATATGCTGCTTCTGCCGTTTTAAGAAATGTTCAATTCGACGAAAGACGTTATGAATCATTTATTGCGTTACAAGACAAATTACACACCAATTTATGCCGTAATAGAACTTTAGTTGCTATTGGTACCCATGATTTAGATAAGCTTACACCTCCATTCACCTACGAAGCTTTACCACCTTCTGAAATTAACTTTACCCCATTAAACCAAGAAAAGGAGTTGAATGGTGAAAACTTCATGGAATTCTACGAAAAAGATAAACATTTAGGAAAGTACTTGCACATAATCAGGGATTCTCCAGTATATCCAGTAATTCTCGATGCTAACAGAAATGTTGCATCCTTGCCACCTATTATTAATTCTGATCATTCGAAGATTTCTTTAAATACTAAAAATATTTTCATTGAAGTTACTGCTACTGATAGAACCAAGACCGAAATTGTCATTAACCAAATAGTTGCTATGTTTTCTCGTTATTGTGAAGTTCCATTCGAGATTGAACCAGTTCAAATAATTTCCGAACATAATGGGGAAAATCGTGTAACCCCAAACATCACACCAAGAACTGCCGAAGCCGAAGTTTCATACATTAACTCTTGTGTAGGTTTGGATTACTCTCCTGAAGAAATTGCTAAGTTATTAAGAAAGATGTCTTTAGATGCCACACCATCTTCGAAGTCCAAGGATTTAATTGATGTTAAGATTCCAATAACCAGATCTGATATCTTACATCAATGTGATATAATGGAAGACGCCGCCATCGCTTATGGTTATGACAACTTGAAAAAGACCAAGCCAAAGAGTGATTCTCTCATTGCTGCTCCATTACCAATTAACAAGGTTGGTGATATATTGAGATTAGCTACCTCCCAATCTGGTTACTCTGAAGTTATGCCGTTAACTTTATGCTCTCACGATGAGAACTTCAAATTTTTAAGAGTTGCTGATGACAACACTACTGCTGTTAAGTTAGAAAATCCTAAAACTATCGAGTATCAAGTTGTTAGAACCACTTTATTACCAGGTATATTAAAGACCATTAAGGAAAACAGAAAGCATTCTTTACCAATTAAGGTTTTCGAATGTGGTGACATTGTCTTGAAAAACCCAGAATTAGAAAGAGGTGCCTTTAACCAACGTAATTGGTCTGCTATTTATGCCGGTAAAACTTCTGGTTTTGAATATGTTCAAGGTTTATTAGGAAAGATCATGCAAACAATGAGAACTCCATGGCTCGAAAATCCAAAAGAAAATAAAGCTAGAGGTTACTGGATTGAAGAAGATAAGGAAAACCCTACCTTCTTCCCAGGAAGAGGTGCTAAGGTATTTTTCAGAGCTACTGAAGGTGCTGAAGGTGTTGCAATTGGTTCTATTGGTGTCTTACATCCAGAAGTTATGAGTCATTTTGAAATACCTTATGCTGCATCTTCTGTTGAAATTAATGCCCAAGTATTTTTATAACTTGAATATGTAAATAAGGGTAGATAACAAGTTATATACATAAGAATTAAATAGATAACTAGAAACCGTTTTGTAATTGCTGTTAATAATTTATCGCGAGAATGCCGGAATTTGGAAATTATACACTACTTGTTCGAATAATTGTAATTTCGTTTAAGTTGAAAGGGTATTTTGTTCCATCTATTCCAGATTAACTGATTGTTTTGTTATTTTGGTTTGGGGCATATCTAGTATCTCAAGAAAGCAATATCAAAAGTAAAAGTACAGAATGAGCGGTAGAGCACCTTCCAGATCATACGATATGATCATGAAATTATTGTTAGTAGGCGATTCTGGTGTTGGTAAATCATGTTTATTATTAAGATTTGTTGAAGATAAGTTTAATCCATCGTTTATAACTACAATCGGTATTGATTTCAAGATCAGAACAATTGAAAGTAAGGGTAAAAAGATTAAGTTACAAGTATGGGACACAGCCGGACAAGAAAGATTCAGAACCATTACTACTGCCTACTACAGAGGTGCCATGGGTATCGTAATAATATATGATGTAACTGACTCAAGAACCTTCGAAAATGTTGAAAATTGGTACCAAACAGTCACTCAACACGCAAACGAAGATGCCCAAATTTTCTTAGTTGGTAATAAATGTGATGACGAAGAAAGTAGACAAGTTTCCACTGATCAAGGTCAAGAATTGGCTGCCAAGTTGAATATTCCATTCTTAGAAGCTAGTGCAAAGAGCAACGAAAATGTTGATTCCATCTTTTATGAACTTGCTGGAATTATTCAAGACAAACACGTCGATAGCGAAGTTTCCCAAAACACCGGTGGAATAGATGTTTCAAATTCATCATCAAAGGGTATAAACAACAACTGTTGTTAATTGGAATATTTTTATACGATGAATTTGATTTTCCTGGTTTAATTAATTAGCGTTGTCTCATTTTATTTCATTATTTCTAGTTTATACTAATATTGTTTTAAACGTTTCTTATATAATATTGTAAATGTTTAAGTAGCAAAGATTTTCCTCAATAAATATGGTTTTGATTACATTACATACTTATAATAACTACGATCAAATACAAAAATAATGCTCACATAAATTATAATATTCATATAAATTATAAAGATTAATGACACAAGTATGATTTCAAAGCAAAAGCATAAGATTATAATCTATTTCACCTTCCACATTGAAAATTTAGATAAATAAATGAAATTGTCCTTTTGGTTAAGGGTTGTCAAAGTTTTAATTTAAGGTATTTGACATGCGTTCTATCTTAAATTTTTTTACCGAAGTAAGTCCATTGATCGTCAAGAGGTTTTTCTTCTAATTCTTCCCAACACTTTAATTCAGCCAACTCGTGAGCTAAGTTTAATTCTTCGTGGGCTTGGATAATAACTTCTTCAATCAAACCTCCACCAATTTGGTTTTCTATGTTTTCAGTGATTTCTTCCTTTTCAACAATATTCAATCTGTTCTTGGTTAAAGCTTCAACTGATTGTCTGTAGATGGATTCGTGTGGGAACTTAGTGTCTAAGACATTCAATGTGTGGTTGTATAAAGCTATTAATGCAGGTCTTGGGTTTGGGTGTTGGTACAAACCTGTCAAACCAGTAGGGTAGCCTGAAGCTGATCTCACTAAAACTTCTTCAGCTTGTTTCAAAACTCTAGTAAATCTCATTCTAAATGTCTTATCTCTAAACCTACAACTAGTAGAATACAGTGTATGTAAAGCTCATTTCTCAATTCTTGGTTGGTTGAAAAAATCCAAGATCTTGCCTTACGTAATACTCACGTGATAAAATCGAAATCTCAAATTTACAGTTTTAAAACTTAGTTACATAGTCCTATAATATGATCTAATAAATTATCTCTGAAAATATATAGCATTTATACAAACGAACAGCTGGGAAAGCTTAAAATACCTCGCTTCTAGTTAACTTGTAAATTAAAAATCTCCACCGAAGTCTCCGCCATCAAAGTCTCCGCCACCATAGTCGTCTGAAGGTGGAGGGCCACCACCATAATCATCATTATGTGACATGCCTTCGATTGCTTCACCAAGTAATAATCCACCTAAGAGACCACCACCTACACCTAAGGCCATACCGGTACCACCACCCATCCTACTTTGTTTTTGAGGTTGTTGTTGCATGAACTGTTGAGGTGGATATTGCTGGTATTGCTGATATTGCTGTGGCGGATACTGTTGAAATTGCTGAGGTGGATATTGTTGATATTGCTGGAATTGTTGTTGAGGTGGGTATTGTTGTTGAGGTGGATATTGTTGGTAACGTTGTTGTTGTTGTTGCTGCTGCTGCTGCTGCTGCTGCTGTGGCGCATATTGCTGGTTTCCATTTCTATTCGTTTCTTTTTTATTCCTCGATTCCTCTGAAGGGGAATAGGCTGGAGGTGGTATATCTTCGGCTCCCTTAGCTGAGAAAGTGGTTCCCTTGGGTGTTTCCCACTGTGATGCTTTTGTCTTCAAATCAACATAGTACCAAGTGTTATACTTGTCATCAAATCTGGCTAACCAACCATCTGGGACAATTGGCTCCTGAGATTTATTGTCTGGCATGTTTGTTATAGATCCTACAATAAAAAGGAGAGAAAAGAATTAACTCCTTGTTCTGACCAGGTAACGATTGTGGCCAAGTAAATCCGATCTCATGACGCCGGTCACGTTTGGGTCGGTTCTAATCGAATTCCCAATCTGGAAGTGACACTCCTAATCAGTTATCAGTTCAGGAAAGAGTTCATCAATTATGATATCAAACACCTCAAATAGTAGATGTTTATTCAAAAAGTCGTTCTGTAACATTTCAAACACTCGGACATGGGCATAGCGAGTATTTGAAGAACCAAATATTTTTGAAAAAGTTTCGTTCATAAACACTCCAAGCAAGATATTTGCGTCGTTCTTGGTTGTGGAACGTTCTACCAGGTTCCGAATGATAGGAGGGTCCTTGAATTTCCCGTTGGGAAAGATCATGTTTTTCAATAACATGAAAGTATCCAAGATTCTCTCCTCGGTTTGTAGATTGTATTGTACCTGTTCGTATACTTTTCGTTCGATGGTACTACCAAATATCTGCTGGAGGATCACCAAAAGTGCTCTGGCTCGAATCCAACTGTTGGAAGAATTGAGTTTAAACACTGCCATCAAAAGATCACATATAGGTTTCACAAATACTTGCTTGACATCATTAGTTGTGCTTTCATCAAACTGCCTCAATTCTCTTTCTATGTCCTTTAGGTTCTCCATTGCAGCTGAATTATGTGATTGTATGCTTTGGTTTGTTATCAACCGATTGGAAAGACCATTGTACAACGTACTTGCCATTTCCAAACCATTACGCTGGTGGATTCCATCATGGCTATCGTCGAAAAGCTGGTTTTTCCGAATATTAAAATTCTCAGATGACAAAAAGGACCTAAAAACTCGATTAGAGCATACATCAGGTATTTCCAAAAGCTTTCGTAAATATTCTTCTAAAGATGCCTTCCTTAATTCAACTAATTGACGCTGATGAAATTTAAGAACCGACATCATTCTCTTAGGGAACTTTAACATAGAGACCACAGGATATTTGGCCTTCAAATATTCATGTAGCTTAAAAAATTGACTGTATCTTCTTGCTACAATCCAGCCAGCCGTTATAATATTTGGATTTTCACTTGAAAACTTCTGCACTTCAACGATATACAATATAAAGTCTTTACTATTCTCATTTCCACTGATATACGACTGAATCCGAACCGTTGATTTTCCATATAAACTATTATCATTTTCTTGGACAATGTATTGTTGTTTTTGCAATTCCTTTGAGTTTATCTCTCTTTCCAAACTCGTCCTTGATTTTCTTAAGATTTTTAATTCGGGTATGTTATTAGTTAATTCAGCCTTTCTAATTAATGGTTCTAAAATTATCTTCTGTTCATCCAACTTTTCTATTTCATCAGTAAGTTTAGAAATCTCCTCTGAAAGGCTTAAATTTCCAGGGGCCGCCAAAAAAAGCTGCAGATCAGAATTATTGTTCTGTTCTAATTCAAGTGAATTCAGCAATTGGTTATCAGAATCAAAATCTAGAGAATCGCTATCATTGTCAGATTCTTCACTTATATCATCAAATAATTTGGAGTTCCTATTTCTGGAAGATGGAGATACGATAGTATCATCAAATAAGCTTGAAGAATCGCCAAATAAATCACGTTTAATATTTACAGTCAGAACCAGATTTCCTCCTTCATATAGAATAGGATCTATTTCCTTATTATTAATAGAGTCAATTTTTCTGTTCTCCTCTGAATTATTCATAATTTCTGTGAATGCATCTTCAACGGCTTTCACGACATTTCTACTTAACTTTTTCTTTAGAACAAAGTTGTCACTATCTGACTCCTTGTTATATTTTATATTCAATCTTTCAATAGAGTTATCTGCCTGAGATTCTCCATCTGCACTTGAATTTGGGGTTGATGAATAAGTTTTCATGTCCAGTTTAATTGAACTAAGTTCTAAAACTTTAGAGAAAAATGATGAGTTCTTGAATTCTGGAAAATATAACTCTATCTGATCAAAAACTTGATTCTGTAATTTGAAAAGGTGCTTTCTTGCTTCTCTATAGTAGTCTATTCTATTGTAAGTTTTAGAATTTATGAAGTCTTGAACTGCTTTAAAATCTTCTGCTGTTATTTCGATATCAACATCGTTGAAGAAAGAATTATATATAGCAGTGATATCATCTGCGCTAGAAAATTCAGATGATAAACTTAACTTACTTTCCCCGTCAACATTGATAGTCGAATCTTCTAAAGGAGCTTTAATCAGGTCAATCATCTGCCACAATTTTAATAACTTCTTCCCTTTATCATTCATAAATTCATAAAATATAATAAATGCAGATTTGTCATTCAATATACGTATGAGTCCTAAACTGCGTAGAAAATCGGTGTATCTTTTATCATTTTCACTAATTGAACTTGAGCTTGGAGTTATATCTAATCTAGCTAATTGATCATTCACTTTGGACATACAAATTCTCAATCTTTTTTCATTAAAAGTACCATTTACCTTCGATCTGGAATTTTTTAAAAGGATAATGATTTTCCTTTTTATTTTTTTTAGCTCATCTTGTGAAACTTCAGATGCAATACTTTGTAATGCTTCTTCTAACTCATCGTTGTTCATATTCTCCTTAATGTTCAATGGCTTTTTCTTTACTGCATTTCTCTTCTTTGTTGCAGTATTTAACGTATTAGGCTGAATATCAACTGTATCAAATCGTTGGGAATATTCCTTCAACGCTGCTCTCAACTGATTCACTTGGTATTTGTGCTTTAAATTATCTCCGATGCATTTCTGGATCATTAAATTATAAAAGTCACTTTCTGAAACCATCTGAAATATGTTATATAATATGGTACAAGATAAGATCTCTTTTATAAGTGCACCGGAGACATCATTATTTTTCTCTTTGTTAGAGAGTAAATAGGGCAATACAGAAGAAATTTTCTCCCTTAGATATCTCTTCTCGTTTAAATTCGTTACTGAATTTATGTCCTTTGTTATCGTTACTCCAGAGTGTATTTTTCCTCTATCGTATTGCTGTGTTACTGCAACTTGGAAATCAATCGAGTCAACAGGCAATTTACTATTTTTAATTTTGACAGAATCATATGCTTTAATAAAAAGATTAAAGTGTTCTGTTATAACAGGAGTCATTTTTGATACAAGAAGACTAGCAAAATCAACTTTTTCTAATCTTTCCTTTAAGCCTCTAGTAACGAAACGTAATTCATTCTTAATACAATCCTGAAAGATAGTGCATTCTGAAATTTTCTGAAACCAACCGTCTATAAATTCTTGGACTATGAGGTTAATAAACTCTTCAAGAGTTTCTGATATCAAAAAAGATTCTCTGATGATTGGCGAATATCCAATTTCAGCATGATGTAATTGGTGGACATTCTCTTCCCAGGAGTCAGTGAAAAGAGCCTTGAATCTTCTGAAATTCTTTCTTTTAGGAATAACTTTAGGAGTTCTTATAAATAGCGATAAATATATTATCACACTTAAACACCCAACTACACCAGCTGAGATAAACACCCAATATACGAAAGTGTGCTTCAAAATATATGCTGCCAGAAAAACATAAATTATATATATCCAATTAATATCACTTGCATAACTATTAAATAAAGGTTTCTTCTTGGAATCAATCATTTGTATATCATTCCGTAATGGCATTGACTAGTTTTATGATTAGCGCGTACATCAGTATGCTACATTCTACTTTTTAGCAGTAATTAGTTACACAAAAAAATTAGATTATCTATGAAGTTTCTTCTCTAGTATACATTAAATGAAAGGATATAAGGTCTATTTCGATTCCTTTCTTTTTCTATCACCTTTGTGCTCCTTTTTATCCTTACTCCTCTTTACCGATAGTTTTTCGTCATCTTTATCTGTTTTGGATTCTTTGCTGGACTTGGATTTTTTTTTCTTCTTGTCGCTACTTCCATCATTATCTAAGGATCTTTTTCTTTTAGAAATTTCCTTTTCCTTCTTCTTATCGATTTTCGATTCTTTGCTCTTCTTCTCTTTTTTCTCTTTCTTCTCCTTTTTCTCCTTCTCTTTTTTAACCTTCTTCTCTCTTTTGCTCTTTTTATCTTTCACTCCTGGATCCAATTCTTCTTTGAGCTTGCTCAACATCTTTTCGGAGTCTTTTATAGCCTTTTCTGCGTCAATAGTAACTGACTTCATGTCGGTATATGAAGTACTTCCAACAGTTCCCTTCAAACCTTCACCTCGCACAAACATTTTATACAAAGGCGATGTAGACTTTCTAATGGCATCCGACACTACTTGCTTGTTCAGAGAGAACGATAAAGAGCCCCCGGCCTCTTTTTTCACTTCTAACCCCTTTAGTTGACCATCAAAGAGCTTCTCCCACCAGAGATCTGTGTCTTTTGTTTCATGTCCTAAACCCTTGGTATCCTTTTTATGCTTGACAAGAATTGGCTTTTTAAGTCCTCCTTGCTTCAACGCTTCACCTTCAATCCATCCATAAGATTTCAAATATACTTTTGCGTCCATATCCTATCAATAATCTAATCTTACTGCTCATAAGATCAATACTGATTTTTTTTAATGGCATCCGGTTATGCGCACTGCGCACCATTCTTTACATTTCTCAAGTTTGATAATGATGATTATAAAGTGTTTATTATACTCTAACATGAATGAAACTCAAGTTTTGGACCTTCAATCGAAAGTCAAATCCAACCCATATATTTTAGAAAATCATAATAAATTAATTGATACTTTGAGATTGAAAAGGAAATCCAATGTACAAGAGCTTAGCATTGCCAGAGCGGATAAATTACAGTACTTCACGCTAAGTGTTAAAGAAATTGGAGAATGGCTAGAAGATTTAAACACAATTGAAGATGATGACATACGGATTCCATCAATTTTAAATTTCTACAAGACAATTATAAAGGATTTCCCTGTCGTTCAGTACTGGTCGAAATACATAGAGTTTGCTTGGAACCTCTATAAGGAGTCAGATGATTTTATTGATGAAGAGGAATTACGAAGTATATTTTCAAAGGCATTGAATGCTCTGGTTTATGATTATCGGGATTGTAGAAAAGTGTGGAAAGCTATCTTGGACTTTTTCATTGAGTCTTTTGAGAAGACTAGAAGTGAAGAGGATTTCCAAATACTACTCAAATTGCAATTAAAAAGTATAAGTTATCCTCATGCCAAATTGTCAGAATCATTTGGTCAATTCTCCAAATTTATTACCAAATATGCAAATGAGGATTACGAGCATCATATGGTGGTTGCAAGTAAAATCTACTCTAAAGCACAAAAACAACAAAAATACTATGATGAATTTGAAATATCCCTTTTAAAGTCTCCAGATGATGCATTTATATGGTCTGAATATCTTAATGCTGTGAGTAAATATGCTACTAATATTGATCAACTATCGACAGTATTTTATAGATCTTTGATGTCGATCACTACAAATAAGGACATATGGATACTGGTTTGGATAAAATATATCTATATATTATATTCACGAGAAAATGAAGCTGTGGAGCTAGAACAAATTTTATCAAAGTTTGTTAGAACATATTCTGATAGTTCAATTTCATACGCAGAATATATAAGGAATTGCCAAATTTTTGAAAATGGATATAATATATTCACTGAATTAAGGAAGCGGATGAATCATCTCGATCTAATGCACAATAACAATTATGATAACTGGAAAATCGTAGCTCTATCATCAATTTCATATGAGTTTCAGACATTTAAAAAATATAAAACTAAAAATATTGAGGATATTCTTTTTGAAGATATAAAGACTTTTGTTGAATTTGCAATTCAAGAAAATAACGATATTTTTCATTCAGTAGAAAAATTATCAATATCGATTTTGGGGGAATTAGGGAATCTTGAACAAGCTAAACTGATTATTGAATCAATGATTGATAAATTCAATGACCAATGTGAAGTATGGCTTTTCTATTACAATTTTGAAATTAAGCATAATTCTTCATATGATAAAATTTCTGCTCTACTCAAGACTGCGGTTGATAAATTTGCAATTTTAGACTGGCCAGAAAGAATAATTCAAGAATGGTTGCATTTTGAACAAGTCTATGGAACTTTAGACTCTTATAAAAAGACACTTGTAGATTCAGATGCAAAAATAAAACTACTAGAAATTCAACGTATGAAAGCTGCTGAAGATAATACTGATAAAGAAAGTCAGAAATTACCTGTAACTAAAGAAGATGAAAAGAGCACCAACGGACCTAACGTATATGAGCCAGTTAGAAATAGAGAAAATTATACTATTAAAGTATCTAACTTAGATAAGAATACAACTAAAGACATAATAAAAAACTTTTTCAGAGATTGTGGTACCCCATTAGATATTCAGATAATTCCTGATGAAGATAAATTGGCATCCTTTGTCGAATTTAATTCTGAGAAGGAGGTATTCGCCAGCTTAACTAAAGATAAGCATAAGCTTGGTGAATCAAGAATATGTGTCAAAAGATCCTTAAGTTCAATTGTTTGGGTCAATAATTACCCCCCAAGTTTCACTCAAGATGATGTTTTGAATCTATTTAAGAAAATTGGAGGCGTTGTAAACATAAGATTTCCTTCTCAAAAGAGCAAAAAAGGACGGAGATTTTGTTATGTGGAGTTTACTAACTCGAAATTATCTCAAAAAGCAGTGATGGCATTGAATGGAAAAGATTTCAAAGATATGTTATCTAATAAAGACTATTCTCTCAAAGTTGAAATCTCTGATCCATCTATAACTAAAGGTCATGAAAGAAGTGATAAAAATAGAGAAATTATAGTTAAAAATCTAAACTTCAAGGTAACAGACAGTCCTAAAATTCAAGAATTCTTTCTGCAGTGTGGAACAATTGATCAAATTACGGTTCCATTATCCGAACAAAATAAACTGAAGGGATACTTAAATAACGGATATGCATTCATAAATTTTGAGAACGTCGCAAGTATTCAAAGGGCCTTAAATTTGACAAACAGAACCTTGGATGATCGCAGATTAGAAATTCAAAGAGTTCAGAACCACAAAGATAATGCTAAAACACCTCACGAATTTGATGATTTAAGATCCATTAGTGTATTGAACTTGGGTGAAAACACTACGAGCGAACAATTGAAATATTTCTTAGTGAATAAAGTAGGGCCAATTAATAAAATAGAGGTATATCCCAAGCATGAAATGGCACTAGTTGAATTTTCAAATGCATCAGATTCAGGAAAGGCATCATTATTACTTTCAAATGTTGAATTTAACGGCAGATTTTTGGAAATTGAACTGAAAGATAAATTTCTACAAAAGATAAAAGGACCCAATAATGCACCACTGCAGAAAAGAACATTAATGGTGCCGACACAAGTAAAGAGAAGAAAGAAAAGTTAATAGTTATCTATTCAATTATTTTTCTGACTCATGTAGATTGTTATATACACGACAATAGGTAATGAAAGAAAAACGGCATTTTTTCGAAAAAAAAAATGTAAATATCATTAATAGCTGATACTGTAAGGATGAGTGCCCCTGTTAAGTTAGAAAATACATCCCGTAGAGATGCTTTAATTGAAATAGAAAAGAAGTATCAAAAATCTTGGGCTGATCAAAAGCTTTTCGAAGTTGATGCCCCAACCATAGAGGAAGATGCAACTGATGATTCTGAAGAATTGAGAAAGAAATATCCGAAATACTTTGCTACTATGGCTTACCCATATATGAACGGTGTTTTACATGCTGGTCACAGTTTCACTTTGTCTAAGGTTGAGTTTGCTACCGGTTTCGAAAGAATGAATGGTAAGAGAGCTCTTTTCCCATTAGGTTTCCACTGTACAGGTATGCCAATTAAGTCTTCCGCTGATAAAATTAAGAGAGAAATTGAATTATTTGGCGAAGACTTCTCAGGTGTCCCTACTGATGAAGAAGAAGTTGTACCTGAAGTAAAAGCAAATGCTAAGAGAGACGACGTCACCAAGTTTACTGCTAAGAAATCAAAAGCCGTTGCTAAGCAAGGTAGAGGAAAGTATCAATTTGAAATTATGATGCAATTAGGAATTTCTAAAGAAGAGGTAGTCAAATTTGCTGATTCAGATTACTGGCTTCATTACTTCCCTCCATTAGTTCAAAAGCATGTTACCGATTTTGGTGGTAGGGTGGACTGGAGGCGTTCTATGGTTACCACTGATGCTAACCCATACTACGATGCATTTGTTAGATGGCAAATTAATAGATTAAGAGATTGTGGTAAAATCAAGTTCGGTGAAAGATACACAATTTATTCGGAAAAGGATGGTCAAGCTTGTTTAGATCATGACAGACAATCAGGTGAAGGTGTTAATCCTCAAGAATACACTGGTATCAAGATTAAGGTCACTGAATTTGCTGAAGAAGCTATGAAAGTCTTTGAAGAAAACAACTTTGATTTATCTGACAAGAAGGTATTTTTAGTTGCTGCTACTTTAAGACCAGAAACCATGTACGGTCAAACGTGTTGTTTTGTTTCTCCAAAGATAGATTATGGTGTTTTTGATGCCGGTGAAGGTAATTTCTATATCACCACTGAACGTGCGTTTAAAAATATGTCTTACCAAGGTTTAACTCCAAAGAGAGGATACTATAAGCCAGTTGTTACTATTAACGGTAAAAGCATAATTGGTTCAAAGATCGATGCTCCATTAGCTGTTAACAAAGACTTGCGTGTTTTACCAATGGAAACTGTTTTAGCTTCTAAGGGTACTGGTGTTGTTACCTGTGTTCCTTCTGATTCTCCAGATGATTATATTACCACCAAAGATTTATTAAACAAACCAGAGTATTACAATATTGAGAAAGAATGGGTTTGTGATAATATTGTTCCGCTTATTAGAACTGAGAGATACGGAGACAAGTGTGCTGAATTCTTAGTAAATCAATTAAAGATTCAATCTCCTAAAGATGCAGTTCAATTAGCCCAAGCCAAGGAAGCCGCTTATAAGGAAGGTTTCTATAATGGTACCATGATCTATGGTAAGTATGCCGGTGAAAAGGCAAGTGATGCAAAGCTGTTAGTAAGAGCAGACCTTGTTGCCTCTGGTGATGCATTTGTTTATAATGAACCTGAAGGCCTCGTTATCTCTAGATCTGGAGATGAATGTATTGTCTCCTTGGAAGATCAATGGTATATTGACTATGGTGAAGATTCATGGAAATCACAAGCCCTTGATTGTTTAGCTAGTATGCAGACATTTTCCAATGAAACTAGACATGGTTTTGAAGGTGTTTTAGATTGGTTGAAGAATTGGGCTGTTACTAGAAACTTCGGTTTAGGTACTAGGTTGCCTTGGGATGAAAAATATTTGATTGAATCATTGTCTGATTCTACTATATATATGGCATACTATACTATTGCTCGTTTCTTACATTCTGACTATTATGGTAAGGCTCCAGGTAAGTATACTATCGACCCAAGTAAAATGACTGATGAAGTATTTGATTTTATCTTCTCTCGTCGTGAAAACATTACTACTGATATTCCATTGGATCAATTAAAGGCAATGAGAAGAGAATTTGAATACTTCTATCCATTAGATGTTAGAGTTTCAGGTAAGGATTTAATTCCAAATCATTTAACATTCTTCATTTACACACATGTTGCTTTATTCCCTAAGAAACTCTGGCCTCAAGGTATTAGAGCCAATGGTCACTTGATGTTAAATAATGCAAAGATGTCCAAGTCTACTGGTAACTTTTTGACATTAGAACAAACCATCAAAAAGTATGGTGCCGATGCTTCAAGAATTGCCTTAGCTGATGCAGGTGATAGTGTTGAAGATGCCAACTTCGATGAATCAAATGCTAATGCTGCTATTTTACGCTTAACTACCTTAAAGGAATGGTGTGAAGAGATTATGAAGAACCAAGATTCATTTAGATCAGGTTCGAAAGATTCTTTTTTCGATGTTGCATTTGATAATGAAATGAATGCTTTAATAGAAAAGACATACGAACTTTACGAGGCTACTTCCTATAAGGCTGCTTTAAAGACTGGTTTATTTGACTTCCAAACTGCCAGAGACTATTATAGAGACTCTGTTTCATCAACTATTGGAATGCACAAGGACTTAGTTCTTAAGTATATTGAAATTCAAGCATTGCTATTAGCTCCAATTGCACCACATTTTGCTGAATACTTGTATCTTGAGGTTTTAAAGAAGGATACATCTGTTCACAACGCTAAATTCCCAAGAGCCTCCAATCCTATCTCAAAGAATGTTAGTGACGCATTGGAATACGTTAGATCATTGAGTAGATCTATTCGTGAAACTGAAGCAAATGTTTTGAAAAAGAAGAAGGGTGGTAAGCCATCTGAAATAGACGCAAGTAAGCCAGCTAGATTATCCTTGTTTGTATCTTCCAGTTTCCCAGAATGGCAAGACAACTACATTGAAGTTGTCAGAGAATTATTTGAAGCTCAGGCTTTGAATGACAACAAGATCATTAAGGAAAAGGTTGGTAAGGATATGAAACGTGCCATGCCTTTCATTTCTCTTTTAAAGCAAAGATTAGCAACCGAAGACCCACAAACTGTCTTCAACAGAGAATTAACCTTTGATGAAACTGCTACAATTAAGCTGGTTGTTTCTAATATTCAAAAGGCTACTGTCAATATTGATGTGAAAGAAATTGAAGTTATTAACTTCAGTAACGGTTCCACGTCTGGAAAGAACGTTCTTACCGGTGAAGATGTCGAAATTTCTATTTCTGGTAGAATTGTTGACAGTGCTATTCCTGGTGAACCTGGTATTTTGATTACTAATATTTAAGATTGATAACAGAATTTTTACAACATTTATATAGTAATTGTTTTAGTATGTGTATGTACTGACATTGTGACATCATTTAGAATGCAATAAGACTCATTGTTAAGTGAATTGTAAAACCTGCAGATAACCCGTTCGAAGCGCTATAGATTATTTCCTCTAATTTATACAACCCAACGTTATTAGTTACAAACACAACTTTGATTTCATAATACAAATACGCTTTGTTAAAATATCGGGAAAAGGGCTGTGTTATATCTGATCTCATATCCTATAGAATTCTAGCTATACTAGGTTTAACTAAAAATATAGGAAATTTCTAGATCACAAAAGTAAATAAAAGGTTGGAATATATTATTACAGCTTTAAGGACTGATTAGAAGCATTTAAAATTAGATACATAATATTTGAACTTTATTTTGAAAACTTTATTAGAGTATTGGCTAATCATAATACTATATGGCAATCAATATGGCACCTGTTAATAATCCACCTATATATCCCCTTAAAAACATATCGCCTAAGCTTGATTACAAGCTAGTTAATCCTGGGGGGAAGTTATTGGATTTTTGTTTGGATAGAGAATATGAGAATTTATCTCTACTATCAGGAGATGGGTCTTTGCGTGAAAATAGAAAAAGAATCAGAAACAGTGAAGATAACAAAATCGAAGAAAATGTTGCTTGTGATGCATGTGATGACATGGTATTATCTGACGTAGAGTCAAATAGTCAAATATCCGTTCAAAGTAATTTAATGTTCGGGCTTGGCACTAGAGAGAATTCTTCTATACATCCTTCCAAGCGGAGACTAACTAGTGTAATTTCTCCAAAAATGACGGAAGAACAGAATCCAGAAAGAACTATTATGCATCCAAGAACATCTATTATCAACTCCCCAACAAATACACCAGTATCTGATGTTGAAGAGCAACCACAGCAACTTCCACTTCCATCTCCAAGTGCTTCTCCTGATCACAGTGCTCAGTTTAAGCTTCCATATTCACCAATCGAAAACCACTTAGTGCATATTCCAACAACCCAAGCTGAATTAATAGATATGATAATGACTTTGTCTGGTTATTTGAATGAGAAAAATCAGAACCATATCGTTTTCAAATTAATGCAGAATATTAACCGTACTTCATTAAGTTCCTTTGATGACCTTCTTTTTAATACTTTAAAAAGAGACCTTATAAGTAACTTGCCCCTTGAGATTACTTACAGAATTCTTTCTTATTTGGATTATAAAACTCTCTTGTCTCTTTCACAAGTGTGTTCCAGTTGGTATAAAATTATTAATAATGAAGCAATATGGATAAAATTGCTCAAAAGAGATAATTTGGTCTCAAATGATGAAGAAATAGAACAAGAATTGAACTCTGAGTCTTTGAGAAGAGATTGGTACTCTGGAATACCAGGTGCTAATATGGCACAAACGCTATATAAGAAAAGGTGTACTATCTTAAATAGATGGATGGATCCTAAATTTGAGCCTAAAAGAATTAGTGTTCCTGGACATGGGAGTAATGTTGTCACTTGTTTACAACATGATGATGAAAAGATTGTTACTGGTGTTGATGATAAGCTGATAAATATTTATAGCGTCAAAACCGGAAAGTTAATGAAAGTTTTAAAAGGACACGAAGGAGGTGTATGGGCTTTAAAATATAGTGGTAATACTCTAGTTAGCGGTTCTACTGATAGAACGGTAAGAATTTGGAATATTAGGACCGGTAAGTGTACGCATGTCTTCAGAGGGCACACATCTACAATTAGATGTCTTGACATTCTTCATCCTGTAAAGATTGGTGTAAATGATTCAGGAGAGGATATTATCTTCCCTGAAGTACCATTTGTTGTAACGGGCTCCAGGGATCATAATTTGCACGTTTGGAAATTGCCAGAGGTTGATGAGAGTGAGGATCAACCCACATATGATAGTACCGATGGACATAATCCTTATTTGGTAGCTGTTTTATTAGGACATACTCAATCGGTTAGATCAGTGTGCGCATATGGTAATCTTATTGTTTCTGGATCGTATGATACCACTGTTAGAGTTTGGGATTTGCTTAAGAATGGTCGTTGCGTTCATATTTTGACTGGCCATAGCGATAGAATATATTCTACTACTCTTAATTTTGCGGCCAAAAGGTGTTATTCGGGGTCTATGGATTCTACTATCAATATTTGGGATATCGAAGAAGGTAAACTATTACATACACTAGAGGGGCATACATCTTTAGTTGGTTTGTTGGAGTTATCCGAAGAGAGGTTAGTTTCAGCTGCTGCTGATTCCACTGTTAGAGTATGGAATCCAAAGAATGGTGAGAATATATATAAGCTTGAAGGACACAGTAGTGCAATAACATGCTTTCAACATGATAGGCTTAGAATTATTAGTGGAAGTGAAAGAATGCTAAAACTTTGGGATATAAGAACTGGTAAGTATATCAGAGACTTACTTTCAGATATTACGGGTGGTATTTGGCAGGTTAGATTTGATTATAATAGATGTGTTGCCGCTGTGCAGAGAAGTAAGAACGATGTTGATGAAACATTTATTGAGATTCTAGACTTCAGTGAGCCTCCAACAAATAAAAGATAGTATTCGCATGTTTGATTTCAGTTCTAGATTAAATGTTGATATTATGAAAGAATATAATACATTTTATAGTAGATTATTGTATAAATATTATACATATAGTAGGAATTTTTCTATTCATCTAGTAGGTATACTTTCCTTAATTTACGTAGTCTGTCCAAGCCGTCTTTAATGTCAAAACTTCCCCTTCGCTTGTTTAATGATTCATCTGAATCTATTATCATATCATAATTATCAATTAGCTTAGTTTGTGTTTCATCTGTTTGAATAATAGCACTAAAAAAGTAATTCAAATATTTTTCTTTGTCAAAACCGTTAACGAAGAAACACCAACTTTTATGTTCTTCTAATATATCAAAATAAGTATCATTATCAAATTCAAAATCAGCGGCTTCATAAAATGAATTTTTCATTGTATTTATGGTAATAGGATATTTACATGGAGTTAAGATTTTTGAGCTTGACAAATTTAGATCATTTTCCGAATCGTGAGTTGGCTCAAATTCACTAGGATTTATAAAAAACCTTGCATTGCAATTGCTGCAATTGAACAATAATGTTTTTCGGTTGGAAAATGTTTGTACTTTCAAATTCCAACCAAAGATTGCCAAATTATAAACATATAACGGAATATTCATTAGGAATGTCAGATTCTCTTTATTATCTTTATAGTATTTCTCTACTAATAGAGAGTGAGAAATTCTAACGAACTCATTAAATATTCCTTGTTCTTCAATCATTAGTGCTGATTCATTAAATATCAGTCTATGCAAAATCAACACTTCACGATTTTCAGTAAGGGTTTTCAATGTGCTAAGATATTCATTAATTAAATATTCATCAGTGGTACTCAAATAAGCGCGTAAATAATATACCCCTTCTAAGGGAACCTCATATTCACGCCACGGACAATTCGAATTATGATTATTTCTGGTTATTTGTTTTAAATACTGATTTCCAAGGTTTTTGTTTAACTCGTCATAGTCTTTCGCATCAAATTCAAATGGTAAATGCATGGATTCATTATATTCATTATTTTCGTTGAATTTTAAAATAAGAAGCAGATTGCACGACGTGCAAACCAAATGGTTTTTTGCATTTGTATTTGAATATGATACACATCTCCATCCATTCTGGGAACACTTCAACTCTGTTATTCCAGCCGATTCTGGAACCCTCCAGTTTAGTGCATTAAAAGACCTCAACCTCAGAAGCAATCCATCTCTGTTATAAGGATCAAAGCTATTTTCCTTTGGCTTTATACTATCCACCGTATATTTATTCATTTTTGATTTGTGGTATTTATAATGGTTCTTGGCTTTGACTTTCTGAAAATATTGGATGCTAGGATGGTTGGAGAATCTCTGTGAAGTCGGCAGACTGCCGATATATGAATGATTAGCCGGTGATTCCAATTTTTCTACACATTCTGCCAAAACCTGTGGTGTGCAGCTAGTGAAATTGTCCATATTCTGGCTATCTAAACTGTCAAAACTATTTGCCATAATTCATATGATTCATTTTTTTGATTTCTGTATACTCTGTCACGTGATATCTCATTTAATATTGGACTGTATATAGGTTTGGTCGTGTGATTGTGAATATCTCGTGATATGCGGTCCATATTGATTAGTTGGAGATATGTGTCTGTGCTAGGTATGAGGTTGGGAGGATATTCTTGTGTTTTATTGGAGCTTTTTGATCGACTATGGTAACTTATTAGATTGGTTCATATATCAGAAGCTGTACTATTTTTTGTAAAAATTCTAAGATGTATGTAGCGCCATTGCCTTAATTACCTGAAAATACAAGGTGAGGTCTCTCATTTTGGGACTTTGAGACTTTGGTGATTCACCTTTAGTGTCTCTCTGATGGCCATTTCTCTTTCTTGTGGGTGTAAATCCATTTTATGCCGTCTTCAACAATTTGCATCCTCCGGTATATTTGTGTCACAAAACCGACATAACGCTCTTAAAATTATTCGAAAACTGGACATTACTTTCTCAGTATTGAATTACTATAATATACTGATAAGAGAAGAAAAAAATGGCTAAAAGACCTGTATTAGAGGAAATCGTAGACGATGATATCGATAATATGGATATGGATATTGCTCAGTTCGATCCATCGCTAAGTACTCCCATTGCGCCTTTGAGACAAGGACCAACAGTAACCAGATCACAAGATCAAGAACAACCTTTGTTCCCACCAATGGGTGTGCCGCCACCCCCAAGTAATGACCAAAACACAGCTTCCATGAAAGATATAGTGAATCCTAATCAGTTCACCGACGAAGAGCGTGAAGAATTACAAAAATTTCAAATCATTTACCCATGTTATTTTGACAAGGAAAGATCACATAACGAAGGAAGAAGAGTTTCCGCCAACTTGGCTGTGAAGAACCCATTAGCTAAGACCATATCAGACGCTTGTCGTTTTTTTGACTTGCCAGTGTTGTTGGAATTAGACAAAACTCACCCACAAGATTTTGGTAATCCAGGAAGAGTTAGAGTCTTAATCAAAGATACAAAAAATGGTGGTGCACTCACAAATCCAAAATTTGGATCTAAAAGAACATTATTAAATGCTATCGCAGTATACTTACAAAAACATCCTACAACTCTAGACACAATAGGACCTAAGAGTGGTATTCCATTCCCTCGTGAATTAGAAGCTAATTTCGAACCTCTGGAAATCCCTAAGGTTAAGGGATTTAAGATGAATACTATTGTCCCAATCCACTCCAACTTGACCCTTAAACATCCAATGACCAAAAGCATATACGATCCTTTACCTGAACAACCAGACGTAAAGGCACCTTCTGTTCCAAAACAACCCAAAAAGAAAATTATGAAAATAAGAGGTTAATAATTCTAAATGTCCTAATTCCTAATTCTTATTGAGTATATATATAAATAAAAATTCACTATTAAATATTAAATCTCCTAATTATGTTTAAGCGTTACTCTTAGGAGAGTATTGGGCTCTGTATTCGTTCATAGCTTCTATTTGTTCTTTAGAAACCTTATCACGCAAGTGGTTAATTATGTCGGATAAGGTGACAATTGAGATAACAGGGATGTTAAATTGAGCAGAAACACCTTCAGTGGCAGAAATATCAGAGTTGACAATGGTTTCCTGTCTATCTAAAGCAATAACACAACCAACAAGCTCTCCCTTTTCAGCAAAGATCATTTCGACAGCTTCTTTAATTGCAGTACCAGCTGTAATAACGTCATCTATAATCAAGATTCTCTTACCTTCCAACAGGCTCCCGACAATGGAGCCACCTTCACCGTGGTCCTTCTTTTCCTTTCTGTTGAAGGAATAACCTAACTTACCGTAGTTTTCTGGGTCTAATTCTGCTAATTTGGCAACAGTGATAGCTGCTAATGGGATACCCTTGTAAGCAGGACCAAAAAGGACATCGAACTTAAGGCCACTCTTGATGATAGTTTGGGCATAACAGTTGGCTAATGAAGACAAAGCTTCACCGGTGTTGATGTATCCCAAGTTGAAGAAGTATGGAGATTGACGTTTAGATTTCAAAGTGAAAGAGCCGAATTGCAAGGTTTTAGTCTCCAAGGCGACGTTTAAGAAATCTGTTTGATAGGCGTGCATCTTTGGTTTACGATTGTTTCTTCTGCCCTCTCTCTCTCTCTCAAAAAATCGAAATCCAGGAAGGTACTAAGATCTATTCTTTTGAGAGAGAAAAAAGAAGAAGAAGGAAGAAGAAGGAAGAGAGAATTTTTTTCTCATGTAAATCTGAGGACTTTTTCGTTATCTTAAATACTTTTTCAAACTCATCTCAAAATATTTCAGGAGCCGCAACTACTTTATTTGATTCCTGTTATTTCTATGGAAGTATCGAAGAATCGAATTAGCTAAGACCAAATTGCCAGTAGCCGCAGAAACAATCGTGGCCGTTGATAAATACTAGGAAATGAGTACTAAGGCGGATAGAAATACAATTTTGGATGCTCTAGAGGACGAGTACAGACATGATCTAGCAATCCACCTTTATTCCAGCTTTCTTTTGCATTCGATAAATCCACTATTTCCCAAGAAGAACTGGGCTAGTTGGCCACTTCCGTCTCAGGAGGTACCAGACCCCCGTACCACGACAAAGTATATTGATTCAATTGATTTCGGTAAGCAGTTTCCTAAAGATATTGGCGCAGAAATATTGAAATTTACTCACGATGATACTAGAGATACCGAAGTCTCATTTGAACGAGATACCCTAGAGCCAGAAGGTGGTATAAGTAGTGATGAAGACGACACTTCAGAGGTCAACGAAGAATATGTAGAAAACAATATCCAAAATATTGATGCACGACAAGTTATGAAAATTAAAACGGTATTCTTCCAAGAGAACCTCTCAAATAGTAAAGCAGACTTAATGAATGAACTATTGGCATTGATTGAGAGAATTATACTTAATCGTCTAAAGCCAGTTCACTCCGGAGATATATCTATTTCAGAGTCCACCAGAAATCTCACCATGCGATTGAGCCAACAGTTGGCAAATCGAATCAATGATACTTTCGATAACATATTAGAAATGCAGAAATCTAGCACACTAAAAGCGTCAGCAAAAAGGCCCTTCTTAAGGCTACTTAATTGGCAAGATGTATTGATGGCTTGTTCAAATGCACATGATAGTAACGACGTTAAGTCGGATTATTCTGTTTATGACAAATGTCAATACCTATTTGGTGAATCCAGGTATAAATATGATTATGACGACGACGATGTCATTGACAATGACGAAGACCATAATGAAGAAAGCATTGACAGAAGTAATGTCACTGATGACAGCATAGAGTTCAAGAAAAAAAGAAGCTTTGATCTTGTAGAATATCTTGGTGAAGTTGAAAGATCTAATAGCTCAAATGCTATCTATAAAGACTTTAATCGAAACCTTCTTAGAAGAAAATCAGAAATTAAGAAGTTGGAGGAAATGAAAAGAAAGTTATTTCATAGGAAACTTGAATTACATACTAAGACAAACGAATTATCTTGGGATAAAAGAACTACCAAGAAATCGACGCATAAGAAAAGGTTCCCTATTAATACTCAAAATAGGGAATTTGCTAAAGAACTTGCATTACATCATGGTGGTATACATCTTGATGAGGATGAGTATATAATTAATTAATTTCGTATATTAATCAAGAAGGCTCAAGAAAATTTATATAATTAAGTGTAGCATATATTAGATATTAAAGATTTTTCATATAAAAAGAAGTATTCTTTCTTTGAGATTTTTCATACTTATATACAATTTAATGCCTCTTTTGGAATGTTTCGGTAATTTCAGTGTTAAAAATAACGTCCCAAAATCTACTTGTTACACCAAAACCCATTTCATAATTTTTATAATGATGCTCTAAATGATAGGTTTTGATATCCTGAAGGAACTTTGGAAGTCTTGTATGGTGTACAAGATAGTGCGTAACATCGTAAAGAATATATCCTAAGGTACCTCCGGCAAATCCTGAACAAGCCATGTAGAATGGGAAAATTGCAAAGACCAACCTGTAAAATGGGTAGGCTAAGATTAAAAATAAGGCAGGAGGCAAAACCAATCTATATCCATCCATTGGTAAGTAATGATGAACGCCGTGTAAAGTGAAATGAAGCGTAAGGAAAACAGAATGGTCTGGTAAGTATTTATCTAAATGAAACAAAAATCTGTGTAAACAGTATTCAACCAAAGTCCAAACAAATAATCCCATAACCCAAAGACTAAGAGCAGTTATTTTACTTTGGTTAGCAAAGCCAAGATAAAAGATATAAAAGTTGGGAGGAATCCAAACTACTGGAACAATCCACCAAGATGTTAAAGATAATGGCTCCATAAAGTTACCAAATAATAAAGCAGAGCCCTTACCGTAGTGTCTTGGTCTATGAACTTGATCCAAATAGAAGTCCTTGCTGAAATTACCAAATAAAACCTGTGGAATTAAAGGCTTGTTCAAGTCTAAAAATTTGTGCTTCTTCACGTCATCGTCAAAATCTGTTTGAATAGACAAGCTTTCTACTGGAGGTAATTTATCATGGAACTCATAAAGGTAGTCTTTGCTTGATTCGTCGCATAAACGAACTTCAACTTCAGTCTTATTCTTATTATTAAGTAATTCTTCTTCTTCTTCGGGTGTTGCGAGATAGCCAATTAACATGTCCTCTTCAAGCATGTCATAGGCGCTTTCGGAATGTTCATGAGATTGAGAATCGGCCATAATCTTGGTTATATCCTTACCAGCATATGGAAGCATAATATCCCCCCCACCCGGATGGATATCTATAAACTCAGTCACATTATAAACTTTTCTTTCGTATAATGTAACCCAACAATCTTTGGCTTTGTTGTGCTTCTGTACCTCTGAAGCAGCTAATAAAGGTAAACTTCTTGACATATTTAACCTGATGGTAACAAAATATATAAAAATATACAGATTACGCAGTAGAATAAAAAGAAAATATTTGTTTACAAATTGTTGTGGGCTGATTGAATCAATGCGATATAAAGAAAAATCGTAGCGTGACAAATACAGGAGAAAAATTTAGGAGATAATGCCATTGTCATGGGATGTTTCATTTATATAGAAATATACCAAAAAATAGGAAACGACGGAAATATAGCGATAAGACATATAACACTCATGTCTCTAGAACATGACCAACCTTATCAGCATCTAAATCTATTACAATTTCCGCTGTAACGTTAGTCTCAGGTGCCTTCTCATTTTCATCTAGCACTGGTACAAATTCTTCTGAATGGAAGTTTTGTTGTATATCTTGTTCATCTTCGTTGGATATATCCTTTTCAATTTCCATGTCACTTTCATTATTTTGTCTCTGTTCTAAATGCAAAGTGTGGTCAACTAAGTTTAAATATGCGTACATAAAATTTGAAAGCAAGACCTGTTCTTTTAATGATCTTTTAGGATTGGCCAATTTTAAATGTGAAAGTCTGTATATGGCCCTCTCTACATGAACTGGAAAACGATACTCTAGCATTGTTAAAGTAGATGTAGATGGAGGTGGAAGTGGGAAGCCAAATGCGGAATCAGTGAACTGAATAGGTTGATTTGCCTTAGAAGTTCTCTTTATGGATTTCCTTAATTTCTCTTGTATTTCAAGGGTTGCTTGTGATATAGTTTGCTGAAACTTTTTACTTTCAGCATCATTAATGTTGAGAGAGTGATCGTCAATTTCAGAAACTTTCGCTGCTTCGACTGTATCTGTAGTAGGAATAGTAGTTTGGTCAGTTGGCTCTGATTCTTGCAAATCTGTAGTATTACTATCGGCATGAACTTCCATAGACGTTAAGTTATCATCATCATTACTATCTCTCGTTGGTTCCTTATCTGCCTTTACAGAAGCGAGTATCTCATCAGTATTTTCCTCATCATTTTCCTCATGTGGAGAATTCCTATTATTAGGCTTAAAAATAATTGAAGACTTCTTCTTCTTTAAAATATTCTTGCTTACTTTAGGATCACTGTGGACGGTGACCTTTTCAGAAGGTTTTTCTTCTATCTTTGTTGTTGATGGGGTTTTCTTCTTCCTAAATAATTTAGTAATCATGTTTTCTTTCGAATCTATATTTTTTGAGGACTTAGTTTTCAAGACTTCTTCATCACGTTGAGATACTTCTGGCAGAGACACAGATCTAGCAGGACCCGATGGTTGATCTGATTCTGGTACAGCAGGGAGAGAACCTGAGTCGACAGAAGAAAGACTTGATGATCTCTCCCTTAGCCATTGCCATGATTTCTTCTTTTTTAAACCCTTCTTTCCATTTTCAATTATACCGGAGTTTATAGGAATAGCGTTCATATTTTTTAACCTACCAAAATCCTTCTTGCCTCTCTTTTTAGGAGAAATTTCTAGACTAGACTGATCACTCAATTCACTCTCAGATTTAGAAACATAAGAATCCATATTGTAAGGCTTTGCAGAAGTTTGATTGATTTTCTCATTAGAATCATTCTTCGTAACCTCATTACTAACAATAGAGATTTTCCTAGGTAAAATATTTTCCGCTGAAAGATCTTCAAATACTGAGATATTGGATTTCTTCTCTTGGACAATAGAAGAAATGATCTCGGGAGCACTAACATGATTCTCGTTAAATTGAGATGCCTCGTTTGTTTCATTCAGATTAAGTTCAGTACTCTCATTATTTTGGGAGTTAAGGTCAAGTGTATTTAACATCTCTTCAATTTTTGGTTGTTGTTGTGTTATATGGTCTGCCTCTAATTTTTCTTCAAAATCATCATCATTTAAAACATTTCGAGTGTTTACTTCATATTCCATTGCTTTCAGTTCATCTGAATTCGGTATTTCTTTATCCAAGCCTAAACTATCTTCATAACTCAAATCCTGATAGCTGTTTTCAAAGCTAATATCCAAATCGTTACCGTCGACACTGTGATTATTATAAGGTTTATCTTTATTCAACAAATCACTTGTATCTTTTGCATCTTCAGTCTTACCTGAAAGTATCTCTTTAAATTCATGAATCTCGGATCTTAACAAGTCCAAATTTTGAGATAACTGGTTAGATTTTTTAGATGAACTTGGTAATTCAGATATTTCGCTATGCTTATTGATTCTGCTTTTAGCCTCTTGGTTATTATTATTTCTATTCTTCTTCGCTGCAAAATTAACTTTATTAGTAAATGAATGGTATGAATTGTCATGATTGCCTCTATGATGATGACGGCCATCTGAAGCATAAGCAACGGGAATATTATTATCTCTTTGATGGTATTTATGTTGTCTCAATCCTTCGTGAACTGGTTGATTTGGAGGTGGTTGTTGAGAATAGATCTTTTCAGGTCTGTGGTGTTTTTGTCGTCTCATACCATCCAAATGATTCTCTCCCAGAAACCCTTGTCGACTATTCCTAACCGCTGTTTTATATGTCTTGTTACCAGGTTGGATTTTATCTAACAAAATATTAGAACCTGATGATGGATATGGAGAACCATTAGTGGATGACAATGTACTACTTGAATTATTATCATTAGGATTCCTATAACTAAATAACATTTGTGAATCACGAACTTTTCGAGGATATCTCTTTTTTGGTACTTTACTCAATGGTGCTGAAACTTCATGAGCAGTACTTGAATTCAAAGAATTTCTTAATTCCATTAATTTGTCATGCTTATTGTTCTGTAGATTTGACCCTAATAAGCTATTTGTCATTAAATTAGATGCTGTATTTTTCCTGTAATCCAACCTTCTACTTCTTTTAAGTGCAAATTCCGGAATTGAGTTATCCATTTGCATCATGCCTTGGTTTCTAAGAGGATTCATTGGATTAGGAGATTCTGGGTCTACAAAATTCTCACCATGATCCAGATAGATAGCTTTTTTCTGTGATGAAGTCGGTGATACATGAGGTGGTGACTTTATTTCATCAAAGGCTTGTCTCTCGACATCGGTGTATCCTAAAGAGGTTGTCGATAATGTTCTTGCCAATGTTACCGCATCATTAGCGTTCATTCCAGCCAAATTAGAAAGCTTCTCTAACTCGTCCGTTAAGTCACGTAATGAAGGGTTACTAAATCTATTATGAGGTGTGTTAATGGAATTTTCGTTATCCTCCTGCGAAGGGTTTTCATTATTTTGTCCAGGTGTCTTTGGAACTGTTGAATGAGTGGATAGTGATGAACGGCGGGATAATGTTTTTTTCCTGGTTACTTTTCTCTCCATCATTTCTTCAACTTTGGTTTTTACATGCAACTTGAACTGTTCTGGATCAACTTCGGGATGTAAATTTGCTGGAACCCATAATAAAGAGTCTGCAGACGTCTCTAAAATCGAATCATCATCTTCGGCATCAAAAAATACACTTTCTGCCTGGCTATTATCAGATTTTTTTGAAATTGATGAAGAAAACGACTTTACTGAATTGTTCCTCGATAGTTTCTCGGGGCTGTCTGATCTTTGAAATAGTTCTGATTGTATATCCTGATTAAATTGAAATTCTGTCTCATCTACAGGCAAATCCGGATCGTAGTTCATCATATTTCCTATGGAGAGACGCTTCAATGCAGCAACCACCTTCTTTTCCTGCTCGATGTCCTTGGCAGCAGATTCATAACTATTGGTGGCATTGGACATTATGGATATTAATAAATTCTGTTAGGTATGCTTATAGGTACATGAAATGGTAAACCTGCTTAAAGAATAATAAATGCAACGACTATTTAAGAATCGACTAATTTGAACAATACTCCAACCCAAAATACGACAGTATTCTAATATTCTAAAAAAAAACGGTGAGCCTGGATTAATGAAATCACAAACTATAACGAAATCAAATTTATGAATTATGCAACTTCTCAACTTTTCAAATAAAGGGATATATTTTTACCCTGAAAAAAGTATGATACAATATGATTGATGGTAAGTTTGTTAATGTTATTCATACTATTTCAACATTTGATCTACTTCTAAATAAATTATGTTACACAAAAATGGATCGTGTATTTACGCCATAAACAGTTAAATATGATGTTTAATGATTAATTTGAAGCCATATATTGTAACTATACAGCTTCTTAAGTGTCTAGTGGTTATGCAGTTGTGATGTATTATAAGTCTTTAAAGAAAAGAAATATTCCCAATACCAATGTAGCGTAATACATAAACTTCTTAAAGGGTGAACCTTCAATAGTAAGGTCTGGGAAACCAATCAAATTGCATATACTGTGAACTATGGTGCATCCCCATACGCTAGAATACTTCAAAAACAAATAGTTTTCTAGGATACCAAAAAGGTTTGTATATGTAGCTTGAAACAATACATTTACAAGTACTGTAGTCAAATCATAACCTCTAACTTTGTATAACTCATATCCATGGTGGATGTGGGAAACTCCAAATAATAATGGAGAAAACAAAAGTATCTGTTTTTCGTTGAAGGCAGGTTTTAACACCAGAAGAATAATTGCCCTATACACCAATTCTTCTGTGAACGGAGCAAATACGTAGTCTCTAAAGCCATATATTGATAAGCACTCTTCTCTAAAGTCTTGAACTACTTCCCTGGTACTGAAGTCCGCTTCTACTATGTATTTCAAGATGACTCCCGTGTATAGGGTGCATATTAAGAGGGCACAATTCACCAAATTTAACAAGTCGTCTCCAAAAGTATTGGATGAATAGCCCAAAAGCAACCCAAACTCCCTAATGACCTCTCCGTAAGATGCATAATCCCCCGCCAATACCAATATTAAAGGTGTAAACAACACAATAAAGAAACAAGCCGACAGAACCCTTATCAATCTAAAATTTATCTTTTCTATGTCATTACGATCTCTTCCCCGTATATTCAGAGGAACTTTATAATAGATGCTTCCAACGTACAAAAATGCTACGACTATTGCAATAGCAGCGTTTGTTAGATTCATGTATTATTTCACCTGTTTTTGCAGTCTATAACGGACAGTTTCTAGTATTAGTGTGTGCTATATACACACTACAAATTTCAGTCTCATCCAATACTTTCACTGATGAAGATTCTGACTCATTCACGGCCCTGGAGTAAAACCGGGGCCCGATAACAGATTTGAAACTAACAAAGTGAAAAATTTCACATCAGCATATTATTTTATTTGAAGTGACTTTCGTTTAGATCTTTAGTGTGATCCGTTTAATTCAAACTAGGAAGTATTTATTCTGTATTACTTGTATAATAATTTTTGCAATACAATGAATTTGTTACATGCTTCAAGCAGAGCTAGCCTCATCAAGAAAATTCAAATCAGATATTTGGCGTCAAGTTCAGTATTACTTAGAGGACAAAACTTGACTGAAAAGATCGTCCAAAAGTATGCTGTCGATTTACCAATAGAAAAGCAAGTATTCAGTGGGGACTATGTATCAATCAAACCAGCTCATTGTATGTCCCATGATAATTCATGGCCGGTTGCTACAAAGTTTATGGGTTTAGGTGCAAAGAAAGTCAAAGACAACAGACAAATCGTCTGTACATTGGATCACGACGTTCAAAATAAATCAGAAAAGAACTTGGAAAAATATGCCAATATTGAAAATTTCGCTAAGGAACAAGGAATTGACTTCTACCCAGCAGGAAGAGGTATTGGCCATCAAATCATGATTGAAGAAGGTTATGCCTTCCCGTTGAACTTAACTGTTGCTTCAGATTCTCATTCAAATACTTATGGTGGTATTGGTTCTTTAGGTACTCCAATTGTTAGAACTGATGCTGCATCTATCTGGGCTACTGGTCAAACCTGGTGGCAGATCCCACCTGTTGCCAAGGTTGAGTTAATTAACGAATTACCTAAAGGTGTTACAGGAAAAGATGTCATTGTAGCCTTATGTGGTATCTTTAACAATGATGAAGTCTTGAATCATGCTATTGAATTTACTGGTGAAGGTGTCAGTAAGCTTCCAATTGACTACAGATTGACTATTGCCAATATGACAACAGAATGGGGTGCGTTATCTGGTTTGTTCCCAGTTGATGAGGTGTTAATTGATTTCTACAAGGAAAGAATAGCTAAATTACCACAACTACATGCAAGAGTTAATGAGAATACTGTTACCAACTTGGTGAAAAATAAGGTTTCTTCCGATGAAGATGCTGTTTATGCTAAGCATTTGGTAGTTGATTTATCTTCTTTATCTCCTTCTATCTCTGGACCTAATTCTGTCAAAATATCAAACACCTTGTATGATTTATCAAACCAAGACATTAAGATCAACAAGGCCTACTTGGTTTCTTGTACCAATTCCAGGTTAAGTGATATTAAGGCTGCTGCTGATATCATTAAAGGAAAAAAGGTTGCTGAAGGTGTCGAATTTTATGTTGCTGCTGCATCTTCTAATGTTCAAAAGGATGCTGAAGCTATTGGTGCTTGGCAAGCAATTATTGATGCAGGTGCTAAGCCATTACCAGCTGGTTGTGGACCATGTATTGGTTTAGGTACTGGTCTTTTAAAAGAAGGTGAAGTTGGAATTTCTGCTACCAACCGTAACTTCAAGGGTAGAATGGGTTCCAAGGACGCTTTGGCTTATTTAGCATCACCAGAAGTCGTTGCTGCTTCTGCCGTCTTAGGTAAAATTGGTGGTCCTGAAGAATTAGAGGGTAAGCCAGTTGCTAACCCTCAAGAAATTAAGAAAACTTTAACTGTTCCAAAAGTTGAAGATCTTAAATCAGATTCTGGTGCTGGTGTCGAAGTTTTGGACGGTTTCCCTAAATCTATTGAAGGAGAGTTGATTTTATGTGACGCTGATAATATTAATACCGATGGTATCTATCCAGGTAAGTACACTTATCAAGATGATATCTCTAAAGAAAAGATGGCTGAAGTTTGTATGGAAAATTATGATGCTGAGTTTAACACTAAGACCAAATCTAGTGATATTATAATATCTGGTTACAATTTCGGTACTGGCTCTTCTAGAGAACAAGCTGCAACTGCAATTTTAGCTAGAGGTATGAAATTAGTAGTTGCTGGTTCATTTGGCAATATTTTCTCTAGAAACTCGATTAATAATGCCTTATTGACCTTGGAAATCCCTGATTTAATTAATAAGCTTAGAGAAAAATATACTGAGTCAAATGAATTGACTATCAGAACTGGATGGTTCTTAAAATGGGATGTTACTAAAGCACAAGTCGAAGTTACGGATTCTGAAGGAAATACCGTCTTGAGTCAAAAAGTTGGTGAATTAGGTACCAACTTACAAGATATTATTGTTAAAGGTGGATTAGAAGGCTGGGTTAAATCAGAATTACAAAATGAATCGCAATAAGTACGCGCATAATACTGCATAATATATGTTATTAAATACTGTTCTAAATGTGTAAATAATATCTACAATATGATAGACAAGACTAACTGCAAAAAATTAGTATTTAATATAATGAAATAAAAAATGGGGCGAGCTGGGAATTGAACCCAGGGCCTCTCGCATGCTTGTATTCAACTTAGTATCCTAAGTCGTCTCCCAAAGCGAGAATCATACCACTAGACCACACGCCCGTGTGTTTGGCAAAGGGGGCGAGCTGGGAATTGAACCCAGGGCCTCTCGCATACTTGTAGTAATCAATTCAGTTAACCGAATCGTCGCCCAAAGCGAGAATCATACCACTAGACCACACGCCCTTAATTGCTGAGAAAAATATCATCATGAATATCTAAATACCTCGTATCTTATGCAAATGGAATCAATCAACCCCAAACCGTTATAAAACATATATCATACTTATTTTCTTAATTCGAATAATTATTATCTTATGATAGAAAATCTCAATCGTTTTTCTTCTTGTTTCTACTAGTTACTAATATTTCTCAAAATAGTGATAATTCAATAATTTTAACTATTCTTACAAATAAAAATTATACAGAAACTAATTCGATAATTTTAACTATTCAATCTTATAAATAAAATTTATCGAGAAACTAATTCTAGAATAGTACCTTATTTAACAAATTTATATGATTAACTGGATACTATTGTCAATAACTTTAAGCATAAACTGAACCGGTACTATATATTTATCAGCATGTGATATTTCAACCTAAATGCCATTTCTTCCCAAACTCAATATTCTATCTGATTTTCGTTGGATCAGTATATCCAGTATTCTACAGTCACTCAATGTGCTCTATCGTTCATCCCATCAGTTTATGTTGTCAAACAAATGGTGTTTTATACTTGTCGATATAATTTCGTAATTATATAACAAATGATCAAATGCTTCCAATACCATTTCCGTAAAGTTGAAAAACAACATTAGCACATTAATAACATAATATAATCCCGTATCAAACAACAGGTAAGACGTGTCTAAAAATTCATTGGCTGTTCTAGATATTAGTCCTATTGACAGATCATAGGCACTTGTCTTTATCCTGGTTAGACTTTCCATATTTCAAAATTCAATAGTTATAATGATATATAGTTCTTTCAATTTATATATTCGTTGAATACAGCATATATAATTATTACAACTAAGGACTAAGGACACCTCCAATATTTATAATTTCATCGATTTTGTTGCAAATGATTTATTCGGGGTTCCCAACGGATCATCAATTTTCTTCGTCGAGGTCAATCCCCTCATGTTAACGGTGTTTCATTAATATGCAGTCTACTGTTCCAGAATATTTGAATAATTGCTCTTGACCTCTTGGAAGAAGACGCTCCATTCATTATACTGGAAGTTCTTTTCCTCTAAAAAGCTATTTGTTTGCAGGGCTAACTTCAATACCGACTTTAATGTTTCCTGATAAGTCTCAGTTTCTTGTGCGCTAGCTTTCGCTTTTAGCTTCTTGGATAGGTTATGAGTCAATTTCTTGATCAAGAGGCTCAAGCATTCTGTGTTAACACATAGAAAGTCAGATTTGTCATTCTTAAGCAAATTATTAAGATTAATCGTAGACAATACCACGATATCCGACTCTTCATCTATTAATCCCTTGTTGATTATTGTTTCTCCAATAGAATCCATGATAAGATCGTATTTCTTTATGGTTTTGATATCAAGGGATATAATCGCATAGAGGAACTCATATGAAAGCTTTCTGATTTCTAATCCTTCATCCATGACATACTTGTAGGGTCCCATCGGGATGACTTTCTTAAACTCTAGCTTGGATTGCAATTCATCAAAGACTAGTGGAAGCACTCTGTCATTTAAAATAGGCAATATAATATTTGGTTTATTGTGAAGAGCAGTGAGTAAGGTTCCTATCAAAGCTTCCTTAATTTCGATCTTCAATATACTCAAAAATGGCAAGCAGGCAGACAATAGCTGCGATAAAGGTATATCATTTTTATCAGAATAATTATTTATCAAATGCTTTAAGATAACGATAGTTGTATAAATAATGGAAATAGCATGTTCATCAGAATCATAAATCTTCTGACAAACGTCATCCACATATTTACCGTCGAGTATTACAATCCTTGATAAAACATCACCACTTAATCTAAGTTCAGGTATTTTAAGATCTCTATTTTCATAAATAGATGTCCATATCTCTTCCCAAATATACTTCAATTGCTCTGCACCAATCTTCTTAAAACTAATAATTTCCCTCAAGGCAAGTAACATATACAGTCTGGTTTCAACATTTGCCCTAAAATCTGTTATAAATCCAGGTAAGTATTTATCTAAATCACTTAAAATGAATAATCCCAAAGATCTTGAAGCTGCTATTTTAATATCTTCATCAGGCTTATTTAAGAACTTTAAAAATGTTTCATAATCCAAGCGTTGTAACTTGCTTTTGGATCCAATATTTCCTAAATATTGAATATTGAATAAGAGTCTATCGGAACAAGCTCCATTACCTAAATATGAGGTTACTTCCTTTTCAGATTTCTCAACTTCACCCAACAAGTCATACTCTACAGTGATTATCGATAATATCCTTGCACTTATGAAAAGTCCCAAATCCAAATTGTTGATAAAAATCTTAAATATATCTAAAGCATCATTTTCTTTGCATATTTTTTTGATTAAGTTATCAACAGTAATTACATCTAAATCATTACTGTCTCCAAGTCCAGAATCCACTACCTTATTAATTATTACAGATAAATTACCTTCTGTTACAAATGACGAATTAATACTCCTAGAAAGTATTTCAAAGGTAAGTAGAATATGCTTCAATGATGTGGATGAAGTATCCTTGCCTAGAAAATTTATTAGCGTTTCACAGGAACTCTCAAGGTCACAAGACTGATAATTTTCGGAAATCACGTTTAACAATTTCAATGAAATTAATGACAATGTATCATCATTTGAAGATATGAATTGATTCGTAGTTTCAATCAAATTTTTCATGAATCCTTCGAATTTAAACAACAGTTCTTTATTCCTCGAGTATCTGAAGTTGTCATATAATGACTGCAAGGACAACTTTACAGTTGCCTCAAGCTTGAAACTCTTCTCAAATATTTGAAGAACCTCTTCCAAAATTTGGGAAGATTGCACAGGAGTATTTATCAAAAACTCACTTAATCCCATCAAAGACTGTTGTCTTAATTCACTTGAATATTGTTTATTGTTACTTTTTTCAATAATAGAAAAAAGAAGTTCCTCAAGTGCTCCCCTAAATTGTTCAACCTTGTCAAAATTCTGTAATTTTTTAAACAAAAGAATAGACATACTAATACTTTCTGATATAATATTAAAAAATGTAGCCTTATCATTCATAGAAACAGTAAGATCATGAATAATATAATTTATAAAATCACCTGGAAGGTCAGATATCTCAAAGTTTGTTAATATTACATTATAAAGATTTAAATATTCCATGGATCCACTGGTTTTAACCTCCATTTCAACAATTTTAGAATATAGACTTGATAAAAAATCTGATGACAATTCTTCGGAAATTCTTGTAATAAGAGATTCGATCAACTTAATAAAAAAAAAAAATCTTTCAAGTTTAGGCTTTATTAATAATGAAGTAAATAACTGGTCCTCTAATGCAGGTGCAACTCTGTTAATTAGGATTGTTGCAGGGTCATTTTCTGTAGCCATACTTGCATCGGATCCACGTCTTTTTCTAGATGACCTTATAGAGGTCGAGTTGATGATTATAATTAATGTGTTAATGGCTTCATTAGATACAAACTCATTTCTATCGTTTAATGACTTCATCACCAAATCAATTAAGGATATATAAATTTCAGGTAAAATTTCAGGAAAACTCTTTACAAGTGACTTTATTAAGATATTTGCCTTTATTCTTACCTTCCAGGATCCATCATTCTCTTCCCCATTATCATTTTCATCTTCGTCACTGAATTCTATGTCACTTTCTTCCTCACTAAATTGTTCAAAGGATTCAGATAGCTTATCATCAACCCCAAAATCTAAAGGATCATATTGTATACAGACTTTTATGAATTGAAGAATTATTTCTAAATAATGAGTTATTTGGTTGTATGGTACCGCATTTATCAAATCGTTTAAAGTATTTAAGGCATCTTCTCTTTTCAAATTTACCAGAATTAAATTATCATAGTCCAAATCTTCAGCTTCAATGCCTTCATTCATTTGATCAATATCCAAGTCAAACTTAACATCCATAAAAATTTTCTGAATTGAAGAGGAATTTAAAGTGATATTAGATCTAGTACCATTCATTCTTTTGTAGTTATTAAGAATACTGGAGTACAAAGTCAATTTGATACCAATGTAATTGGGAAGCCCATTTGTCAAGTTAAAATTGTCATTTATATTCTGAACTAGTTTGTCTAGTATTTGTCCGGAGAGGACTGAATTATTTAAATTTGTTAAAAGATGATCCAATCCTACAATTGCTCTTTTACTTATTATTCCAGTCTCATTAAATGAGATTTCAATAAGCTTAGTACCCAAACTAAAAATTTCATCTTTACCCAAGATATAACCCAAGGAATCGATAATATCAATTAATATTTCTATTAAGTCAATTGTGATCGGCTGAGAAAGCACTTGAGGAATCAATATATCAATTATAGATCTGGATAATCTTTTCAGATACTTGTGATCGGTTTGAAGTAAAGATCTCAATGCCATATTGGGAATCGAAGTAGTAAAATTCGATAAATTCTTGTTCTTGGTTATATCCTCAATAATTGAATCAAATAGCTTTTTTATGATATCCAAAATAGTATCATTCTTCAAATATTTAATACATGGTTCGAATGATTTTACTGCTTGACTTTGAACGTCAGCATTTTGGTCGTCTAATAGTTTGAATAGAAGGGGAATGAAATTCTCAATGGTATGGGTAGGAATTGTTTTATCATTATTGGTTACCACTTTTTTAAAGTCTTCTAAAGCCATAAATCTTACATCAGGATCAACATCTGACGTGTTGTCTTTAAGTTTGTTAAAATTTATATCTGGCATTATTACAATTAGTAGTCAATAACGGTATCCTTATTAAAATCAAATTTACATTACTGCGCACATTAAAAATTTAAACTTATATGACGAAATTAATATTTAAACCTATTATATCTATGCAAATTTATATACATCAAAGAAATATCATTTCTATTTATTAGCTCTCTTTTTCTTTTTAGAAGAAGAAGACTTTTTATTGAAAATTTTGCTACCTTTACTTATTTCTTGCGATTCTGGTTCTGCGGTTGATTCTGAAACTAACCCAGAAACTTCAACCTCCTCAATAATTAAGTTATCTTGTTCCTCACTTGGTTGTTCCTCTTTATTTATTATTTCCTTAGCTTCATCATCAGATATTTCGTTCGTTTCAGATTCAGATTTCTTTTTGGTATCAACTTGATCATTTTCTGTTTGTTGCACTTCATCATTTGATGACATATCAACTCCCTTAAGCTCTAAAATCTCATCAGTCAATAATTTAATAATCGATCTACATCTAACTGCATAATTATAATCAGGTGCGTCATCCTTATCCTCTGAATTCTGCTTTTTTTCATTGTCTTTCACTTCTTGTTTATCTCCCAGATTATTAGTATCATTTATATTCTCCTTCTTCTCAGAATCTTCACGTAATTCTTCTTCAACTTTCTTTTCTGTCTCTTCTGCTATCACGTTCCACTTATAAATCACTTCTTTCAACATTAAAATTAATCTATCTCTTGAACCTCCTTGTAATCCACCTAAATAACTTTGCAATGCAGTTTCATATTCTTCTGGAATGTTTCTAATATTTTTCAAAATCCAATTTTGCTTTTGTTTACTGAATTTCCAGTTGTCATTATCAACTTCATATTGTCTTAAATATGATAATTGGTCTTTCTCTGGAGGCGGGGCCCTTTCACTTTTCGGTACTTTCACTCTTTTTGGTGGCTTCTTTTTTTCCAGTCCACTTGAAACAGCTTCCTCAAGCTTTCTCTTCTGTTTATTTAACTTTTTTGCCTGTTTGTTTGTTACAGTTGAACTTTCTAAATGAGGTGTGATAGCAAGAGGATCTTCCAGTAATTCCTCTCTGACCTTTAAACCGATACGCTTCCAAGCTGGTATATGTTGGCTCATTACTTCAATTTGTCAATTCTTCGGCTACAGAATCTTTTGGCTAGGTATAGGATAGAGATAAAATTTAAAATGCCATCTCTAAATGAAAGCCGGGTAAATTAAATTTTTTATAAAGAGAGCTTTTTCGAAAAAAAAAATTTGAATGGATTAAAATTATAACTATAGAATATAGGAATTAGAAATAAACGATATTCTTCAATCTTACTTGTAGATTTCTATTATTTTTAAGCTTGCGGTTGTAATAGTTTTATTTAAAACTATTCAAAAGTCAATTAATTCGAACTAGTGGATAATTGATCCAAATACATCCGCTAAATTAAATACGCATGGTTTGAGTCCGTCATAAATAAACTACTTATGATGGATATAGAGATTGTGTACATTTTATTCTATAATTATAATTTTTTAAAAGCTTCTGTAACAATTTTTTTGTAATCAAAAACGGCGTCAACTAAGTCGTTCAGGTCAACATATTCGTTATCTCCATGTGCGACATGAATTGAGCCAGGTCCATATAAGTATCTCTTCTTGAATTTAAACTTGAGATTAGGTACATCAGTGCTATATGCAACTGCTATAGTTTCAAATCCATCAATATCAAAATCAACGTATTGTGGTTCTACTTCAACAGTACTGATAAATAAAAGACGCTCATTGCCTTTCAAAGCATCGTGAACCACTTCTTTTACTGTTTCCAAATCAGCAGCAACCCTAATCAGAACTCTGGCTGTTGCCTTTGCTGGAATAACATTCATAGCAACACCAGCGTCAATTTGACCGATGTTTAAGGTGGATGGGCCAAGAAGGTCTGAGGTAGGTAAATCTAAATGTAAAAGTTTATTCAAAACAGGAACAATGATTTCAGTAGAAGATATTCCTAATTCAGGATATCCACTATGAGATGCCAAACCGTTGGCTTCAAGTGTAAAAGCATAGATACCCTTATGACCAACTGCCAATTTCTTTTCAGTTGGCTCTCCGAAGACACCAATTTCCCACGTTGCATTTAATGTATTTGAGGCATGAATCATTCCAGCTCCACCAACTTCTTCTCCTACTACGAATAGCAATGATACATCTCCCTCTTTGACATCTTCCGATTCTATCAAAGAAAGAAGTGTAAAGATTTGACTTGCAACAGAGGCCTTTGCATCAGCAGATCCTCTTCCATAGATTCTTGAACCATTAGTGTAATATGGTAAAAAAGGTGGAACAGTGTCAATATGTGAAGTGAGAAGAATCAGTGTATCTCTTTGGGAACCGAGATAAGCGTATAAATTGTACCTCTCGTACTCTGCATCAGGAACTTTATGCATCTCAACAGTCAATCCAACTTCTTCCAAGTAATCTCTTAAGTAGTTTGCAACATCAAGTTCATTAAGACTTACTGAAGGAATAGTAACCAAGGCTTTATGTAACTCGATTAAGGAGTGTCTTCCAATTTTCAAATCCGATAGTTCCAAATCCTCTACTTTTGCCATATCTAAATCATTATTATTCTTCAACAGAATCTGATCATTTGATAATATCAATTGACAAATACATTTCAGAATTATAGCAAATAATATAATTGAGCACTCTAATATTTGCATTATTGTTACACAGGTTAGTATGGTATTTTGTTATCACCTAATAAAATTCATACTCTTTTCAATACCGGCACAAATAGTCGTGTAAATTGTCAATTTATTTTGGAATTGGTCTACATTAGTCTACAAAGACTTGTATTTGACTACCAGAAAGAGCATTAACCCTTTAATAATGATCAATTATTTAGAGAAATTGATGTGGGATAGTAATTAAGGTAAATTATTATGTATATCCCACTTTTCCATAATAAAATTGGTATTAAGGAAGGATTGTTCAATGGTTTTTCGTAACCATTAGGGATATTCATAGTACGTCTCTCGAATATAATCCCTAATATAATATTGCTTTCTTGCTTTATGTTTAATTCCGGAGTTTGACCCCCATGGTATGGATTTGCATCCTTTAAAAAATTTTGTGTTACAGAACACCACAGTTCTGCTAGCCTTTGTTGCGAATTCCAAATATTTTACACGAACAGTAAGCTTACCTTGTAACCTATTTAACAACTTTTGGCTGAATTTGATTTGGTAAAGTATATAGCGAAGGAAGCTTTATTGAATCTGAATAATCACGTGATAAACTTCAAGTTATGAGATAAAAGGTATTCATTCGTATCTCTAAGCATATAAGTTGTAATGGTATTCAGAAGAGCTATAAGGGCATCATATCAGGGTATCAAACCCCGTGCCGTCATTGCAGATTGGGATGAGACTATAACATTAGAGGATACGATCAGATTAGTTTCTGATACCGCATACTTCGCAAGACCTGATTTTAAACCAGAATTCAGTTACTTTTCTGAAGTCTACAGAAAGGCATATAATGAATATCTGATGACTTTTCTTAAGGAGAATGGTCCCAGAACTACAATTGAAAAAGAAATACAGTTCCATATTGGTATGAGGCAAGTAGAGATGTCATCTATAAATGAGATAACTGAGAAGGGTCTCTTCGAAGGTTTATCTAAACTGCAATTTGAAGAACAAAGCAAAAATATCAAAATTAGACCTTATTTCTTTGATTTTCTTCGTGAATGTGAACAGCTACAGATACCTGTTATAATTCTAAGTATTAATTGGACTGGTATTATTATGGAAAAGATTTTGAATGATAATGGGTTTGCTTTAGGTAAAAACTTGAAGATTATTGTTAATGAATTCGAATTCAAAAATTCAAAAACATCCGGCAAATGGTTATCAAATCCAACAGTTAGAACAGGAATAGATAAAGTTAATATTGTAAAAGAAATTCGCAAGGAATATGGAAAAATCCTATTTGTTGGAGACTCTTCTACTGATATACTCTCATTAATTGAAGCAGATTATGGAGTGGTTATGGAGGGTGGATCAGTTATATCATCTCTTAAAAAGTTAGGTATAAACTTTAAAACTTTAGAAGATAATCCTGTAAACAAAAAAGGCGTTTATTTAGGTAATTGGAAAAATTTATTAAAATTTATAGAATTAAAAGATTTCAATATATCGAATTATCAATAAATGAGTGCAAATTTTTTATCTTATAATGAATGCAAGATCCATAGACTGCGTATGGTATGTTTTTAATAGTAACTTTCTATCATTTTATCTTCTCCAGTGGCTAACTGGTGCTGCATACTGTTGCAAATGTGTTACGACACCACCTTGAACAGGAACATATTGGCCATAAGTGTAGCCTGGTGGAGGAGGTCCTGGTGGTCCTGGAGGAACCATAGGATATGCACCATTTGGAATCATCTGCATAGGCTGTGGTAAAGGAGATCTTGACTGCGAATGTTGCATTGGAGGTGGAGGTATCTGTCCAAGAGGTGGAGGACCCTGCTGGTAAAAATATTGAGGGTGTTGATTTGGAGACCAGACCTGTTGAGCGGAAGGATGGGGCATTTGTTGGGGAGGGCGTGGTGAATTTTGATCGTGTTTAAAAGCAGGGTAAAAATTATGCTGTGGTGTATGTTGTTGAGAATGATGTTGACGAGGGGTTAAATCAGCAGCAGTATTATCTGTAGCTTGCTGACTATGTAAGTTACTATTCTGTTGCAGGGGAGTTTCCTGTTGAATCATTCCTCGTCCATTCATGCCTCTTTGCTGCGTTCCTTGGATGAATTCAATTCTTTCCGATGGCAATAATGCAACTAGATCCCTCAACAAGCTGCTAGAAACTTCTGGAGGGTCTCTTAAAGGTGGAACCGGTCCTTCCTTTTTTGCTGCCTTACTTAAAGCCTTTGCTCTTTGATCAAAGAAATTTGCATTTTTATCGTCACCAATTGCCTTAAGGCAAGAAGCAGACCTAGCACATGCGTCAGAAGCATCTGCTAGTTGGTCGTCACAACGTTCATAAACTGAACTCAAACCATCCCAAGCAGTTGCAGTTCCTGGTGAATTTTCATCTATTTGCAATCTTAATGCTTGAGAATATGCAGCTAATGAATCAGGCAATTGCCCCAATTCTAAATATAATTTACCAACTGCTAGCCAAGTTATTGGCGAGTTTGAAGCTCTTCTTAAAGCTACTTGGTAACAATCATATGCCAATCTTGGTTGGGATAATATTGAATACGCTCTTCCTAGTAAAAACCAAGATAAAAAGTCACCCTCACTACTTGGTTGTCCTTGCTCTGTACCCGGTTCTAAACTTACTATTTTATTAAGTAAATCGATAGAGATTGTTGCATTATCTTTTGAAGATAGTAATAATAAATAAGCATGTGTCATTAATATTCTTTCAGAATTTGGAACTGCTTTTTCTGCCCTCTCGCAAGCTTTAATTGCACCGTCAATGTCTTCGGCTCTTTCTTTGGCTGTAGCTAAAGCACACCAAAGCGCAACATGCTCGTCAACCCTGGAAAGGGGTGGTGGAGGTAAAGATAATGTTGCCGTTAATTCAGCTATGGATACTTCCATGTTACCATCAGCGGCGGCAATTGCTGCTAATTCAGCATGTGCCCCTCTAGCGGTTTCAATATCAACACCTGAGAACTGGCTTAAAGAATCAGGTAAAATAGACAAACAGTGATTCAAAGCATTAGCCGCATGGTTCCTGGCACCAGTTCTAATTAAAGTTTGGGCGCATAATAACCACAATGACGAATCATTGGAGTCTAGTTGAATGGCGGTTTGGATAGCTTGATGTGCTTGCTCGTTCAAACCGATTAATAAATAACACTCAGTCAACTCTTTAAATATCAGCGAGTTTTGTGACAAGGGCGGATAAAGCTCTAATGACTTATTAAGTTGTTTAATGGAGTTTTGAGATCCTGTAGTTTCATTCAAATTGATATCATTTAACCGTAAGGAGTAACTTAATCCACGTAAAGCATCCACATTTGATTCATCCTGGTTTACTGCACTTTCGTAGGATTTAATAGCCAATGGTAGTAATCCTAATGTACCAGCGCATTTACCACAACTTACCCAAGTATCAACAATAGATGATTTGAACGTAGCTTCAGGCTCTTTACTTTTATGTAAGCGTTTGTTACTTGTTGTTAGAGACTGGGTGTTTTGTCTCTTAGGCATGGTGTATTGCTGATTTGCTGTGTGTTAATAGATGTATTCTGGAGGCAATGCAGTTCTGTTTTTACGCCAATTAATGATCCAAAAATATAATATTTCTAACTTCGTCTTATTTGTATAGTGTTAAACCTCGTAGAATAACTTAGATTATTAAAAAGAGCTGACTTTAAAATAAAGTGTACTGTTTGGAAAGAGAAAAAAATGCTTCGTCACAATCTACGGAAAACTAAAGAAACAGCAAATTATTTTAATTTTAACCTACAAATGCAAATGCACGAGAATCCAAAAATTTAGCGATCGTACAATGCATGAAAGAGGTCTGCAGTAACAATAAAGGATCGATTTAAGGAATGCTAAATTTCATGTCGCATTCCATTTCCACCTCAAATCAACTAAGTAACTGGGTGTGTATATGTACATCATCTTTGTTACGTCGTAACCAACATTTGGAAAGTTAACTAAGGTTACCTTTTCATAGATGTACCTATTAACGAATGGGGCTAACATATGTATAAGTATAAGTAATGCATGCCCCTATGGTTGGTTGTTATTCGATGCGAGATTGTGCATATGTGACCATCATGCCTAATGTACGATACTGCCTGTTAAGGTACTAAGTCGTTTCAAGTATACATTTGGAATTTGTAAGGAACGGTGCCTTTCGCTCTTAGATGAACGGCTTAGTTACTCCCAGTAAAGTAAGTCAAAAGGAATACAACAGTTAAGAGTCTTCATATATTTAAATGTCACCTATTTAAAGCTTTGCTTGATTAATAATATGGCTATTATATTACGCGAAAACTCTGTAAGAAAATAATTGCGATTGCTCTATGCAACTTAGGAAGATCTTCGCCAACTCTAAAAGTTCGAGCGAAGCCATCTTTAAAAACCAGTTTCATCACCATACATGATAGAATAAGCTAGTACGTGTGCATGTTATTGTCTATGCGCTCATGCTAAGTGTTGTTCAGTTCCTGTATGTATGTCCTGAACTATGTATCAGTGAACATGAAATTGCTACCTAACGGGGCATGTCCGTACATTGACACACCAAAGAATTACATGTTGTAAGCGAGATTATGCATAAAACTAAGACTGAGACTCTTGCATATCCGCAGACTCTATGGGCCCTAGAATGTCATGATCCTTGTGTTTATTTATATCTCGTTGTACCTATAGACGGCAATTAGATTCATTAATCGAATAGGTAGCCTTAATTTGATAATAGAATAATATGTGTCCAATTTATTGGATACTTAGTAGTGACTTTCCCCTATATTTATGGGGGGAGGATCACTCGATTATCCCGTTTAATATATACCGGAAAATATTCTTGTGGACAATTATTTTTTGCGTCTTGCCTGCGATACGTCTAAGCCACTTCGAACAATCAACAGACCAACAATATATGCGCGCAAGTTGCATATTGAGCTTAAAAATAACAGGAAGGATAATTAATGATGCATCCACCCGCAGAAAAATTAAGCCCTGTCTATTTTTGGTTCCTTATAAGTTGGTGTATGAACAAAATAAATATTCAGAAGGTGCATATACTTGCATAATATTGACAATTAACACATTAGATAATAAACTATACTAAATAATATGCAGTGTAAAAATGTTTCCAACCCCAAAATATTTTTTGAGGATCCAGACAACAGTTTATCCTTGCATGCGTAGAAGATAAATTCTCGTAGGATGTGATTTGGGTTCATAGCAGACAAAATTTTTATACAACATTAACACAATCATTATGACGATTATGAAATCTATAGGAATGTATTGGAATGATGATTATTTGTCCATTGCTAATGATATGCTTATTTTAAATGGATTGAGTACATTTAGTTTATGCACGAATACTACGTTGTATGTTTTGAAAGGTTCGAATTAGCGGTCAATTATAAGTTCAGTTTTAAAATTTAGTAGTGCATAGGAGGATTTCGGACTTTAGAGTCATTTTCTCGTTATACTATCACCAGTAAATTATTTCTTATATCAAAGTTAAGGTGGGTACTTGCTAATCACTATAGGTGTGATGATATCATTACACTTGCTATAAATAGGAATTGTTTTCCCTTCTCTATATTTATGAATAATACTTTTCGTAAATGGCCATTTGTTACTCTTCACTTTTGTTCACTTGTATGCAGTCCTCTATATGTCTAGTTAAAATTTTATTTGTAAAAAAGATAATTAAGTACGAATTTAGTCAAGTAATGCTTCGATTCAACACATTAAACAAACTCGGGTTAGTAAGATTCTTTACGACAACAGCAAGTCATTTACAAGGATCTTCTATTTTTTTATCCAGCTTATTTAAATCTTGTAGATCATGTGGCATCAAACTACAATTAACAGACGCGGATAAACCTGGTTTTTACATCGATCCAAAACCTAAAAGTAAGGTATTGAAAGAAGAAGATCTAGTATTCAACAAATATATATCAGAATTCTCCGATGAGGATAAAAAATTATTGATGAATCCATCGAGTGATCTGAATGTGGCAAGTACATCACTGACAGGGGAAAATGAGATTGGGACTGTACAACCTGAGTGCCTTAGATGTAGAGATGCAAAATTTAAATCAAAATTTAGATTAAACGAATTCCCTGTAAAGTTTTTTGATAATATAATTTCGTCTATCCCACCAAATGGTAAGATTATTTACATTATTAACGCTCAGGATTTCCCTTTTTCTATTAACTCATCAATTTTTAACTACAGAAAGGCATCAGAAATAAAGTTTATTGTTAATAAAACTGATTTACTCTTTAAGAATATTGGATTATCTAATAAATATGGTCTTAGGTTTATGCAAGATTATTTGTCCAGGAAATACAGTGTTCCGCCAGAGAACGTGATAGTGTCTAGTGGGTTGTCAAATTGGAACGTGAATAAAATATTTGATTTTATTGAGGATAACAGCTACTTGATTGGAAATGTAAATAGTGGAAAGTCTACAATTATAAACTCGTTATTGTACTACAATGAAAAGATCAAGCCTAAATTTGTATCTTCAAGAGAAAGAACAAAACTCGAGAAACACGAAGATAAGCTAATCAATCACTTATCTAAGAGAAAAGCAAAAGTTGTGAGACAGGAAGAGGAAAAGTTTAAAAGATCTAAGGGATCTGGTGTGTCATTTATGCCTGGTTTTACTCGAGAAAATATTCATTATGATATTGATCTTAAAAGTGTATATGACGTTCCTGGATTTACTAGTCATTCAGGACATGGTATATATGAATTAGTGGATCCAAAAGTTATGAAGAGTATAAATAAAGGAACAAAAGTCTTCAAGAAAGGATCTTATGATTCACAATACCAAACTATAAAAGGGAGTCAATGTTTGTCTGTCGGAGGCATATTCTATCTTCAACCTTCAGCTAATTCAATGTTCCAAATTAGAAACTGTATCAACTACGAATATAAGATTTTTTCATCCTTTGACAAGGCTACCCATATTCTCAAAAATTTGGATAAATATGAATCGCTTGCGAAGCATTTTATAGTTGATAAGAATACCTTACAAGATCTACAAAAGTATGTCATTCCACCCTTCTACGGTTCTATTGATTTGGTCTTTAAGAATTTGGGCCATGTCAATCTTACCCCGACAGGTAAAAAGAATAGCAACGAACCCGTTGTTTTGTATCTTCCTCAAGGAATCGATGCGCTCATACGACAACCAATTACCAAGTACATATCCAAAACCTTAGCTGGTCGTGATGCTGTAGGTAATCCGCTTAAAAAGGAAAACTGGGCTTTAAAGAGTGTAACACATCTCAAGAGGTACAACGGTGCCAATCCCTTCTATAGCAGGCTTATACCGGTAGAAGAACACCAAGATCACTATGAGGCCATCTCCAAGTACTTGACAAGGATGAAAGGAGAAAATATCCAATTTGATGAAAATTCCCGGGTTGCAGAAGATAGCAAGTATGACTACTGGTTAGAAATCTAATAGCAGTAATCTGGCAGGTTCGAATCTTTCCTATATGTGTAAATATGTAATATAGAGCAAGTATATAGCGATGCTAGGCGCGCCATTTCTGTAAGGAGTTGTGTGTGTCGAAGCGCGATGGCAGAAAAAAAAATAGTACATAAACAAAGACCCGTAGAACACTTGATGTTGACATAGATATATTAATTAAATTAATTTCCCTTGTCTTTATCTTTATCGCAATCTTATAATTAGTGATATGTTAAGAAGTCAAAGTATATCAAATATAAGTGAGCAGAGGAAGTCAAGGGGTGGGTTCCTTAATGCATTGAGACCTAGAAAGCAAGCAAACAATGAGCTGAATATAGCAAGCGCATCGAAGCTCCAGAAAAAACCGAGGCCATTGAGTTCATCGGCATCGTCGATAAACTTGAATCAAAAGTACAATGAAGGGTTGGAGATGAAGAACTCATATACCTCCACAGTGGCCAGAAGGAGGACCGGGGTCAACAATAAAGAAAATTATATAGACACCATGCGAACCGCAGCAACAACCGATTCGTCAAAATCATCGTCTACAAAGACATTGAAATCGAGATCAAGTGCACGAATTTAAAGAGACATTCAATGTTAATAGGGAATAATCTGGTAACTTCAGTGTCAGAAGAAATGAGTTCGTCATTTGCCAAAGTTCTTTCAGAGAAAACAGCAACTACTGAAGATAATCTCCTCAAAAATACTCTTTCATCAGAAACCTTATATTCCAACGACGATATATACGATGATCAATTATCTGTGAAATTAACTAATTTTGATGAGGGTGACATGCTAAGTGGAAGCGACAGCTTTGTAACACTTCATAGAACTACAAATATGGAAGGTATATGTGATTTTGTAATGGAAATAGATCCAAACAAGGAGAAACTTCCAATAAATAACAGGAAATCATTAGATCTTGAAAATTTAGAAACAGAAAAGTTACTCGAAACTTTGAATTGTGAAAAGAAAAGCTTTGTTTCTAATTTGAAATTAGTTGAAAATGCCTTGTTTCTAAGCTCAGCAGATAAAAAATTATCTAAAACCAAATTGAGTTGTCCTCTTTTATGTAATGTAGAGAATGAAATAATGAAAGCTTTAAAGGAAGATCCATATAATGACCAAGATGAATATGTCCTTGCCGTTTAATTTACGTATTATATATTTAAAAAATTAGTTTGCTTCTATTTCTGTATATTGTATAAATATTATTTTCATTGTCTTATTGTGTTTCGCGACTAAATAATATCTTCCACATCATACGATAATCTATAAATGCATAGAAAAATGGAATAAAAAAAAGGAAAATGCGATTTCTGTGGATCGAACACAGGACCTTCAGATTAACTGGACCGAAGTTGACTTCAGTCTGACGCTCTCCCAACTGAGCTAAAACCGCAAATAGAACCCACGGCGGGAGTCGAACCCGCAATCTTTTGATTAGAAGTCAAACGCGTTAACCATTACGCTACGCAGGCGCTTTGATGATTGTGTAAGAGAATACAAGGATACACATGTGATGTTACAATGATGAAACATATTAGAAACATATTAGAAACATATGTGTACTATAAATAAGAGTAGTTAATCCTTGATTCTTGAGAGAAAAGAAGTAAGGAAATTAGGAACTAGTTAGTGTAATAATTAGTTATTAATAAGTAAATAAGTTAATCAACAAAACAAGTAAAGGTTCTATACAATACAAGAAGGTATATAGAACGGAGATTTATAAGACTTACCTAATTAGAACCCAGTTTCCTTACAGTTGGTAGCGCCGCAAGCAAGATCGGAACATCAAGAAAGAAATGAGTAATCGGAATCAAGACAGTATCATGGAGTTGATCCAGGTCTTGAGAGAAGAAAATAAAAGGTCAAGGGAAGAAGCTGAAAGAAGAGAAACCAGAATATTTCTTACCAATGCAATAGTTAAACCTTATGATGGTAACAAAAATATTACGAAAATTCAGTACTTTCTAGATGAAGTAATTAGAATTTCTAACGGATTTAATCTTACTCATGAACAATTGATAGTTGTAGCCGGAAGAAACATGACTGGACTTGCTGAAAGATGGTATTTATCCTATCAAGAGCAAGCACTACATAGAATGGATACATTTGAAGAATTTGGCGAAAAATTAAAAAATCAGTTTGGTGAAGCACATGATTTACAAAGACTGAAAGCCAAATTAAGGTCTTGTGTACAACGAAGAAGCATAAAAGAGTACAACAAACGTTTTCTCGAAATTTTAGAGGAATTCCCAAAACAATGCTTGGTAGAAGAATCAAAAGTGGCAGATTACTTGTGTAATCTTAAAAACGAAATAAGATGTGAAGTTAAACTCAGAGACCCATCTAATTTGAAGGAAGCTATGAGATATGCCAGCATAATAGAAAGTAAATACAGTTCAAATACAAATTGGGAACGAAAAACAACGATGCCTAAAACTATATCAAACTATGATGCAGACGACATGGAAATCGACGCAGTAAGTACTAGAAGAAAGCATAGGAAAACGTGTTATAACTGCCAACAAGAAGGTCATTTTGCAGCCGATTGTCGTAATAGGTCAAAAAAATGAAGCAGTCAAATAAACAGGTCGGATTTGACGTGCAGACAGACCTGAAGAAGAAAGTGACTAACAAGTCAAGAAGGATTAACGTAGTAAATGTTAATGAAGTTAAGTTAAAAGAAGAACTTAAGAATGAGAAAGAATTATTTAGAAATTCTGCAAAGGAACATAATTCAGATCTACAGAATAAAAGAAGGTGTATTATGGAAATACAAGGGAACCTTAAGAGATCAAAGAATATGTTAGAAAATTCATGCGATGTGAATTTTATAGGAAATATGAACTTAGAAGATAAACCCGAGAAGAAACCTATAGTAAAAGGAAAGGGTGAAAGTAAACTTCAAGAATCATTATTTATTGTGCCAATTAGAATAAGGAATAAGAGAAACGAAGCGTTAATAGATTCCGGAGCACAATGTAATTTCATAACACCAATGTTGGTGAGAGAGATGGAATTAATTACAGAAGAAGCACCTGAAGTGATATTAACGACAGCCACAGGTGAGGAAAGAAAAGCTAACAAGAAAGTTACGCTTGATTTAGGAATAGGAAAAGAGCTTGTAGAGGTTCAGTTTTACATAGCGGAATTCAAGCATCCTATTATATTAGGTAGACCATTTATTAAACAGTATGATGAGGATATAGATCATACTAGAGAAACCGTATTTGGTATAAGGAATTGTGCAACAAAAATACAAGAGGTATTGTTTGTTGATTCAAATCAATTCTTAAGAGATATCAGGCCGAAAGAGGTTGATATAGGTATGTTTTACATTACAGAAGAAAATGTCGAACGAGGAAAAGGAACCCCTGAATTCATAAAGAGAGAATTTGGTGATGTAGTTACAAATAAGAGTCCAGAGAAATTACCAGATTTCAAATCTGTAACACATAGAATTCACCTCATAGAAGGAGCGAAGCCTACGGCTCGATCACCGTATCGAATGTCACAGTATGAAACAGAAGAATTAAAAGAACAAATAAAGGAATTGCTACGACAAGGATTTATCCAAAAATCTAATTCACCTTTCGCAGCACCAGTATTATTTGTCAAGAAAAAGGACAAAGCACTAAGATTATGTGTAGACTTTAGGTTATTGAATTTGAATACTATAAAAAATGCTTTCCCAATACCGGTAATAGAAGATTTATTTACAAAAATTGGAAATGCAAAGGTATTTTCTAAATTGGATCTAATGTCAGGATATTTTCAGATCAGAATGGATCCGAAAGATGAAGAAAAGACAGGATTTATTACACCTTTCGGACATTACCATTGGAAGGTAATGCCGTTCGGAGTAGTAAATGGACCTGCAACGTTTCAGTCATTTATGAATCAGATACTAGGTGATACCCCAAATTCCTTAGTATATCTAGATGACATATTAATTTATAGTCAAAATGAAAAAGATCATGAAAGAGATCTCAAACGAGTATTAAGAATATTGAGAGAAAATAAACTAATTGCAAAAGAGAAGAAGTGTGAATTCTTTCAGAAAGAGTTAGATTTTTTGGGACATACAATCACAGCTGAAGGAATATTACCTAATAGTGCAAAGATTAAGAGCATCATAGAATGGCCAAAACCAAAAAATGCTAAAGAGGCCATGAGATTTATGGGATTATGCAATTATTATCGGAAATTTGTACAAGGATTTTCAAAAATTAGTACACCAATTAATGAGTTTATGTCAGGACGTGGTAAGTGGAGTGAAAATCAAGATGAAGCGTTCAATATGTTAAACAGAAGCTAACAACTCATCCTGTATTAGTATTACCTGACTTCACACAAGGATTTAGACTCACAACTGATGCATCAGATGCAGCAATAGGATCTACTTTAGAACAAGTAGATGAAAAAGGAAAATTAATAGGAGTAATAGGCTATTTTTCAAAGAAATTAATAGCAGCACAGCTAAATTATTTCGTAATGGAGAAAGAGTTTTTAGCAATAACAGAAAGTCTTAAGTATTTTAGACCAATCTTATACGGAAGAAGATTTATACTTAGGTCAGATCATTTAAGTTTAACATACATTATGTCACAAAGTAAGGTACCTCAAAATCGAATAGCAAGATGGTTAGATTTCTTGTCGGAATATGACTTCGAAATACAACATATATCAGGAAGCCGAAATAATGCAGCAGACGCATTATCAAGAATAGGAATTAATAATGTGGAAGCAAGTTTTACTGCTATCCCATTTGATTATGATTTTACAGAAGATTATGAAACGGATAACGAATTCAGTGTGATCTACGAGTGTTTAAAAAGAACAAACAACCACCAAAGGGAATAAATAACCATATTCGTCACTTTATGTTACAAGGAAATCAACTATACTATTCAGTGAACGTAGGAATAGATCAGATGGAAGACCGATTATGTGTACCCAAAGGTGAAATCAGAACGACATTAATACTAAAATGTCATAATCCACCCTCAGAAGGGCATTTTGGAGCATACAAAACATATTATGAACTAGCAGGCAGTTTTTATTGGCCAAAAATGTTTAAAGATGTTGTCAAATACGTCAAATCATGCATGATATGTCAACAGACAAAAAGTTTGACATCAACAACACAAGGGCTCCTACAACCCTTACCAATACCAGAAGATAGATGGTCGTCAGTCAGCATGGATTTTATTACGGGATTACCACCTACATCGAGTGGATGTAATACAATCATGGTAGTAGTAGATAGGTTTACGAAAGTGGCTCACTTCATACCAACGACAAAATCAATTACAGGTGAAATAGCTGCGAAATTATTTATTGATAATATAATACGCCTTCACGGATTGCCGAAAGATATTATATCAGATAAAGATGTCACATTCTTAACACCTTTTTGGAAAACTATACAAGCATGTTTTGGAACGGAATTGAAGTTTCCACCACCAACCATCCAGAAACCGATGGTCAAACGGAAAGAGTTAACGCAATAGTTAATAGGCTCTTAAGAAGTTATGCGTTTAATGAGCATTCCTTATGGCAAGACTACATCTCAGCGGTAGAATTCGCATATAACAGTAGTCATCAAACGTCAATCCAAACAACACCATTTATGGCAGAGTTGGGACGACTACCACAGATCCCCAACGTACATGCTCATACAATGATCGAGAATCATTCTGATAGAGCACAACAACTAGCTATTAAATTGAAAGCAATCCAGATTAGAACACAAGACTTCATCATGGAAGCTCAAGCGGAGCAAGAGAAGTTTGCAAATCGTTCAAGGAAACATATTACGTATAATATAGGAGACTGGATATTACTCCATCGTGACGCATATATAAAGCGCACACTGTACCACAAATTGCAACCAGTCTATTTTGGCCCATATCGTTTAGTAAGTAAGACAGGTGAATATGCTTTCGAAGTAGATATCCCGGTAACAGCGAAGAAACACCGAATAATTAATACAAAATGGTTTAAGAAATTTCAGGAAAATTCCGAAGCATATCCAGAAAAGCCACCAGTTACGGACCTCGAAACTATAGAACGAGCTCAAAACAAAGAAATAATTGCCATAGCAGGGTACAACCAACAAGAAGATGCATTCGACGTGTACTGGCTGAATTGCCAACCAGGTCACTCTAGTACAATACATAGAGAGTTATT